>BMAV01007325.1:235720-318632 GCA_019973955.1 Trichonephila inaurata madagascariensis
CTAACTTTTAATATTGACAATAATTTTGCATTTTTATTATTGGACATTCTATTTATACATACACACTAAGTAATATAAAAGTAATTCAACAAAAAAAATAAGCTCAGTAAACTTTAAATCTACATATAAAATTCTTTAAATTTTCTATAATTTGTAAAAATAAAAAATTTGTTTAACAAACAAAATATAATAAAAATACAAAGTTCAAGCTTCCAGAAATAACCATTTATTCAAATGTTATTTAGTTTAATGAATTTTTACTTAAAAATAAAAATTTGCCAGATATTTTTTCATATATAAAAGTATAATACCTGTACTAATTTTTTTTCATACTCAGATGCCTCAAACTGGTGATCAATAAACACTTTTGGTTCAGGAATGGGAGGTTGAACTTCACCAACTACTGAGGCCACTGAAATATAATCCACATATCAATTAAATTGGAAGGAAAATATGAAGTGTCAGAAATGACAGCATTTTAAAATAATCAGTATTAATTTAAATAATAAACAACATTCTAATATGAATATTTTCATATTAGCACCTAATCGAATATTTATCCAGATTTTTTTAAAACTAAAAACTTACATTCATTTACTTTTCCACTGTCATGTTTCAACATTTGTACTGCTGCAATGTATTTTTTCAATTGATGCTTTAGCAACTCATTCTCTCTAAAAGAAACATGATTATGAATATTAAATATTTAAGAACATAATTACTTATTTCATGAAATATTTAAAGTATTTAATCCCACAAAAAGAATCAAAATTCTCTGCACAGGATTACTACATATATTACCATATAGAGTAGCAAGTATTGATCAATTGTTTATTAATGTCTGACTTCAAAACAACACAAGAGCTATTGTGAGTGGGCCTCATAATTTTCAATCGCCGTCAAGGGATAAGGATGACACTCAAGTTATCATCCCCCATTTGCAAAACTTGCACACCATATCAATATGAGGATGTTGCGCTTAACACATTTAATATGCACTAACTTCTCCACATGGCAGGTCTTTAACAATACCAGGATTCAAAACCACAACTCAACAGAAACACTTGTCAAGAGTTTGTGACCACTTGGCTACGGTGGCCACAAAAAGTGCCACAGAAAAAAATACAAATTAATGGCCCTTATAGGTCTAAATCCACAGGCAAATAATGAAATAAGTAATTGTCAAGAAATGCACAACATAAGAAAAATTATTTCAATAGATAAGCAAGGGAAAAAAAACATTCACTAAACAATACTATTTTTTAAATTTAAAAAATTTATTCAAATATTTTCTAGCATTTACACTACATTATTAGCATATTGAAATTGACTAATCAATTTTTTCCATCTTTCTGAATGAATAATACGGAAAACAATAGAACAGCTTTTATAAAATGATTTTTTAGCAGAACACATGATTTAGCAGAAATGATTTGTTACCTTGATACAGTTTGAAATTTTACTTCCAATCTCTCGATTTTTTCCTCGTTACATTTCTTTTGTTCCTCCATCTCAGCCCTTAATCCAGCAGCCATTTCCATTTCTCTTTCCAATAAACACCGTAATGCACTGTAAAAAAATAAACATAAAATAGACACCCAAATAATTTATTTGCAAAATCAAGTATTTTATTACATTTAACTAAAAATAAATTACTGTACATAAATAGTAATTATATTTTCTGTCAAATGAATAAAGTTCTATCCTCTTTCTACTCACACTATGACAGTAGCTTTTGATTTTCATTATAAATATGAACAAAAAATTAATGCAAACATAATTTATATAAACAAAAGGGGGGAAAAAACAGGTAACTCTTAAGTCTGCAATGCTTTTAACAGTTGAATATATTCAATATGCAATATAATTTGATGAAGAAATTTTAGTATATAGAAATACTGAAAAAAGTAATACAGTGAGTTCTGGGGAAAAATGAATACTTCTAAATGAATTCTCTTTGTCAATTCATATTTTATAACAAGCTCCCTGCTTCCTACTTTAAAAAAATTAAAAGCAATAATAGAACAGAAATTGCACATACAAAGCACAGCATTATAAACATATAAAAAATGTTAACTGTCTTAAATTTGATTGAAAATTTCAAATGAACAGTAGAAAGAGTCAACAATACCATCCACAGAAATCAATTCATAGAAAGATAAATCTTAAAAGGTCTTAAAAAAAGGACACAAAATTTGCACAAGAAAATGATTTAAAAAGATTTGAAGGTAGATATTCAATCGGATAATTATACAAATTTTGAAAATTTTAATGCTAAACTATTAACAGATGACACTTGAAATGGAATGTTACTTTTGAAACTTCACACAGCTTGAGAATATTGAAGGAATAAATTTAGTATGAAAAATGGAACCATAAACTTCTTAAGTCTTTTTGAGAGTAGCAAAACAGTCAAAATTATAATATAAAAAGATTTCTTTTCATAATAACTTTCCAAATAAAATTTTAAAAAATAAAGTAGAAAAGTTTTATTTAATATATATATATATAGATAGATATTAATCTAAAATAGATAATTATTTTAAAAATTTAGATAGATTGCTTTCTAAAATTTAAAGGATTTGATTCAAGATCATCTCCCAGATCAGACATCATGACTTTTTGCAATTTAAGCTCATCCTAAGCTTGCTATGATAGGACATAAAACAGAAGTGTAATTATTTAATTCATAAATTAGAAATAAAATCACAATTTTAGATCATCAAAATAAAATTGTTACCCTATGAATTTTGGGTTAGAGCAAGATTGTAATTTACAAGCCAAGAAATCTGAAGTTATCCCTTTTAAAATTGATTGGTAAGGGAACAGCAGTTTCAAATAACAGTAAGAGCATGAGAGTTAAATTTATACTATTTGTGAAATTTATTATGTACAATTTACATTTTATTAATATTTGATACAACTGCCTACCTATTTTTTTCTTCAAATTCATCTTTTTTTTGCATAACTGATAGCAATGCTTCTCGTAGTTCTTCTGTGACAAAAAAAAAACCCACCATAAATACCACAATTTGTTTCTAAAAAATGCACATTTTTATAATTTAAACAATATTACTTTAGAAAAATAAAAATACAGAAATAGAACACACATATATTATTCAAATAATAATTAAGCTAAAACAATTAATGAAAATATAAATTTCTATAACAGAATAGAAATAAAGAAAAACAAATTAAAGTAAAATCAATAAATACACAGATATTCTTTTCGTACACACACACACAAAAAAAAAAAAAAAAAAAAAAAAATCAAAATTAATTTAATTCAATGACAATCACAATTAAAAACACATTTAGATTTTTACAATTATGAAATTTGTGTACATTTAGATTTATTAAAGGGCCAAAAAATTCATAATTTAATTCTTTCAACATCAAAACAATATGTTTACAACTTCTGATTATGGAAAAAATAAATATTTAAATGCCCACAATTTTGAAATTGTAAGAGTTTTGTGTAAAAATTTAATAAAAAATTAGTTCACCTGATGACATGGTCAAAGTATCACTCCTACTTCTTGGTTCACTCTTTGTACTTCCTTGAGAATTATTGGAAGAAACAGACCAAGATGGAACACGTTGAGCTACAGCAAGTGCAGCAACAGCATTGTCAACATCCTCACAAAAACTTGGTATAGATACTGAGTCATCTAAAATGATAAAAAGAACATTAAATAATATTAATTGAGAACACATGTTTCTTCTAGAAAATGGATAAACTTTAATTACGGTTTCTTTTCAACACCGCAACTTAGTGCCATTTATTTAATAATAAATTTTCAAGCTTCTAAGTTTTTCTATTGAGCCTTTTCCATAAGAGAGAATAATTATAGTTTTCCTTCACCCATAAGGTATAAATTGATGGAAATTGAATTTTCTTCTAGATTCTACATCATAAGTCTACATGAAATGAGAATGCAATTTAACATTAATTATGTGAATACTGTTTATGTGTGTGTCCATGTATAAAAAATAAACCAAGTGGCAAGTCACCTTATTTGATGCCATGTCAAAAAATACCATAGATACAATTTTGAATCAAATTTTTAATTTCCTTTAACCTTTACTAATTGGCTGGTACATATGCTGCACCAGAAATTTTGTTGTCACTTAATTTGTCTTGGTATGGCATCTGTACCAAGCTATCTAAAGACAGTTATTTCCCCCTCAGACCTTTTTATTACTTTCCCCGGCCCTTTTAACGACTCAGCTTCTACTATCCATAATTGCATGGAGCTATTTTTCCTCAACGCTGTGCACATTCCTTATAATTTTGGCGACATTTAGGAACAGCACAAGTTTTCATTAAAAAAAATACTTCATTTGATGATTTTATAGAGTGTGGGAACAACAAATTTTTCTTTTCTCTTACTTTATCTTCGATTTTTTAAAATGTTCCGAAAAAGACCAGAATAAATAAATTAAAAACAATACTTTTACAATAAAAAGAAATGTAAAAAATAAAAAAAGAGCTCTTTTAAGAGCCAAAACTTTGAAAAAAACTAACTTTTTTACTTTTTAAACAAGACATTTCAAAAGCATTGCATACAAGATTAAAGATTTTCCTTTACCTGTTGTACTTAAGATTACTCAGTAGCTTTGAAACGTGTGAAATTAAGTTGAAAATTGCTTTTGAAATCTCACTTGAAAATATTTTATCACAAAAGTGCCACGGTAGCCAAGTAGTGATGTTGCGAACTCATAGCTGGCATTAAATCATAAGTTTGAGTTTTGTTCAATCAAAAACTGGCTGTTAAATCTGCCGAGGTTCAGAGTCCTCATACTAGTGCGGTGTGGAAATTTTATGAGTAGGTGCTGTACTTATTACTTGACCGAGGTTCAAATTTATATGGTCCGTAACCAGCAGCCTTCGTTAATAAAAAATCAAACCAACTTGATTACAAAATATTTCGAGTCTATTGACTTTTTTGTGTGTGTGCATTAAATGGGTGTTAGTTAGAAAAGTAAAATGTTAAGTAATTATGTTCTACATATTGTTCATAAAGTTTTTACTTCTTTTATATATTTCATCTAAAAATTTTAAAAAAATAAAGTGTTATTTTTTATTACATGGTTTCAAAGTTGCAGTTAAATATATAAGTGGTAATAATAATTGCATAGATAAAGTGTGCACACTAAACCATGTGACTACACACCTATATATATAAGCAATCAAAATGATTAGTACGAGTTTATGACTGAACTATCATACTCTCAAAGAGTGTAGTCATGAGATTGCCAAAAATATTAATTTAATAATGTTTTAAAGTACTTGCTACTAGAAAATATTTTAAATTTAATATTTTAATAAATATTATATTTTGATAATTATTATAATATTTAAAAAGATATATCTTATAGTATTTATTTATAGTTATCGTTTTCTTTTGTTATTTATTTTGTTTGAAAAAATATTAATTTACGCATTACGTGAATTAAGTTATAATAAATTTGTAACTATTTAATACTAAAAGTTTATTTATTATACTTTTAGGAACATGAAAACATTTAACAAAATTAGGAATAATTTTTTAAAAATTCTACTTATTTTAAAACACATATTTATTATATAATGCCTTATTGATATTTTCATGGTATTTTTCTTATACTTAAGGGATAATAGCCTATATCGCTCTGTATCCTTCACTAATCTGTCTCATATTTAAGCAATAGATGCAATAAAATCTTGTTTCAGAATAAGTTATTTTTAGCAATTTGCATAGAATGATTTCTAGTAAACATACTAATCATATATATAAATTCTGCCTCCTTAGTATTTCTGAAGTGTTGTACATCAAAACCAAGAAAATATTTTTTAACTTTAGAACTGACTTCAAAAGAGACATGTGTGCATATTTAAAAATTCACAATACTCATAAAATAAAAATAAATGAATATGCATTTCAAAGTTAACAAGTCTTTCAATTAAAAAGGAGAACCATGAATTCAGAAAAAATTATTGTATTATGATATGGCCCCAAGTATTTGAATCTTTGTTACTCGGAAATGAATACTGACTGAAAATCACAACAACCCTTACTATTTTCCCTTTGTAACGAGAAAAACACAACAGTACCACATGTGGCTCACAATGTTCCCAGTGGGGAAAAGAAAATTTTTCCTTCATTCTAAAAGCGCCGAGTGCAAGGGATATTTTGACTTAGAATCAACTGAATTCTAAAGGTTAAAATTGATACCGGTTTCAATCTACAATTAATTTTTTTGTACAGAAGTATATTTTGATTAAAGGTATTCAAATTTCCATGTATAAATATTATACTTCTTTCTTAGAATCTTTTATTTTCTCTTATTTCTCTTCTGCCACAATCTATTTAAAAGTTGACATTTAACACATTCAAATCAGTGCATAACACACAATGAGAGAGAGGATATTCAATTACCATGATTAATTAATATCATTTATTAATTAAAAAATTGCTACACAAAAAATACAGATTATCTTACAATTAATTAGAAGTCCATATTTGTATGTTTCTAACCAAGCATTTACACCTAACATTTCATCAAAATTACATTTAGTTCTGACATTCATTTATCCAGTCAAAGACAGTGATCATGAATCTTCAGTTTGGAAATAATTAAATAAGGAATATATAGTTTTCACGAGCTTTAAATTTAAAAATGACAGTTCTCATAAATTTTATATGTTTTCTGCATTTGGTAATGTTGGAATACTTTTATTGATTAAAATATTTACAAAGGTGTTCAAACTTTTTAACATGTAAGATATAATCAATTAACTGTTCTGTTAACATTTAATTTTAAGTTTAATTATGTCAAACAATAGTGAGAGATCCTGACTCTTAAAAACAAATTCTTATTTATGTGGAATAAGCCAAATTTAGAAAACAAGGTTTAAAAAAATTTCTTTCAGATAACAAAAAAATTTTATAAAAGTGTTTAAAACAACTACACATGGTAAAAAAAAACATAAAAATGGAATGGATTTGGAAACTAAGACTTACTTTGATATATTAGAAATTTACACAATAAAATTTTAAATTTGAATTAAAAAAATTAAGTTATTCTTTTGGCCAAAAACAACACATAATATAGTCACAATTAATGTGGATAATAATGAATCCAATTCATAAATTCAATCAATTTTAGTAGGTGAGAAATACACTAATTAAATAATAAAAATTAGAATAAATATCTGTAAAAGGTATCCTAAAATTGATAAAGAATTTCTCAATTAGTTCAAAAATTAAATAAAAATAGACATATACAAAATTATTTACTTTTCATTATTCTAAAATATTTCCTGTAGTGAAAAAACCAGGCAAATTTCAATTAGAATTTTCATATCATGCAACACTGAAAATTGTTAGAGGAATACCACATATAACAGTATTCTACAATTTTATTTTTGTTTCATAATTTAAATTTGCACATATTATGTATGAAAATTAAACATAAAATTCTTTTTCTGAAATATATTTATTATTGCAAACTTTGTCTTTATTTCAACCAGAATTCAATTTAATGAGATTGAATTTCTATATAAAACGTATTTCCTTAATTATTTAGTAGAAAAGTTATGAAATATTTTTGATTTCATGACAAAATATATTAACAAAATAACTCATATTTTGCAATAAGAATGATAAGTAAATGTCATATCAAACTTCCTTTTCTAAACTGCTTAATTTTAAACCAGAAAGTCTCAGAACTGGAATTAAATATTATTTTTCTTTAAAACAACAATGATTTTTACTGGCTTAATTGTTTGAATAATGCATGAATGATTCTTGATATCACACTTTTACTTGAAATATATTGAATAATTTTGATTAAAAATTTTAAAAAATGAACAAATTCTTAAAAAATAAATTTCTCATATATGAAAAAAAAGTTTCATGCCAAATGATGTAGAAAGATTACACATATTATGTAGACAAATTCTAATACCATGCAACATTCTTCATTTTCTCATGATGGTTTTGTAATATATTCATTACCAAAGTAAATTGTATTTAATTCCTTTCCAAATTATACCTAATTATATACACATTTGTTAGAAAAAGTCTGAGCTAAGTACTTTAAATATTGGCAATGTGAACATACAAGAATAAATAGCATATGTAAAATTTATCTAAAAAGCTTCCAAAGCCTTTCTTCGTCATTTAATCCTTTCTTCTACACAAAGTACAACATAAATTGCAGAATTTCAAAACAAATATATACATATATATAAACTAAACTCAGTGGAGCAACAGTCCATGAGGGCCAAGGACTACTGTGCCCATCTCAGTTTTCGTGACCTTGGGCACTGAGGTGCAAGAGCAGATGTTCCGGTCAGGTGGTCAGTCTGATGCAAAACCCCCAGTGTTTGGTTCCCAAGCAAGCTTGGTACTCATTTATCGACCCACTGAAGGGATGAAAGGCTGAGTCGACCTTGCCAAGCCCGGGGTTTCAAACTCCAGACCTGTGGCATGGAAGCGGGATACCTATTATTTCGCCACACAAACACATATCTATACATATAATACAAAATTAAAATACAATAATTAATTTTAATTTCTGAAGAGAAAATATTTACAGCAAAAAGATACAATGATTTCTGTTTTACAGAAAAAAAGACAAAGGTATTAAATCTACTGAATATGAATATTATCTAATTTTTAAAGCACTTAGTTTTAGTAGAAATACCTAAAATGCTTTTAATACTATGATGCATAAACAAAAAGTCAAGCGTATATTTTTTTTAAAAGATAAAATGTTAAAAAACATATTTGAATTTATTTATTTGCTATATGGTAACATTTAGGTAGAAGTTTATATCGAATATATAATCATACATATAAAAAAGAAACTATAATAACAAATTGAATCAAATGTCTTTTCACTTATCCATATTTGAATGCATAAAATTTGAGTAAATCTTATACATTAATAAAACTGATCACTATATAAGCATTAAAGATTTATGTGCAGACTATTAAAATCATAAAAAAAAAAAGTGTAATGTGAAAATCACTAAAATAAAATAATTATTACAAATATATAAAAATATGCTTTTCATTGCATTAAATAATTTTTCAATAAAATGTGCACAAGCTTGTTAGATTTCACATATTTTATTCATTTTTTTAAAATTACTAACCTGTTAAATCATGCTTCCTTAGTGGTGCTTTTAAAAGAAAGTACATAATGTCATTGAGCTTACACACATTTTACTAAAAATACAATGTTAAAAAATTTGTAACTTAATGTCTACTATGTAAACCAATATAAAACAAAATAAGGTGTCTTGCAGCAAATAACTACATATTTAAAACTGATTACAATCCTGTTACAGAATTTTTAAAACCAAATATAGATTTCCTTTTATAACCGATACCAAAATCCTAGTTACAAACTGTATATACAGTCGGCCCCCGATGTAATGAACCCCTATTTAACAAATTTTTCTCTTTCCCCGACTAAAAGGAAGGTAAAATACTCTATTTAACGAATAAATTTAACAAATTACTTCAATGGTTGAAAAATTTTTTTATTAGCTTGTATTAGAAAAAATTGGATTATATTTTCAAATGATATTCTTTTTGGCTGGAACAGAAAAAGGAATTTTCTTGCAAGGAGCAAATTTCCACGACAGACCATTATAAGACTTTACAGGTGCAGATGAGTCATGAATGCAACATCTCATGTGAATTTGGAATAAGACTGAAAACTCCTTTCTTATCTCCTCCCACTCCTCAATACAAGGGACATTTTAAGATTTTAATGATTAAGTTACATTTGATGACAGACTGCCTGTCAGTGCAACTGAAGTTCAGGAAATTGTTGCTTTGTCAGAGTCAATGAATAGAGGTTCTGATGCAGAAATTGATAATGCAACTCTTATCAAAACTGTTACATTTTCTAATGTTTTACAGTGCTTGGAAACTCCAAAAAAAACCTCATGCAGCAGGATGTAAATGATGCAATTTTTCTTCTCAACATAAAGTTAAAAAAAAGAACTCTTTCGAGTCAAGAATAAAAATGATTGTCAAACATCTATTAGTCAGTATTTTAAAATTTCCAATTAACTGGTGCACAATAATTCACTTATAGTATTTTTGGCTGTTGAATAAATAGCATGTTATTTCTAACTATGAATATTTTTTGGGTAGCTGCTTATTATAAAATTTCAAAAAAGGTAAGTGCAAATAATTTGTATTTTGTTTAGACCATGGTATAATGAATAACTCTGATTTAACAGACAAAATGTTTGGTCCCGATGAATTTGTTAAATCAGGGTCCGACTGTATACCCAACTCAATCACAAGACATAAAATAAGCTCAAAATCTATTATTAAACTAACTTGATTGTATGAAAACAGTTTAACTTTTAATATTTTAAGTTTTGAAAAATAAACAACCTCTTCTTAGATTTATATATATATGCAGCATATTTATAATAAATAGAATACACAATTATCTGTTTATCAAAAGAAATAATGTCAAAAGTTAATGTTTTTACTGTTAAAATAGTTTTCTTTGAATAAAAAAAAATTAAAATATTCGAGAATCTTCATTTTTGCAAACATCTTTAGGAACATTGTAAAATTAATGCACACAATTTACTGTAATGACTATTACTATAGTAATATAAAAAATGTTTCATACCAGTTTTTAAAATGTTGATAAACTTACATAAATATTTTTATGACAAAATGTTTACTTTTTGAAAAATAAATAAATTTTGAAGTCAACAACAACAAAAAACTTTTTTTTTAGCATAACAAGATGTTACAAGTAAAAAGATATAGTTCCTATACAACAAAATGTTACAAAAGAAAGTTTAACTACCTGATGCAACACCTTCCTCATTCTGGATAATAGGTATTAATTCACCAATGGAAGAATCCCCAATTGGAGTTAAAGTAGCCTGTTCCGTCAAACTAAGAGGAAGAAAAAAATCTTCATAGCGTTAGTTTATTAACAATTTCTTAAAATTGAGATTTATATATTTGGATTAACATTTTAATTTTTAAATAAAAGGTACATTCAAAATAGGAAAGTTTTTATACCAATATTTCAGTGAAAAAAAAGGGATGGCAGAAGGAGATCCTGACTTTGTTTTGCAGGATATACATAAAAGGGAGATATAATTTCTTCAGAAAGTATGAACTGTATATTATTCCTTGCCTTAAAGAATAATATACCAAGTGTATCCAAAAAGTATGAACACACAAATATTAATTACAAAAAAATTCACGCTAACAGGGATTTTTTTTTTTTAGTATCATAAAAAACATTTAATTATTTTTTACAATGCTTTATTGCATGATTTTAGTGAGTACACTATTAGTCATGTGTAATACATCTAGTTTATACAACATTTCTAACTACATTTTATGACACATTGCAAGACCAACAATCTGAATGGCCACCCTAATTCAACATTTCACTTTATCAGTATCACTAATTGAAGTTTGGTAAGTTATGTTTTTCAGGCATCCCTATAAGAAGATGTCCAAAGGTATTATGTCTACAGATCTTAATGGCCACGCTATTGGACTTCCTTGTTCCATCCATTGCCTGGAGAACTTTTTCTCACTTCCAAACTCCAGTGTGGTGGCACTCCATTTTCACCAAACATATGTTGCAGATTTAAATTTGATAAATCATGCAACAACTTATGCTTGTTCTTGTGGTGAAGCCATTTTGAAACAAAAATGTTGAAAAATGGGGATGTTACACTATCTAGTTTACATTGCCTTGAACAGAAACTTTAATTTTTTTCTTTTATCTTTAAATCTTTTATTTTTAATTATTTTTTGAAAGTGTATTCATACTTTTCGGACATCTTATATATTTTAAAGAAATTAGTTTACATTTTGAAACTCACAAATACTAAAGAATTTATAAGTATAAAAAATAAAGAATTAAAATAGCACTTTAAAAGCACTTATCTCATATACTAGAATATTATTTATATGCAGTAAAAATTCTTAATACATGAGTAAACAAATGAAGTGAATACAACAAGTTTACAAATATTACTGCGTAACAACAAACTGGGAAAAATTTTAGTTGAAAAAAATCATTACCCTCGTTCTGTATTATCAGGGTGCACACATAATACAGGTGAGCCGATTTTATTAGCACCATTGTCACTTAAATCTGTAACAACAATTGAATTACTGTTCAATACTGCAAGAGGACAGGATGCAGCCCTAACAATACTTTGTACCGAATAGTCTAAATTTTTCATGCTATTTTCATTTGAGATTTCTGAATTGCAAGCACTACCAATGACATTCATATTTTTTTCACAGTTGTTATCAACAGAGTTAGAATCTATACTAGATTTTACGCATAAGGACGTTGAAGAAAATTCAAGGAAGTTTCCAGAAACTTGGACAGGAGATGACAAACATGTGGCAGGAGCACTACATGATTCGGGAAGGAGATCAAGAGTTCTAAAATGTAATGAAGAAAAACCATATTGATAAAGAAGAGGTTAAAAAGTATTAAAGATATTCACAGAACAGGATGAATTTTAAAAAAATAGAATATTAAAAAGCAACATAAAAATAGAAGTGAAAGGAAATTGGTAAGACATAAAATTTTAATAAAAAGGAGAAAATGTTTAACAAATATTAGTTATTACAGAATTTTGTTAAAAAAACCCTACAGAAATTATCTTAAAAAAAACAAAAAAATTTTCATTTGTAATCACAATTATATTTTAATATTCTTGCTACAGACAGTCACATTTATCCCATAAATTTTTGCCAAATAAATATTTCAATAAATTTACTCATTTTTTTAACAGTAATTATTTAAAACATCAGAAGTAATAGATGTTATTAAACAAATATGCTTTTGAATTTCATACATATTTTATGAAGATATTTTTGATATATTTCATCTGTTAAACCATTTTTATCATTTTAAACTAATCTTTTCTGTTTAATTACAGATCAATAGCTTAAAGAAGAAACTATGATAAAAAAAAAGTATATAGTCAGAATTTCAAAAAGTTTGAATATTTCAATAAGATTTTTATAATAAATAAAATTTCTTTCCTTTATCTGAAAAAAGTGAATATAGCTGTAAAATAGATATTATCAAAACATAATTATTTAAAAAAAACCAACCTTATATTTTCATTACATAAGTCATCATCATCAAAGGAAACAACTTGAGAAGTAGGTCGTTTCTTTTTCTTCTTCTTCTTAGCTATAAAGATGAAAACAAAACTTTGACTTCAACATATTGTTTTAGTATCAATTTATTATTCATCTTTAGCCTTAACCAAAAACTGTAAAGTAAAACACATTTACAATATCTAAGTATGCTCATTAAAAAACAGAATACACTAATTAACTCGTGCAACTGGATAAAATTTGTATCACTGTTAATAGCTAACAATACTAACTCATTTTTTGGTGAGCAACTCCCTATTTAAAGGCAGCACGGATCTTTCGAGAAAAGATCTGCTTACGTCATAGATCATGATATTAATAGATTTCTTCAGTAATTTCCAAAAGCATCCATATGGTCACCAAGTCGCCAAAAATTATGCCAACTTGGTTCTATCACCAACATTTTGCCAAGTTTCCATTGAGTCGCAATTATAATGTAAGGAACGACATTGCTTGCAAATATTACAATTTTAACATAAAATAAATACAACAAAAAGTATTATTAACATATTACACATTCAGAATTAAATTATTTAAAACTATTTTAAGCATTCATTGCACAAAATTTGTAACACTATATACATATATACATTAAGAAAAATTAATATTTTACGAAATAAGGTTAAGTTATGTTCTACAAAGAAAATTTTGAATTTTTACAAAACAATTTCCTAATAGTGTTATCTATTTTCCAAAAAGAGAAAAAAAAAATTAAATAAACCTTTTTACCTATTCCATTTTCTGATGGTTTTGATATGACTGGTTTCGGTTCAAATTCTTCTTTAGGTGGTGAGTACTTTGAATTTTCTACAGGAGATTCAATACTAGAAGATCGTACTAAATTAAGATCTGGATTATCAATGCTTATGGCAAACAGAATTGATCCTAGGCCTAAAGCAGAAAAAAGAAATAATTTGATATATAACAATAACTGTTTGAGACTACAATAAAAAAGAAAGAAAAAATGATTCCTGAAACAATTTGGAAGGGGGGGTGGAGAAAATTTATAGCTAAAACTTTAACTTTCCATCTTTTTAAAAAAATTATTACAAATATCTTACACTACAGATATGCATTCAGTTGGAACTATTATGAATTCATTTTTTTTTAACATTTTACAATAAAGAGATGAAAGAATAACAAATGAACTACATCAAATACTTGTTAGCTACACAGAATCTACCTTTATATATACTCCCTTCAAAAATAAAAAAAAAGCATTACTTTTAAAAACATAATTTCCATTGTATTTAAATTGTCACATATTCATTCATAGTTGAATAATAAGGAATAATTCCTATAATCTTTCAGGTTCTATTTTTCATTATTATTTTACTTATTTTTCATACTCTTTCAAAAAAATTATTCACTAATATAAACTAGGTAATAAAGATCCTCAAATAAGCAATATTGATTTATGAAAATAAAAAATTCACCCTCATTTCTTAAAAGATAAAAAATATTTTATACCAGCTGCCATCATTGGTAACATGCTGCTACGTTCATCATCTAATAGAAATGCCCAATCTTCATAAAAATTTCTGAAAAAATACACAAACAATACTTAAAAATTAATTCATAGCAACAAGTAAAATGTCAAAAAAAATTTTTTTTTTTAATCAACAATTTAAAAAAAAAAAGATAGGGGAAAAAACAATTGCAATAATGAAATACAAGCAAGTGTGTGTATTTAAATTTGTATATTTCCTTTTTTTTTATGACAATATTTAAGTCACAAAAAAATACATAACAAGAAATAAACTTTTTTTGAAAAAGGAAAATATAGTGTAAAATACACATATAGTTAAGAATATTAATAATAAAAATGCAGAAGTGTAAAAAATTTATACCTTATTTGAGATGAATCTGCCAAAATCATATGCATATACCGTTCCAATGAATGTTCGTTCAGAGCTGATCTTAACCAAGCTCTTCCACGTCCAATGTCTGTTTGTATGTTCTTAAGAAGCATGTATCGCTCATATTCATGTTTGTTGAGAACTAAACGTACTATTTGCCAAAATACTGCAAAAAATTAATGTTTTTAATAAGTAAACATCAGTCATTATTTGTACTCAGAAAAATATTTGAGCATTACTTTTAAACTGTCAGGCATAAAATAGTTTTAAACATTCTTTTTGCGACTTATTATATAAAAATTTAATGCAATTAAAGTAGCAAATTTTGTTTTATATTATCTGTTAAATACTAGAATACAATGGTAGTTGATTATAATACCTATTAAATATACATATTGAGATATAAAAAAAATTCAAAGGTCTTAAAATACTTTTATTAAAAAAACTGTACATTAAATTTAAATGATCAATTAAAAATTCAAAAATATAAAAATTTATAATAATAGCAAATTAAGATTAAGTGCTTTAAAACTTACCAGGTTCACATTCATTATTCAGAATGTTCAAACCTTTCATCATACCAGTGACATGTCTAATTTTAAAAAAAAAAGATATCAATTACAAAAAGGTACAAATTAAAAAATATATATAATTACCAAAAAAGCTATTCTTGATATAATTAAAGATACTAATAAGAAATAAAAGTACAAAAACGTGTGGTTAAGATTTTTTTTAATAAAAGCTCTTTTCAATAATGAATTCAACCACGTTAAAAAAAGATTAATTTCATAACAAAAAAGATTACATTTAATGCATAAGGTTAATGTTACAGTTCTAACCAATTTTTGTGATGAAGAAATACAAACACAAAATGCATACAACATAAGATTGTGCATGTTCATCAGTATTTACAAGCTTTTCTAATTTCTCTAGGAAAACAAAGAATCTCTTATCAGCAAAAGTCTTGAGGTTTTTAGTGAAAAAATTTTAGAAAGCTGTTTTAAGATCCAGCAATTCAGAGAAGCTATAAGTTTAAATTCTCCATAATAATAATGTGATTCCAATTATTCAGAAAGTAAGGTACATATTTGTATTTCTATTTTCTCTATTCCTGCTATTTTTTTAAAAAATAAATCCATAGCATACTGGGCATAAGCGATCAATTCTTCACCAACACCATAGGAGGGATGTTGTCAAGTCATTTTTAATAGTCAATAGGGTTATAATAACGAAGGCCCAGGGGCCGAGTGGTAGCGCGTATCGCGCTTCCACAAAACAGATCCGGGTTCTATTCCTGGGCTGGGCAAGGTTGACTCAGGCTATCATCCCTACTGCAGTGGTCGATAAATGAGCATCATGTTTGCTTAGGGACTTAAACACTGGGGATCTTGCTTCAGACTGTCCACCTGATCAGGACATCTGCTGATGCATCTCAGGGCCCAATGGTCATGTATACTGGGATGGACAGAGTAGGCCCTGGCCTCACGGGCTGTTGCACCATTGAGTTTAAGGGTTATAATAACATGGAAGTATCGAAATTGATTAGAAAAATTTGAAAGCATATTTTATTTATGTCACTTGATAATATTTTATACTTTTGTTTACACATGTAGTGTAACTTTTTTTTAAAAATAATAACTTACTTTAAAAAATTATACACATGTATTACATATTTAAAAAAAATCTATTAATGCATTTAAAAAACTTGCCATTAATATGTTCAAAGTATCCCACTTTAAAAAAATACTAAAAATTTTAGTTATATAAACAAAAAAAATTAAATATACCAAAAAAAAAAAATTAAATATACCAAAATTGTTTCATAAATAATTATTAATGATAATCTTTAAAGTAAAAAAATATTTCATACCTGAGAGGCAAAAAACTTTTGTTTGTTTTCCGTATACCATGTTGGAGAACAGCTTCAAATTGAGCACAGAGACACACCACTCTAAAAATGTATAAATAATTTAATGTGCTCTTTTAATAATATATATACTTTAAAAACTTTAAAGCAAGCAATTTTACAATTTTCAAATGTGCAATAATTAGTTCAGTATGAAAACCACATTTTCCATGCAGTAACTGTGTAAGTATACTTAAGTTTCCTTTATAAAATAAACTGATTTTACATTAAATGGCAAACTTATATTTGGTAAACAAGTTGCAAAATGATTTCTTTGTGAAAAATTGGGTTTTCGTTGCAAAATGGTAACAAATTGATTGCTCAAATTTACAAAGCATTGTTTATCATTGGTCACAACTTTTCCCATCTTTCTGGCAACACATGAATCCTGCACTGAAAGAATGATTGGTTTTAGAAGCAATTCAAGAATTAGCCAATTTCTCTGCATTTTAAGAATAGTGTGCTTTCTGACAGGTCATGTGACACTATAAAAAACAAATGTTAGACTGAAGAAGCAAAATCAGGATAATACTGTGGATGGGGTATAGTGGATATCCTATTTCAATGTTTCCAAGTATTTTTTGGTCGCACTGCAACATGTAGTCAAGCATAAAATTATTCAACAAAATCACTTTGTATTCATTCCACTCATATTCTGGCTGTTTCTCCTTCGGGTGCTTAACTCAAACCCATCAATTGTAGTTGGTAGCAAATCCCTGTGATGGTTTCATTCAATTTCAGTAGTTTATAATGTACCAAATCCAGTCTAGATCCCACCAAATACAGGACATGAGCTTTGACCTATGAATTCTTGGCTTCTGAAAAGTGATGCAGGGTCGGACTTACCACACAATTTTTTATGGTTTCAATTGTTATAATGAATCCATTCTTCATCTTTAGTTACAGTTAAAGCAAAAATTTGTTTTGCCTTGAGCAGCCTGTCCAAGTAAAAAATCTCCTTTCCATGCCTCTTGGCTTTAATTTGTATGACCCCCATTGCCTTGCTATTGAAAGTACTTCATCAACACAACCGTAACCAAATTTACACCACATAATCATGCTATGATATCATAACAGTAAGAGAAAACAAAAAGGGTATTAAAGGTTCAACACTAAATGCATGTGAATATGTAAATTATTATGCTATTTGCATGCTTCATATCATGGCCCGATCATGTGGTACAAATACCGTGAGCAGTGATACTAATATGTAAGTACCCTTTGAAACATTCCAATGAGGCATAATGAAACTACTTGTTAAGTCACTTCCAAAGAAATCAATTTTTTCTCTTGTACAATATCTATGAAATACACACCTCCTGCTTCCCTTCCCCCACCTCCCTTTTTCTGGATAATTAATGAGAAGAAAATATTTAAAAGAACATGACTATCAAATACATTCAGACAATCTAATGAGTAAATGAGAATTTTTACCAAATATTTGGAAACTGATTCTAACAAACTTTGAAGGATTTATGCAACCTTTTTTTTTCTCTTAGAATGGTTTCCTTCCCAAAACACCCAAAAGTTAAAGATTAATATCATTTGTGCATGGCTATCAAAAAGTTTCTTTTAAATACATTTCTCTGAAATTAGTGAATCCATGTTTAAAAATGAAATCACCCATACAAAGAATGAAATATATGTACTAGTTTGAAATAAAATTACATCTTTCCCATTTTAAAACAGTTACAGAGTTCTGCTTCCCCACCACACATATTTTTTTTTTTATGGAATAAATTTGAATAAACCTATATACACAACTCTCAAGTAAATAAAAAAATTTTTATAAACAATATTTTTACTCAACAGACAAGAAATATCAAAGTGATGCCTTTTACCTGCTATCATTTTCAGTAGCCAATTCTGTTCTTCCACCAAATCTGATTTGACACTAGAACAAATTATGTTTTTATTACTATAATCTAGTGTATTTAACGTAGATAAATCATTAACTTGCAATAAATATATTTATAATAATACATTTAACTATAACATTTTCATAAAATAATTATGACTACATTAGTGAGATTCAAATAATCTATATCAATTCTATTTATTATAATCACAAGTACAAAAGAAATTCATTTTTCAATTCCTACTATTAGCTCACTCTCTTTATATATTTATTTATCTTGTTTAAAATTTTCAATCGTTAATAAAATAATTTCTATTCATCCAATCAAGTTCAAATAAATTTTTTTAAACTTGTAGAGGATGACACTTGATGTTAATACAGTTTTTCAAATATTAATTAAATTTAATTAAAATTTAATTATTGGTTTTGATGCCAACTTAGATTCATCTCTAATGTTGTGAGTGAGTGAAATGTAACATTAAGCACTGTTCGCACGAGGGCTTTTGCATGGACCCGTAATTTTAACCATGGTCGTATTGGCTGACCTGGCGCACCTCTCCCTTAACACCCCAAAGCGGAGGCGTTTCAGCTCCAGAATTTACTGCTATTTTCACAGGGGTCTTTTAGGGTAAATGGCAAACTCGCCCGCATGCCATGCGTCGGATCGCCTTAACCACTTAAGCACTATTTTCTAATGTTGTAACAATGTTTAAATGTTAAAACAAAGACAAAAGTTGGCGCGAAAATCGTTTTCAAACAACCAGACAACGGTTTTGCATTGTTACAACAATGCAACAAATCATTCTTTTTATCCTACTATTAGTTACTTTTCCTCTATATATATATAATATATATATATCTTATTCAATTTTAATAACTTCAAATAATTTATTCATCCATTCAAAGTAGGAATTGACTTGTTTATATAATATATATATATATATATATAATATATATATATATTATGTTAGAGATTACACATAAAGATTACACTTAAAAACCAAAAATTTTACAAGAAAATTCAGTGATGTTTTACTGTCTCTTTCTTATAAATATAATTATGGAAAATAATACAATCCATACCTGTTTTACTGCATCTAAAAGTTTAGATAAGAGAGACTGACGTTCTTGTACACCTAAGTCATCTGAAATGACAAAGAAATTACTCAATTTTACCAACAGAAATTAAAAACAGTTTTTTGTTCACGTACGGGAGGTAAACTGAAAGAGAGTGAGAGAGTTATATTAATGTCACACAATAAAGCAGCATGAGGGGAAAAGGCAATGGACCTCATAAGTTTGACCATGGTAAAGTGATGAGGATGACACCTGGAGCTGGTACCCCCTTCTCTCAACTTCCACACCACACTTACGGGAGGACCCTGAGCCTCGACATATTTAAAAAACAGAGACATATATTGTACACAGATTACTATATACATGAGGGGGTTACATTATTGAAAAAAACCTAGACGACAACATTAAGATGTAGTCTTTGTGCTAAAAATTAAAAATATCTTGGTCTATGGGAAGGGTTTGAACCCCCAAGCCTCACTCTTGCAGACAGACGCTACTAGTTACGAGAAATTTGCTAGAATAGCATAGTTTAGTCAATTTAAAAATCGCTTAATTTCATGTGTACCTAATACTTTGTTTAAATGCAACAACACAATATGAAAAACGAAGGAATCCCCAAAGAAATTCATATAACGTGTTGATCAGTAACTTGAAAATAGCGTTTCTTTCCTGCTAAGAATTAGAGATTAAAATATAGTAAGCCGTTCCCGAGCAGGCTTGAATATACCTCATTCATCTTATTTTCTTCTAATATATGTTAGAAAAATTATTTAAATTGATACCTATCTTCTACGAATAAATAGCAGTGTAGTACTTCAAAAGGTTGGGAAGTGAGTGAGTGAATATTAACGTCGCACTATTCAGCTACACAAGGGCTTTTGAGGACGGACCTCTTAATTTAGTACCATGGTCAAGTGACGAGGGCGACACCTGAGCTGGCACCCCCATCTCCTAACTACCACACCAACAGAAGGGCATTTGAGCTCTCAACAGATTTAACATGCATCGCTCCCCTACACGGCGGGTCTTTAGTGGTACTGGGCTCAAACTCGTAACAAGCCAGCCACGATCCGAAACCTTGACCACTAGGCTACCCCAGCCACTCAAAAAGATGGGGGATTATTTCAGCAAAGAATGAACGAGTTTGTTAAAGTTTATTTTAAAAGATAACAAGCAACGAAAATGAAACGTTCAAAGTTATAATAAGCGAATATCATTTCGAAAAGCAAAGATTCTGATTTTGTTAAGTGTAATTAGCCTTATTTATAAATATACGTGTGTACGTAGTGCATTAGTAAATTTGATGTACCGTAAAATCCGGCATATAACGCGTACCTATACTTTTAAGCTGTATTTTTTTTAGATATATTCACCGTATAACGCGTGCACCCCTTTATTACAAAGATTCCTGAAATATATGTGTGAAATGTTCCTATGTTTTGAAGTCATTTATTCAAGATATTATCCCAAAATGTTTAGAAAAAAATAGCATACTTCTAGAACTACAACCCTTCAAGTTCATAAGGAATGTCATTTCTTTTAAATAAACATATTTCGATATATGTCGAAGTAAAACTTTTTTTTTTATGCTCATCTCTACTGTATTTTTAAAGCTATCATTTTCATATCCGGCGTATAACGCGCATCCGTAAATTTCCATAATATTTTTTATGTTAAAAGTGCGCATTATACGCCGGATTTTACGGTAATTCAGTTTAACCATCCTATGATTATAAATGATAATTTCCAGCTAGTTCTAATGATTAATCCAGCTAGTTTCGGTGAGTGAATATTAACGTCGCACTATCTAGCTACTCGATGGCATTTGGCGACGGACCTCAGTAATTTTGAACAATGGTCAAGTGAAGAGGACGACTTAAAAAACACAGCTTGAAAGTATAGGTACGCGTTATACGCCGGATTTTACGGTAATTCAGTTTAACCATCCTATGATTAAAAATGATAATTTCCAGTTAGTTCTAATGAGATTAATCCAGCTAGTTTCAGTGAGTGAATATTAACGTCGCACTATCTAGCTACTCAATGGCATTTGGCGACGGACCTCAGTAATTTTGAACAATGGTCAAGTGAAGAGGACGACCCCCTCTTAACTTCCACAGGCCACCAACGGGAGGACATTTGAGCCTAGATGGATTTAATATGTATCGCCCCCCTCCCCTACACGGCGGGTCTTCAGCGATACTAGGCTGGAACTCATGACACGCCAGCCACGAGTCCGCTACCTTGACCACTAGGCTACCGCGGCACCCAGCTAGTTTCAGAGTACCAAGAATTAGACTCACTATAGCAAGATTTATCTGACTTATTACTGTATATATATTGACCTATATCATTCGCAGAGAAATTCCACGGAAAAAATTGATATATTTGCGCATGCACAATAAAAAAATTACTTTTCGGAAATATTGAATATTCAATTGTCCCCTCTTAGATTTTAAAATTTTCAATGTTTCTCCTAAGCGTTGTCAATGTTTCTGTAATTTTCCTGAAATTTGATAATAAAAATAAAAATTTATAATAGCCGATTGTAGTTCATTTAAGTATATTGCACAAAAAAAATACCTTATTAAAAAGTTTTGTCAAAATGATGCATCATTTACAGTTTATGAAACAAGTTGTTAAAAAAACTAAATTTGATGTTCTCTTAATTGCGCAAGTCACTGGAACTTCACCGGAAACTGGAATTAAAACATGGTCTTTACGCGCCTAAAGTAACAAAATGTGTAATGTCCGAGAAATTCGGAAAAGAGAAAAAAAAAGTTTTGAAGTCCTAAAAGTTCTCTAAATTTTGAGCACGTTTTCCATGAAAACGATTCAATCTTCCTACAACACTTAAAAAATTTTCAAGATATTTCTTCAGATTACTATGAAACCACACATGTGGAATTTTCAACTTAATAATCTATCACTGATTAGAGGATATAAACAGCATCTGCTTTTCTTTTAACATCATTTTCCACATGCAACAAACACCAGTGTGTGTTATTCTGTTATAAAGTATTTTCAGTTTAACGCACACCAGTGAAATCTACAAGGACAACAATTGATTATAAGCACACCACTCACCACTAAACAATTTAGTCGAAGTAAAATCGCGTATACGCTTAGCATGAATAACCTTTATTTGTCTTATTTTATGCGTCGTCACAAAAAATGTCCACTGGCGAGATTTGAGCCTGCTTAACCAAACAATATTCTGAAATACAGTAATACCCCGAACTTACGCAATAGGTGGGACCGAGTGATAACCGAGTTAAGTCGAATTCGCGTGATACAACTTCGCATATAAACACACATAAATTACTTTTAGTTGAGGCCGGAGACGAAAAAATAATAACTTAGGGAAAAAAAAAACTGTTTAATGAAATCTGAAATAACACAAATGTAAAACCGCAAACCGAAGTTCTTTTGATGTGGAAAAAGTTTCATTAAATCTAACAAAGTAGTCTGACGACTCAAAAGATTTTTTTTCTCTCACGCAAAATTTCCTTGTAGCTTGCTAATAACATTTTTATTCCTTGTTTTTGTGGAAAAAGTACTCTCTTCATTGGAGTCTATATTTTCTAAAATTTGCAACTCTTTTTCAATTAAACTGAGGCCTGACAAATTCCCAACCGTGTTTCAACCTACTGATTGAACTGGGTCTAAAGACTCGGGTTCTTCAATGTCTATATAACACTATACCGTATATAAATAGTAGAAGCAAATACGCGAATTACTTAAATAATCCAGTTTATTGCACAAGCAAAATATGTGGATAGAAATTTAAAACCGTTAGGATGTAATTCGAGCCACAATGGGCGCACACATTGAAAAATGGTAGTTGGTTGTATATAAAAACGACATGTCTCTATAAATGTTATGTTCCTTTTTCTACAAAATAAATGTACAGCAGGTTTGGTGTTGAGCGTTGTCTATGCTATTTTACAATACAATATGCCACATACGGGAAAGGTTCGAAACCATATTTTACTTGCAAAAATAAAACTTTACATCGTATCGAGAGAGTAGAGAGAGTTTATTAAAGTCACATTATGAAGCAGCACGATGGCTATTAGCGATGGAACTTCGTATTCTGAACCACGATCAAGTAACGAGAACGATACCTGTGTGTGAGCTGGGACCCCACTTTCCTAACTTCCACACCACGTCAACGTGAGGACATTGAGCCTCGACAGATTTAACATACACCGGCTCTTCTACACGGCGAGTCTTCCGAGGCAACAGAGCTCGAACTCATGACATGCTAGCCAAGAATATGCGACCATGATCCCTAGACTACAAAGGCTACATTTTGTAAGACAGTTTATTTTACCAATCAACTCGTCAATTTTACCAATCGATCACGTCTCCGTCCAACGTGCGATTGGGCATTGTCCAGCAAGTCAAGGGCATTGAGCGTCCCCAATCACAGCACATCATCCTCAGGTCGTTAGGCCGTCATACCTGAATACGAATAAGAGGGGACCTTCTACCTTACACAATGAAGCTCCTAACCATGATACAACGTTGTCGCGTGATGAGTATGGCCGAGGTAGCCGAGTGGTATAGATGTCGGATCGTGGCTTGCCTTGTCATGAGTTCGATTCCAGTACCACTAAAGACCCGCCGTGTAGGGCAGCGATGCACGTTAAATCTGTCGAGAGCTGAAACGTCCTCCCGTTGGTGTGGTGTGGTAGTTATGAAAAGGGGGTGCCAGCTCAGGTGTCGTCCACGTCACTTGACCATGGTTCAAAATTACGTGGTCCGTCGCCAAAAGCCCTCGTGTAGCTGAACAGTGCGACGTTAATATTCAATCAATCAATCAGTCGCGTGATGAGACGTTCCACGAATGCAGCCGGATTGGACTTGTCATCCCATCAGCACTAGATTTCTTTCCCAGGTTCTATGGAAATTGTAAGATTTTCATGCTTTTCGTATTCCCGGGAATTGTACTTGGTTTCCGAGAATTCCCGGGAATGACACATGGCTGAAATAATCAATACTTGAAAGATTTTTAGCAATAAAATCAGCAATTTCAAAAGTATTATTTCATATTAAAGAACACATTATATGGCTAGTGTAGAATTTGAAACTCTGAATACTATTGTAGTAAGGCTTGATGCCTATAAAAATTTCAGCTAAAGAAAACTATGCAGTCAAAACACGATTTTGCTAACTGTTGAATGATGCCTTACTTTCATTTTTGAAGATTTGAACGACTTAAACTCAGCAATTTCTAAAAATATGAAATGTTTTCTAGTTCAAAGCATTAGCGGAGAGACGCAATGCTAGTTTAGTTGGAATAATGCAATATCTAAATTTTTTGAGAAAATATGAAGCTACTGCAGTTAATGTTAATATTTCACGTTTACCGAATAAAAACGGATTAGTCAGATAAGCAACAGTAATTATGATAAGGTGCGCGAAGAAGACGAATCACACTTCGCACTCGGAAGAGAGAATGGAAACTTTGGAAGAAAAATCTTTTTACGTTCGACGAATCATTAGAAAAAGTAATCTGTTCAAAGACAAAGGTCCTCTTTATTGAACTAGAAGGAAGTCTAGCTTCGACAAGACAGTGAAGAAAGAAATGCAGCCTATTTGACTCAATATAGAAAATGTATCAACAATTATTATAAAACTCTCTCAGTCTTCCTTCAACATCAACTGATTCCGAGATATCATTTTCTGCTGTTGGGTTGTACATAAAACAAAGATAAGAACAAGGCTGAGTGATAAAATCATAGATGCTTAGATTTTCATAAATCATACTTTAAAAGTTAATAATTAGCATATTTTATTTGTGTATTTTAGCTCAATATATAAAATTTGGAATTTAGGCGTATCCTTATATTATACAATTATTGATACTAATTAAAAATAAATTGTTTTGAGATTTTTCGAAATTTTGATACATTCCAGGAAATCAAGGGAATAAGTGTTACGTTCTCGGGATTTCCTGGAAATTCCACGGAAAGGAAAAAGACCGGGAAATCCAAAACCCTAATCCAGGGATGGCGAACCAGTGACACGCGTGCCATTGACGGCACGCGACACAATACATTTGGCACATATCAGTGATCAAAATGGTTTGATTTTTATTTTTCAAAATTTCCAAGTTCACTATTAAGTATTACGAACAAACGCGAGTGATCCGGAGCACACTCGTTTGTTATTGTCTTGCCGTAGTTACATTGTAGACAACAATTGCTATAATGGGAAGTTTGTCTACGCATAGCACAGTCAATTTCATTGACATAACTGTATTTTAAAGTTTACTTTTGTTATATTTGCGATTTTTAACTGTTGTTTAACATGGCTAGTTCAGCAAAAGAACAAGTACAAGTTAGTAAGTGTAACAGAGAATTTCAAATTTGGTGGACCGAGAAACTTGACATTATAAATAAAGACAAAGCGGTATGTGTTTTATATTCTGGAATAGTGGTATGCAGAACATCGTCTGTGTAAAACGGTATTTTGAAACAAAGCACAAACTCTCTTGTTAAAAAAAGCGAACCACAGCAAAAATAATTAATTGCCAAGAAACCGTTTGGTAGATGACTCAAATTCAGCATGTATTCTACAAAAAGTAACATCCTACAATTCTAATATAAGTGTTTTGTCATCTGAATTACACGAATAACTAAAACATTTTTAACTATACAGTGCAAAAAAGTATTTTTCCTAGTAAATAGAGTTTAGTGTTATTCGTATATAGTTTTATTATTTTCTCATTAATCCCAAGTTAAAATAATTTGACGTCACGTCACTACGTCATTAGACACTTGTTTGGAAAAAAATGGCACGTTGATGTATAAAGGTTCGCCACCCCTGCCCTATCAGCACCAACTCGTGCTTGGCGGCTATCAATGAACAAACAATCATGACTCGACTGCGAACATGATCCTGTGTCATTCCGTCGTCCATGTTTTCTAGTCCGACATTTTTTCAAAGTCGTTCGTCTAGTGGGGCCAGTGAAAAAAGTCGAATTACAGTGGCCTTTCAGGTTGTTGATCTTGCAATGCTTTATAGAACATTCATGTGGCCAGAAATCTCGTATAGATTCGATGTGATGCGCGCAACTAATGGTCGCCACATTGAAACAGAGACTGGTTTAGGTTCGACTGCACCCTAAGCCCAAGTTAATTTGACGCCCTTATATATGTCGCAGGAAAATGATGAAATTAGGGCTTCCATCAAATCACGCAAGATGTTAACAACGTCTCTTTGAGGCCATTTCACTGATGTAAGTGATTCGATCAAATCCCTGAACTGTTTTAGTGAAATGAATAAGTCAGCATTTGTGTGTTCTGTTTTCGCTTGTTACCACTCCCTTTTACCTCCCCCTCTGTGCCAGGCAGCACCGGGCTTCTGACGTGACGCACCAAAACAAAATGACTTAAAATATCATTTTTTAGTTTTATTTAGTTATTCTCTTTGCATTATTATCTTTCGATTGATATATCACTTTTATATGCCTGAAAATTAGAAACTGGATAAAACCTCAATTGAAAAATTTAAACAAATAAATTAGGGAATTTGACCACGCCCTCTCTTTATTGATAAAAAAAAACTTTTTGATAATAAAAAAAGCTACTTTAAAAACGGAAACAACTTAAAAAAGGGGTTACAAATAAAGCAGAATACTTCTGAAGTACTACATTAATTTTTATAATTTAAATAAAAAAATGTTTGAAATTCTATTGCAAATATCCTTTTTTAAAAAAATGTACCATCTTTACTATCTAATTATTTTGTTAATTAATTTCGAATGAATAATTTGTAATTCAATGATTATTGTTGTATAATTTACTCTACTTTTAATAATGCACCATATTTGCTAAATAAACACTATTACACTCTTGACAATATTATTTCATCATTTCACTGAAACGGGTTAGGGATTTGATCAAATCAATTTCCTCAGGAAAATCACCTTACAGAGTTCTCATTTTAACATTTTGCGTGAATTGATCATCTCCCTTAGGGATTTGATGGAATCCCTAATTTAATTATTTCCCTGCGACATATATAATAACAATACTACGAATAGTAATAATAAATTCGAATTAAATTTAGGCATGAATTACGCCTCACATTACAAAAAACTATAAAATTTTTATGCGAGATTAAAAAAAATAATAAATGTTTTGAGTAACCGGACAAACGTATAATTAAATATGGTGAATTAATATTTTGTGTCATAATAATGAGCAAACAAAAGCTACATTTAGGTTTTTTAAGAAAAATTTATGAAAAATCTAACATCAGTAGATAATGCAATACTTAAAGGAATTTTTTTTAGTACCTATTTGTTAGATATTTTAAATTTTAAAACTTACATAATTATATTTTAAAAAATAATTCTATCCTTTTAATATTGACATCTTGAGATTGTCAAAGCAACAGGGACGTAGCTACCGTTGTATCAATGATACGCCCACCCCCCAAGCTGTAGGGGCCTCAACATGTGTAATTAAAAATTGTTCGGGGGTCCCCAAACTCCTCCAAAGAATTTTGATACAGGGCCCATTCAGGACTAACTACGCCAATGCAAAGCATGAAAAGAAGTATTAAAATTCTGTCTTACAGTTGAAAAAAACAAAATCAATTTCAAATTTTTGCACCTCGAAAATTTTGGCATCCTTAAAAATTTGCCGCCTTAGGCCCAGGCCTTAGCTTAAATCCGTCACTGCATTGAAAAAGTGTGCAATAATATATTGTAATAAAACTTTAATTTTTTAATGGTACAAAAAACCGTTAGTGAATCTTTAATATATGTAATTAATACTTGAAAGTGTAGTCATACTTTTTGGACACCCGGTATAATTCAAACACATACACAAAAGACGTAGAAACGTAAATATTATCCTGTTTTGGTGCAACGAAGCTTCTTGGAATCATGCAAACGTATTAATATTAAAACGCACTGAAATGTGCAACACTTCAAGGAAAAGATCTACGAAACATTTTATTGTATTTTGCATTCATTTCCAGCTTAAATAAACACTACATGCTGCAAATTTTAAGTTCAGAATTAAAAATATGTAACTAATTTTTTTATTTAATTTTTTTTCAAAACTCCTCATGCTCTACATTGCATAACATGAAGCTATATATATATAACTAATTGACTTGTATTTTCATTTTAGGTCTGCTGCCGACAGATTTCATAGTTTTGACCAATCAAATAACGAAGACGATACACACACACACACACACAAGAATTGATCTTTTCTCTTCATGTTTTTTATCATAATTTGATAAATGAGAACTGAAATTTTCTATCCCCTTACTCTTAGCATGAAGGATAAAGTGGGCTAAAATTTTTACTCTTCCGAAACACAAATCGAAGATTGCCGCCCATAAAGTTCGCAACAAAAACCGCTGAGTGAGTCAGCGTTTATTAACGTCATACTATAAAGCTACACGGGTCACACAATACAGCAAATAATTTGACAAATTATGGTCAAATAACGAGGACGACGCATGAGCTGATGAGCCCTTGCGAATTTCCACACTACGCCAGATTTAACATGCATTAGTCCTCTCAACACGGCAGGTCTTTAGCGGCTCAAGGGTCAAACTCCTCATGACACACCGGTCACAAGTCCATGACCATAGCAACCAAACTACCAAGGCCACACTATGACCGCTGGACCACAGCAGTTAAAATAAAAATTTCAAATACAATTTTGCGTATATAATTAAGACACATATACTGAACTGATTTCCGTGGTGCAACAGCCCATGAGGGCCAAGGCCTACCGTGCCGATCTCAGTTTACGTGACCTTAGGCAATGTGGTGCAAGTGCAGATGTGTCAGTCAAGTGGTCAGTCTGACGCGAAATCCCCGGTGTTCAGTTCCCAAGTAACTTTGGTACTCATTTATCGACCCACTGATGGGATGAAAGGCTGAGTCGACCTTGACCAGCTCGGGATTTGAACCCCGGACCTGTGGCGTGGAAGCGCGATACACTACCACTGAACTTCAAGACACATATATAGATTTATAAAACTATACTACAACTAAAAGAATACGTCAAAATATATATATTGCGAAAACAATAATCTTTATTAGGCGCTATAAAGAAATCAAATTTCCAATGAAGTAACTTCTCAAGAGAGCAGGTATCTTAACTGTGTTCCTATTTAGATTTCCGTGAGTGAATATTAACGTCGCACTGTTCAGCTACACGAGGACTTTTGGCGACGGACCACGTAATTTTGAACCATGGTCACAAGTAACGTGGACGACACCTGAGCTGGCACCCCCCTCTCCTAACTACCACACCAACGGGAGGACGTTTCAGCTCTAGACAGATTTAACGTGCATGGCTGCCCTACACGGCAGGTCTTTAGTGGTACTGGGCTCGAACTCATGACATGCTTGCCATGATCCGATACCCTGACCACTGGGCTACCGCAGCCTCAGGGTCTTTCGTGGTACTGGGCTCGAACTCATGACACGACAGCCATGTCCATTACCTTGACCACTAGGCCGCATTTAGATTTCCGTGAAATCAGTTGAAAACTTAAAGGTTGTGTGGAACAATATTATATATAGCGTTGTGCACCTCCGCAAGACGAATCGTTCCGATTCACTTCAGATTTACTGAAATGCTAAATATTCATTCTAAAATGACTGAAGGAACTTTATATTTTATAAAACGAAAATTTTAATATCCTTTTAGTCGTTTTCATTTTCTGTTTCAGAAAATAGCGCTTTTATATTGGACAAAAAGCTTTTCTTTATTTTTCCTTCCATTGCGTTTTAGGCTTCTCTTAAGAAAAACAAGGAAATTGTAATTACCTTATTAAAAAAATACAAAAATTAAATAAATTTGATAATTTTAAAAACTAAGACATTTGTTCCAGACAATTTTGTACGACAACAGGTGGCCGCGGCAGCCGAGTGGTATAGGTATCGGATCGTGGCTTGCCTTGTCACGAGTTCGAGCCCAGTACCACTAAAGACCCACCATGTAGGGCAGCGATCCACGTTAAATCTGTCGAGAGCTGAAACGTCCTCCCGTTGGTGTGGTAGTTAGGAGGGGGGGTGCCAGCTCAGGTGTCGTCCACGTCGCTTGACCATGGTTCAAAATTACGTGGTCCGTCGCCAAAAGCCCTCGTGTAGCTGAACAGTGCGACGTTAATATTCAATCAATCATTGTACGACAACAGTGGCTGCCTTTAAAAAAACCCATTGATTAGGTGAAAAAGTAATGTTTCCCCATTCAATTTCATAAATAAAACATGCATTTTTCTCATCTATTATTCCATTTACTGAATGAGAAATCGTTTTATTTATGGTTCAGCAGTTCATCTTCCCTCCCGCCTCATTTCTGCCATTCGATCACTTTATATTTGCGTGAGACGAAAATGTTAACGAAATTTACAGGAAAAATTAACTTATTTTTTACTATCTGGTTTTTCTATTTGTAATTTAAGATCAGAGAGAGTTATTTACAAAGAATATTCCCAGTTATTTTCATATTATCAAACAACTACAAGGAGCTGCAGTAGTCCGGTATATTTACGGTAATACCTCGCGCGACTTACGCTACTCTGACTTATGCGAATCCGGAGTTACGCGATTTTCATGTCTCGCCGATTCGTATTTGTTTGAGAGAAAAATTGTTGAAATTGGTAATATGATTGAAGAAGTTCTCGGTCTTGCACGGCAAATAAATTTAGAAATTGACAGTGATGAGGTTCAAGAGCTACTGGATTCCCACAATCAGGAGCTGACAATTGATGAGCTCATAGAAATGCAAGAGCAAGACATTGAAGAACATAGTCTTTCGACCCAGTTCATTCGGAAGATCGAATGAATTGGGTTAGAAAATTTTTCGAAACGAACTCACTTAGTTGAAAAAGGGTTACAAATTTTAGAAAATATAGTCTCCAACGAGAAGAGTACTTTTTCAACAAAACAAGAAATGTAAAAAATAAATTATTAGCATTCTATGAGGAAATTTTGCGAGAGAAAAAAAAAATCTTTGAGCAGGCACAGACTACTTTGTTAGATTTTATAAAACCTCTACATCAAAATAACTTCGGTTTGCGATTTTGTATTTGTGTTATCTAAGATTTTACTAAACATTTTTTTTTTCAAAATTATTTTTTACTTTCAGCAAAAACTTCAAAACAATTCAATAAAGTGCTGTTAAAATAATATACAATCCAAAGTCCTTCATTCACAAATTTGAGACATTTTTTTTTGTAACATCTGGCAAAATTCAAAAGTAAACAATAAAAATGAGTAACCTCTGATGTTTAGGTAACAGAATGAGATGCGAATCATCGGGAGACTTCAGGTACGACTATCTAAATATGCATATTACAAGACTAGTGTAATGCCTAGAAGTCACCTGTAACTTACGGAGACAGTTTAATGAGACCATATCCATAGAAGACCGGGCAAGCTCGTCAACAATATTTACATATACATGTTTAAATTTAAATTGCATGACATTCGTGTTAATAATTCAAGATAAATGTGAAGAAAATTTCAGTACCAGAGTAAATAAAATTAACTAATTTCCTTTTTTAAACATAAAAATAAAATAAAAATGTTTTAAATCAAGATATATGAATTTTTGGACACGAGAAAAAGTTAAAACAGTATCTTCAAAAATAAGATTTTTAAAAAAAAACCAATATAAAATAGAACAATAAAAAGTTAGCTAATTACAACAAAATACAATTTTTTCCTCCATTCAAACACATTTAATTACTTTTAAAAAATGTAATCTAAATATTAAATAAATGAATTGAATGACATACAAGCCTAATTCAATATATAAAATTGATTGATAGCTTTTTACCCCCCCAAAGATCATTAGCAACAGACACTAATTTTAAATTACAATCAAGTAGCAAAGACAACCTGAGCTGAGACCCCACTCTCCCACCATCCATTCAAGCTAACATAAGGAATTTGTGCCCTGATAAATTTAACATAACAAATCATAACTGGAAAACACAACTTGAATGAAGTAGTGCCAGCCATGAGTTTGAGATCACAAAACATTCACCTACCACATGTACCTCAATTTACTACAATTAAAAAAAAAATTGAAAGTAAGTACTTCAACTGTAATTTCTTTCTTTGTTTTCAGCTCAATTTAGGATTTTTCCTTTCATGTTAATTGAATTTTCTATATTTGAAGATTATTATAATTCAATTAAAGTTTCAAATTTTCAAAGCACGAGAAAATACCTACACAACACATTTGATAGAAAAGTCATAAGCACATCAATAATTAAACTGTTTTTGAAAACCAAATTTTATCCTGTCAATTACAATTTGCGAGAGAGTGGGCGAGTTATATTAACATCACACTATAAAGCTGCACGAGGACTACTGGCGACGGACCTCGTAATTTTGAACCAGGATCAAGTGACGACACCTGAGCTGGCACCTCCCCTCTTCTAACTTCCTCACCACACCAGTGGGAGAGCATTTAAGTCTTGACAGATTTAACATGCATCGAACCCCTGTAACCTCTAGGCTACCGTAACTACAAAGTACAATTTGTGAAAGAGGGATAGTTATTAAAACACTTCTAAACAATTTAATTCATTACCATGTAAATAATTTTTTTAGATCACATTTATAAGGATATTTGGCTTACATGTACAATTTGTTAATGGTGCTAAATTAGTAAATAATAATAGTGAATGTAACAAAAATGGGAAATTTAGAACTAAAGAAAAATATTATGCTACAGACATTTTCAACAGATTTTTAGTTTTACAATAAGTTTTTTTAAAAAAAATGTATCACTTTTTACAAGAATTTTATAATATTTTGCTATAAAACATTACATATTTATTAATTTAAAAATGAAAACTATTATATAAAAAATTTTTAAAACATCAATTGTAGTTCTAAATATGAAATATGAACATGTAATATTGTTCTGACTTTTAAGAATACTTATGAAATGATCTTTTTTCACTAAAAAATAAAGGATTACATGAGTAAAAAATTACATTTAATTCTAAATGATTACAAAATAAAAGTCATGATGTTCAAAATTAAAGGGGAAAAGGTGTACACATATTTATAAATTCTCATTCTTTAAAATTACCGGATCTTTTAAAAAAAAAAATCAGCAATATATCGCATATCCGATGCCAATGAGAAAATTTACTCAAGTTTATTCAAAGGGACTTCAATTAAGAAATTTCCTAAGTAATACAATTATGTATATTTATGTTTATTTTTTATATATACATCTTTAAGTACATTCATAATAATTGTGTGTATATGTCTGTGTGCGCATTTTACATCCCATTTCCAAAATTGTACCGAAACAACTTAATAAATCTTAAACTTGCCTAGTTTACAAATGTATCCACTTCCACTTTTATTAAGAAAGACAGTTTTTAAGTAAATATTTGTCTGCAAATTAAAGATATCCCATTCTTTTCTCTCATTCTCTCCATAAAAAAATATATTAATTTCTCTCAATGTTTGATAACTGTGATAACCAATACAGCTTTTTTCTGTTATTTTAATGAGTCATCAAAAAAATAAACACATGCAATTTAATACATGCACACACACAAATATATATAAATCAAATAGAACATTAAACCACATATTTTCTACTCAAAATATATATTTTTCCATATTTTTAGAATAGAATCAGCAATTTTACAAATTGAATTTCTTTTGTTTACATTTTATTTTTTTACATTTAAATACTATTTTATATATATAATAAATATTCAAGTATAAAAAGTTTTAAATTTAAATTAATATTGCAGAAAGTATATAGTAATGTCATCAATAATAAATTTCTTTAAAATACCATATGAATATATATTTATATTAGGGGGGAAAATAATATATATTCTCCATCTTTTTTTTATTTTATACATTAATTTATATTGTGAGCAATTTATTTGTAATATGGAAGCAGCTGTTTGCAATAATAAAGAAATTGTTTAAAATAAAAGAAGAGATATTTTTTAGAAATCGAATGGGTTATCCACCCCTATCTTTTCACAGGCAGCGATTAAATTGCATAATACAATAGAGGTGCAAACAAACTGAAAGATTTTATCCTAGTGCACACATGACACTATTGGAAGCATGCCAAATTAGTAAACAAACAGAACGCCTCATTAAGCTTTTTTCATATAATTTTTTGAAATAATTTTAACAAATTAGCATATCAATATTCAAATCAATTTTAGTGGGAATAAAGTAAAAATATATGAATTCAATATATATAAACAGACAGGAGAAAAATATTTGTTTCGTAAATTTATCCAGAAAAGAATGGATTCGCATGTTTCTTCAGCCATGAACCAATAATTTAAAAGTACAATGCTTTAATTTTTTATTTTTCAAGAAAATCAAAATATTTTTAAAGAATTTTTATTCTAAGAACATTTAAAATCTACCTGAAATGGACATAGTAGGTCAGATCTTCAAGGAATAAATAAGTATAACAGATTTTTTAAAATCCTAATTTTTGGGTACCAATCATTTCAACTGAAAATCATAGTGCACAGCTCTTGGCAACCTTTTACACTGATTAATTAGTTTTTCGTTTCCCCAAAGCTTTCTCAAATCCCGCAAACGTACTGAAACAGGTTATGGTTTGCAATTCGCGAATTTGTTGACAGTTAAGCCAGTAAAGGATACTTTGTATTGTAATGTTTCGCCATCTATCGATATTTGTTTGAACTAAATGTCGGTGAAATTTATTATTATTATTATTATTATTTGGAATTCATGTTTTTTATCAGTATTTGCTAAAAGGTTCCGAATCCCAATATTTCAAGAATATTTTAAGCTATCAAGTTTTTTTTTTTTTTTGAGTGTCGATTCTATTCTTCATTTATTATTACTGATGATCTACGATTTAAAACTATATAAGTATTTGCAAACTCTTACTTGACAGAAATTTACTTATTAGGTCCTAAAATAACAAATTTAAATTTAGACATAAGCTATTATGAGATATTTTTTTTTTTAAATTTTAACAAAATTAAGATGGGAACTTTTTACTTCCGGGGCTTGGACAAGAAAATGCACCCAAGGCCGCTTTTCCGCCTAAGCACGTGCATAGGGTGCAAAAGATTTGAAAGCGCAAAAAACTGGAAGGCGAAAAGAAAGATAAACCATTAAAATAACCCAGCAAACGTACCACCGTCTAATGACAGAAAAATTTCTGCCCTTAAGAAAGTAAGACTGAAATGAGATCTACTATGGAAAATGGTGTTGCTCTATGCGCTCAAAAAAAATTACAATGCTCTCATTAATGATTTTGCAAAGATCAAAGCTCAGAGAAAACCATTGTTGTGCCAATACAATGACAGTGACTCAAAAAAGAATAAGGATGTCTAAATGTAAAAGATAATAAGGAATGAGTGATGAAAAGATGACAGTTAATAAGTTGAAAACAGTTCATACAATAATGTATACTCAATACTGTAATAGAAAACAATTTCATTAATTTACTGTACTAATTTACAAAATGATGGGTCCGTGGTCCGCGATGCCGAAGTTAAGAAATGAACAAGAATGGACACTATCCTTTCTTTGTCTTTCTTTGCGGTTGCTAATCCAAGATACGGCGGATAATAGAAAGAATACAAGGAGCAAAATTAAGAAATGTTGGAAAGCTAAGTAAATCATATTTAAAAAAATCATATTTTTTTATCATATTTTTCATATCATAATCAATTTTAATCATATTTTTAAAATTTAATTAGATTTATTCATTAATCATATTTTCATAAATAATATTTTCATCATATATTAATAAAAATCATATTTTTTTTGACAATTTGAGATTTTTACATTTTCAAATTGTATAGATTTTAACCTTTCTAAAAATACCTTACTTTAACCTCTAGGATAATTAAAAGCTCTTAAAACCTAGTTTTAAATAATCGTTGAAACTGGGCCACGCCCATTTGAATGGTGAAAAATGTGGAAACTCTTCAGTATTTGAGGTTTAAACCAGTTCAAAATACGCCAAGATCCCCAAACAGGGTGAGTATCATTCAAATGTGGCTGTCCATCTATTTGATCTTCTTACGTCTGGCGACGTCACAGGGCTTGAGTCAATGCGATAGAAGTTGTTCTCGGTTCTTCCGCAACATAAAAAAAGTCCGAAATACAACTACACCTTTTACAGAAAATACATAAAAAAAAAAAGGAATTTTTAATGTCAGTTTTATCATTAATAGCTTTCAAGCTGTTTTTTCAATAATTTCGTCATAGTAAATACTTTTACGCAATGGTCAATGGACTCGATTCACCTGACGTCACAGTCACATGACACAATGCGTAAACAAATAGTCATGTGCTTCATTCGACTGAGTATTATGGCGGCATTTTTGGCTTTGCATCTATTTTCATATAACAAAACGAGAAATACTGTAATGTATTAAATTTCCAAAAGACATTTTGACTAGAAATTTGGAGTACTTTGGTATTATTTCATTTTCAACATTTTTTGTTTTATCAAATACGCCGACGGTATTTTAAGTTTTAAAAAGTGTAATGACAATTTCTGAGCATTTCGAATTCGAAGAATTTTAATTTTACAAAACGTAAAGAAACACACAGATCAGGGTACCACTTCTGTGATATATTCTGAATGCTCTGTAACTAATGAGTTATTATGTTGTTGATCACCAACGTTTTTTTTTTTTGGTCATTTTAAGATTATTTTTAATAATAACTATGGACAAGTTCTACTTTGTAAACAACAACATTGACCTGGAACTCAACAATACTTCCGGTGTAATGTTCAATATCTTTGCAAAAATACCTTGTAAACTTTTTTTGTTTCATTTAGAGCAAGGGTGACACAATTGCTTACTTATCGCGGTTTTTTTGGCGACTAATAGAATATTAAAATCAGAACATCTATTATCATAACTATATTGGTTTCTTTGATTTTTTGTTTTATTGTTTATCAAATGAAAAGTAATGACAAGTATTTTGGAATTTTTTTTAAATAATTGTGTTTGTTAAATTTTATATTATTTAGAATATAATTGAATTACACTGCATGTACTTATTTTACATATAAAAACTTCATTATACTAATTTGTTTAACTATTACATTTTTCCTTATTTACTTCAAAAGAGAAAAATAGTTATAAATATGTGAAAGTATTTATTTACACTTTGTTGAATTTTGGATGGTTTAGATTTATCAGTGTGTTCAGTAGCACTTTTAGGGAAATTTTTCAAAGGGGGTCGGGGTCGAAGTTCACCATTCTTGTATTTTTACTCCTTTGATTTTATGATTTTCGAAGAGACAAAACAGTAAAAAACTAACCATTGAATAAATATTATCATTAATTAATAAAATTAATCATTAATAACAAATACTTAATTAAATTTTAAGTATTATATACTTAGAATTATAATCAATCAAAAAAAATCGACGGTTTTGGGGTGGGGGTCTGGAACCCCCCCTTGTGTGCGCCACTGAGTGTGTTTAATTTCTGAATTGTATGCACTTATTACACCCTAATAGCTTGTTATGAAATTGTTGAAAAGTATAAAAATACATAGAACATGCATCTAAGTAGTTTTCATTTCTTTTATTCTTACTATACTGTTGGATTACTGTATTTAATTGCTGGATTGTTCGTCCCTCAAATCCAAATTCTTCCCTTGTGCCAAAAATCTAATGTTTTGAAAATTTTCATTTATTTCAATTTTGTTTTAATTTTTATGCCAATAAAGATTAATTATGCTAATTAAGATTAGCAAAAATTTGTTATAGTTATTTAATCAGTATACTGAATCTATAACATGTATTGTATTTTATAAATAATATCATGTTTAGAAAAATAAAAATATATGTATATTAATATCTTAATTTATATGATTTGTAGACCATGTCGAGTGATTATAAAGAATTGGAAACAATATCTAAGGCTAGATATGATGAAAAATTAACATGCAATGGGAACAAACTTCCCTATTTATTTGTTCAGAGAGCAAACAAAACATGTACTTCTATATAGTAAAAAGTAGTTGTTTTTCCAATAACTTTTGGAGACAGTATAAATTATCTTATGAAAAGAGGTGGGAGAGGAATTAAAAAGTTTAGATGCATTAAATTATGTATTGAGTTGGAAGTAGGCTTAAAAAATTAAATTCATTCCTGCATATTATAATTTAAATATGTATATAATTTTGCAGTCAAAATTCCCTCATGAAGGGCTGCTAAGAGAGGAAATCACTAGAAAGTAGCAAGTTTGGGTGGTGATTATAAGAAGCACAGACTGGATAGCGTCAATGAACCAACTCTCTTGTACTGTTAAAAAATATTAGTATAAGCATGTAATTAAATTCATTAGTTTTGTAATGCACCAACATTCTTTTAGAAATATAATCTCTCCCATGAAAGTAGTCTGTGTTCGTCACTGTTTATTTTCATTTATTTGAATTATACAATTCTTATTCAGCAATTCTTTGAATTGCACAAAGTTAATATGTAGTTACTTTTACCAAGCAGTGCTTATTGTAACAATTTAAATTGCATAGTGTTGATCTGCATAAAGTGTTTATTTGCAATTATTTGAATAGCACATTAATTCTGACTTTGTAGCTAAGATGTTAATTAGATGTAGTTTGCATTATAGAACATTTCTATGTTTCAAATTCCTTTGTTTTGAAATATTCTGATTATATAAATGCTAATTATATCAACCCATTTATATGTTGTTTTTTATGTTTTTGGTAAAATTAAGGACATGTATGTGTACACACACACACACAAAAGATTATTATAAATTTTCATCAGAATATTATCTCAAATTTTTAATCTTGTTACAATAGTTTTTCATGAAAAATTTAAATTATTAGACACTTTTCCCAACAAAGAAAATTGTTTAGGAAACAATGCCAAAACCTTTTTTTGTTTGAGAATAAAGATTGCAGAATGATCATTGACTGTACAGAATTTCCAATTCAAAAACCCAACCATCCTTTACAGCAACAAATGACATTCAGTCATTATAAAAATTGTAATACTTTAAATGGTATAATAGGTATTATGCCTTCAGGGGCTATCTGCTTTGTATCACATTTACGTTGTGGCAGAATTTCAGACAAGGAACTTTTTTCTTGAAGAAAATTAATGGATCTTCTTGAACCAAATGATGTTTTTATGGCTGATAAAGTGTTCTTAATTGAAGAAGAGTTAGACAAAATTGGTTGTAAATTAAAAAGCCGTCTTTTTTTTAAAAAAAGATAAAATTCAATTTTATGCTTCTGAAACTTTTAGTAACTGCAAATTGTCTGACAAGCGAGTTACTGTGAAAAGAGCTGTTCCAAGAATCAAACAATATAAATATTTTGAAGGTGCTCTTCCGTATGAAAAATTACACAATGTTGACAGTGAATTTAGTAAAACATATTTGTTGTGTAATTTTCATGACCCTTTAACAAATGTAACATAAGAAAACTCTTAATATAATGTTTCACTTTAACTATATACTTATTCTATGTATATATACAAACACTGAAACTAATTAATCGAGAATCGAATTCCAAATATGGTAAGAAATTAAGGCATTAAAATTTCCAAATTAAAATGTGTGTATAATAAAATATAAATTTGTGTCCATATATATAGAATATAAAATTCCTGTTCATCCTTACATGATCAAAACAAAAAGCCATTTTTGAATCTATAATTCTCTTACAAAAAATAAAAATAATCCAACATATTGCGACATAGGCATCTGTCGATAGCTATGTCTTGGGGTTTCCGCGTAAGTTAGAGGTGTGGGATTATCGGAAGGATATATGAGACATTCTATAATTCTTAGCGACTTTTAGCCCAAGAATTTGCTTAAATACTTAGATATCCGAACAAACTTATATTAGAGGTGAGAATAAACCAAAAGTACCATGATTTAATTAACTCAGATCGCGCAATTAGATCACTTATCAATATAAACATCTTATATCTGCCTGATCGCAATCTCAATATTATACTAGCGTTCAGAATATAATCCTCCTACCTTGGTTGAATACTCAACGGTTCAATTAACTTCATATATTTAGGTTAGGCTCGAGTGCAATAGTATGCACCTGTACTACTGGAGGGTCTCCGTGATTCCTTGGTAAGGCCGTCTAATTTTACTTCCGCACTTTTTCGAATTCAACTTTCTCTAAGTTGCTACATACCTGCTCACTAAACTTTCTATGCTTTTAAAGGTTATCTTATTTGCATTTTGCTTCGTTTTTTACTTCTTGGATTTGGGTTGGAAAAGTTTTGCCATTAATCGTGGCCGTCAAAGAACAGTACGAGTTATGTTGTTAGAAGAAGAACGCGAGAGATGGCTGCATATTTGTGTAGTATTTATAAACATAACGTTTGTTTTCAGAGTTTGAATGTAGTATAAATAATCATACTAATGTAGAAATTTTTACTATATATAACAAATATGCATTTATTGGTTTTGCAAAATTTTGTAAAATTTATCATTATAGATTAGATTTACTTTTGCATAAACTCTCAAAGTCTAAAAAGACTCATTGTAGGTGATATTATCCACCGCATATAAGTCCTGAATAAATTTGTTGCATTGAGTTAGTTACAAGTATTGACCCAAGAAGAGAATTTGGATCAATTGTAAGACATCTATCGAGAATTAGGATCATGAAACGCAGTAATAATAAAAAAAAATTTTAAGCTCTTGTTCTCTTTTTGCTTAGCGAAATTATTTGGCAGTTTAATACATAAGTTACAAATTTCGAAATGGTAAGAGTACTGATTTAGCATTTCTTTGACAAATTATAAAGTAATTTAATATTTTGCTCAAGTATAATTTGGAGAACTGAAAAGTTTCTTGAAATTTAAAATTGTCTTGGTAAAACAATGCTATAATTAGTTAATCAACTTGCTCATAAGCAGTGAAAACTGTGATTTTGATAAGAATGGAACAATTTATTCATGACTTGCAACTACTTGTTGATGTAATAATAATTTTAATCTTTAATAAAATATTTTTACACGTTAAACTCCAAAGTGAGAATTCTGTATCTTTTATCTTCTATTTTTTTTTTAAGTTTAAATATAATTATATATAAAAGGATACTCTCTCTAGATACATATTAGTGATAAAAAAATAACATGTCAATACATTTCTCCAAAAGTGTGCATGAAATGGAACTGGAGTGTTTAACATTAAACATAAATACTTGCTCAAGAGACATAACCAGTAGAAATTGTGAATGGAAATTTTTTCCAATTATTTATTTACATATATATTGCATGGAATTTTTTGTATCTTATTTTCAATTCATTGTGTTGTAAAAATAATCGAGCAATGGGAGCAGTCGAGCCCTCTAGTGATGAATCGAGCAATGGGCTCGATTCATCACTAGAGGGCGCTGCGATCAGTGTGTATCACGTGATTTTCCATGTGCGATCAAGTAAACAATAACAGCCGAACGCTTTACACTTGTGGTTGTGCGCTAACTTTCGAATTTGCTAATATTATTATTTTACATTCTTTAAATTCTTTTTAGTACTTTAAATATTTTAAATATGTTTTCTAGTGTTTTAGTTGTTGTTTCGTGACTATAAATATATATATAGTTTTAGTTATAGTATTAGATATATAAGTTTATTCTTCTATTCTTTAGCTTCGTGTTTTTGTATACTTTTGGGTTCAGTAATTATTTTTAAATAGGGCCAGCCACATTGTGATTTAAATAATTATGCAACGCTCTAGTGAACAAAATTTTTTTGCCACTTAATGTGATTGCGTCATACGTGTATACAAATTTATATTTAATAAAAAGTAACTAAAGTAAAATTTTTCTTTGTTGATCTGATAAGGAACTGAGACATATAAATTTTGTTTATATTATTTGTTTTAACATGTAAAATATATTACGGACTAAATTCATATGACATTATGATCTAGTGATATTTGTTTTCAATTGTTTCCCGCCTAACACAAAACACTCTAGTACTTTGTTTTGTTACTCTTCGTATAGCTATATTATTCTTTTTGCAAGTTATTTGTTGCTTTTACTTCATATATATATATATATATTGTTACAAATTTTGTGCACTGAACGCTAAAAATAATGTAAATAATTAGTTCTGAATGTGTAATTCGTTAATATTACTTTCTGTGTTCTATTTATTTTATGTTAAAATCGTAAGCAATTCCGTTTTACATAAAAATGGCGATTCAATAGAAACATAGCCAAGTTGGCATCATTTTTGGTGAACATATTGATGCTTCTAAAAAGAAATCTACTGATATCACAATCTCTGATGTAAATGAATTTTTGAGAAAAATTCCAGCAGACTTTAATTAGGGTGTGGTACTCGCCGAAACAAAGTATTGTTTTGACTACTGAAAAGTCAACCAAGGATTAGTTAATACTTCAGCTGTTGAATAGGACGAGTAACTGCTAATGGAATACATTAGTTATTTGTATTTCTAGAGTTGTAATGTGTCTTGTTTCTGAGCAGATCTGCTGAAATACATTCATTTGTTCTTTGTAAGCAAAGCTATCCTTAGCAAATTTTAATATATTTTTTTACATAGAAACTTCTTATAATTATGAAAAAAAAATAGCCTGATTTAATTATTTTTTAATATTCATAAAAAGTTTCCTTTTAGCTGTTCTTGAAAATCCGTTTCAGTATTATTGTTAGGATATCAAAATTTTTAATATTATTCATTGATTTATTTTTTTAAATTGTATAGAAATATATGTGTGGTTTACATCTATTAGACAATTTATATGTAATTCAATAACTCATAAGAAATAATTTGTAATAAAGAGAATAATCCAATAAAATTTAGTCATTATTTCTAAAAATTATGTATTGACATGATTCCTTTCTTGATCTAAGAGTATTTTCTTTTTTGAACTTTGAAGACAGTCATTTCTAAAAGAAATTTCAAACCTTCATAAATGATAATTATTAAGTAAAGTCAGACAATCAAAGCTGGCAAATGTTATTTCATTACAGATTACTCCTTATATTTCAAAAAATCTTACTATGTCTTTGGGAATTTTTTATAGAACAGTTGTGTTTCAAAAATTAGTATACAATAACAATGTTTCAACTTTATATATCCATATTAATGCAAATAAAGATTGAAACTGACAAAAAAAAACTTTTGGCATACATCTTAGAAAAATACTCTTCATGAATATATAATGAAGCAATGTCACTAATAGTCTTTCAACAGAATATAAAAAACGCATTTTATAAATTACAATGAATTTCTTAGTTAAAAATAAAATTTTCATATGCTTCACTTGTATTATAATCATGTAATATTAAAATTAAATTTTGATAAATGATACATATTAAATAAATTGTAATTACTAATTTAAACTAGCTATCTTACAAAAATTTTGTATGCTCTATAGCAAGGAAAAATTTCACGAAAATAACTTAGGATGTTCCCCTATAGTGTAATAGTTTGTTTCAAAGAATTCCTAAAAATAATCCCATATCTTAGTATGATACATTTCTAATTTTTTTTTCAACTAAGGAGACAATGATTTATAAAAAATAAATTTCAAACATTTATAGGTGATAAATATCAAAGTGCCAAATGTTAGTATTTTATAAGAGATATCTTTAAAGGCTTCATAATGTATTGGTGCCGTCAGCGCTACTATTTTAAGGCCACAACTTAGGTTTTGATTGCAGTTTCATTTTAAAGCAATTTTACACTCTTAAATTGAATGAAAAATATTTTTCAGTACAATCAACTCTTGCAGTGTGAAATGGTTAATTATTTCAGTTATAACATTACTAAAAGCATTTCTGCTTGATTATGTTTTAAATTCTCATAGTTACTTAATCAAGAGATTGATTTCACAAGGCCAATTTTTGTTTTAAAAATTGTTTATATAACTTAGAAGCTTTATCATATTAATTTTTTCTTGTCGAGAAACAGTATTTCGAAGAGATGGAACACTACCGAAAATGATGTATCTAAAAATCGCCCTCAGCTGATAATGCAATTAGACTTTTGAATTCAAGTATTGCAGATAAAACTGAATATTTTGTATTTGTACCAAACGCTACATGATAATATATTATAGTACTATATTTTAAGTACTTTAAAGGGTTGTAAAAATAAAAGTAAAACTTACTACACTCTGCCCCAATTTAAAACTGAATTTTTTTTTTTGTACAAACCTAGTGATTTTTTAGCTAAAGTTAGTACCCTTATTATTTTGTACATAAATGCTTTGTGTTTCAAACAGTACAGGGTTAAGCTCATTTCGAGCACTGGTTGCAGAAGATCTACAATTTTTAATGGCAAATTCAATACTTTTTTCAATTGTCTTTGTATAAAGTGTTGTTCTATTCTTTTAAAAATTATTATACAATATTAAGGGAATGTTTCAGAAAAAGTGCAATAATTTTCAGAAATTCAATTTATAAAATAATAGTATGATTTATCTATAAACAATAAACCTAAAATACAAGTTAAATTTGTAAATTTTTTTAAAAGTTTCTCATATATGATTAAGTTATAATATGAAAGTTTTTGATTAATAATATTTATCCATTGATGAAAAGAAATTTTATTTTTACAACACAATGAATTGAAAATAAGATACAAAATATACAAAAGTACATAAAAATTCCTTTCAAGATTTCTACTGGTTATTGTATGTTTAGTATTAAAACACTCCAGTTCCATTTCATGCAAACTTAAAACATTTGGAGAAATGTATTCACATGTTATATTTTTTATCACTAATATGTATCTAGAGAGAGTATCCTTTTATATATAATTATATTTATACTTAAAAAAATAGAAGATAAAAGATACAGAATTCTCACTTTGGAGTTTAACGTGTAAAAATATTTTATTAAAGATTAAAATTATTATTACATCAAAAAGTAGTTACAAGTCATGAATAAATAGTTCCATCCTAATCAAAATCAGTTTCTACTACTTATGAGCAAGTTGGGTATAGCATTGTTTTACCAAGACAATTCTAAATTTCAAGAAACTTTTCAGTTCTCCAAATTATACTTGAGCAAAATATTAAATTATTTTAAAGTTTGTGAAAGAAATGCTAAATCAGTACTCATACCATTCCGAAATTTGGAACTTATGCATTAAACTGCCAAATAATTTCTCCTAGCAAAAAGAGATGAAGAACTTAAAAAATATTATTACTACATTTCATGATCCTAATTCTCGGTAAATGTCGTACAATTGATGCAAGTTCTTTTCGTGGGTCAATACTTGTAACTAACTCAATGCAACAAATTTATTCAGGACTTATAAGCAGGATAATATCAATATATATGAGTCTTTTTTAGACTTTTATATTTATGCAAAAATAAATCTAATATATAATGATGTTTACAAATCGTGCAAAAACCAATAAATGCATATTTGTTATATATAGTAAAAAAATTTCTACATTTGTATGATAAGTTTATACCACATTCAAACTCTGAAAAACAAATGTTGTGTTTATAAATACCACACAAATATGTTGCAATTTTTATTTTTTGTAAGAGAATTATAGATTCAAAAATGGCTTTTTTATTTTGATCATGTAAGGATGAACAGGTTTTTATATTCTATATATGGACACAAATTTATATTTTATTTTACACACATTTTAATCTGAAAATTGTAATGCCTTAATTTATTATCATATTTGGAATTAAATTCTCGATAAATTAGTTTCAATAATTGTATATATACATAGATTATTAGTTTTCTTATGTTACATTTGTTAAAGGGTCATAAAAATTACACAACAAACATGTTATAATAAATACACTGTCAACATTGTGTAAGCTTTTATATGGAAGAGCACCTTCAAAATATTTATATTGTTTGATTCTTGAAACAGCTCTTTCCACAGTAACTCGCTTATCAGACAATCTGCAGTTACTAACAGTTTCAGAAGCGTAAAACTGAATTTTATCTTTTATAAAATTATTAATCTAATCTATTCAAAGAAAAAGTTCTTTGTCTGAAATTCTGCTACAGTGTAAATGGGATACAAAGCAGATAGCCCCTGAAGGCATAATACGTATTATACCATTTAAAGTATTACAATTTTTGTAATGACTGAATGTCATTTGTTGCTGTAAAGGATGGTTGGGTTTTTGAATTGGAAATTCTGTACAGTCAATGATCACTCTACAGTCTTTATTCTCAAACAAAAAAGGTTTTGGCATTGTTTTCAAAACAGTCTTCTTTGTGGGGAAAAGTGTCTAATAATTTAAATTTTTCATGAAAAACTATTGTAACAAGATTAAAAATTTGAGATAATATTCTGATGAAAATTTATAATAATCTTTTGTGTGTGTGTGTGTAGACATACATGTCCTTAATTTTACCAAAAACATAAAAAACAACATATAAATGGGTTGATATAATTAGCATTTATATAATCAGAATATTTCAAAACAAAGGAATTTGAAACATAGAAATGTTCTATAATGCAAACTACATCTAATTAACATCTTAGCTACAAAGTCAGAATTAGTGTGCTATTCAAATAATTGCAAATAAACACTTTATGCAGATCAACACTATGCAATTTAAATTGTTACAATAAGCACTGCTTGGTAAAAGTAACTACATATTAACTTTGTGCAATTCAAAGAATTGCTGAATAAGAGAGCCAATATGAATTCAAATAAATGAAAATAAACGGTGACGAACACAGACTACTTTCATGGGAGATTATATTTCTAAAAGAGAATGTTGGTGTATTACAAAACTAATGAATTTAATTACATGCTTATACTAATATTTTTTAACAGTACAAGAGAGTTGGTTCATTGACGCTATCAGTCTGTGGCTGCATAATCACCACCCAAACTTTGCTACTTTCTAGTGATTTCACTCTCTTAGCAGCCCCTCATGAGGGAATTTTGACTGTGCAAATTATATACATATTTAAATTACAATATGCAGGAATGAATTCTTTTTAAGCCACTTTCCAGAAACTCAATACGCATTCCAATGCATCAAACTTTTTAATTCCTCTCCCCCTTGTACATTCTTTTTCCATAAGATACTTATAAATGTCTCTCAAAGTTATTGAGAGGAAAAACAACAACTTTTCACCCTATATAGAGAGAAATTACATGTTTTACAATTTTGCTCAAAATAGAATCAAAAAAGTTTACAAAAGGAAGTAATTTTTTTATAAAATATGAACCAGGATCATGTTAATTTAGGGGTTCCAAGGTCCAATCGACATTTGTTTACAAAGTAGAACTTGTCCATAGTTATTATTAAATATAATATTAAAATGACCAAAAAAAAACCGTTGGTGATCAACAGCATAATCACTCATTAGTTACAGAGCATTCAGAATATATCACAGAAGTGGTACCTGATCTGTGTGTTTCTTTTTAGATTTACCAAAATTAAAATTCTTCAATTCGTCTCGAAATTATTACACTCTTTCTAAAACTTAAAATACCGTCGGCGTATTTGATAAAAACAAAAATATTGAAAATGGGAAATAATTACAAAAATTTTCGAAATTTCAGTCAAAATGTCTTTTTTGGAAATTGAATTCATTTACACAGTATTTCTCGTTTTGTTATATGAAAGTAGATGCAAATCCAAAAATGCCGCCATAATACTCTGTCGAATGAAGCACATGACGGGCTTTGCTGTCATGGAGATGTGACTTCATTTTCTCTTTGAACTCCTATGAAGCAGAAACGAAACTAAATCAACTGGGAGAGTGGTTTCCACCCACCCTCCACCAGCGTTATTGCGCTGCATTTAATGGACTGCTTTTTTTTTTTATATGTAACTTCAACAAATTGTTCTCTGTTCAATTTATTATGATGAGTGGATAATAGAGCTATCTCTAAGGTTCCACGTAAATGTATAACCGTTACCGTTATGAAGCACATGGCTATTTGCTTACACCTTGTGTCATGTGACTGTGACGTCAGGTGAATCGTGTCCATTGAGTATAAGCTCCGAAATATTTTTATAATATTTTTGATGGAATATATACAGTTAATGTTTAGCGCAAAATCAGTGTAATAGGATAAATTAAATGCATACTTTGTACTACGAATTGCAATAGGCATGCGTATTTCAATTTTTAATTCATTTTATTGTAAATGAAAGAGAGCAGGGCAAAATAAAACTTGTTGAATTTAAATGTACATATTTTTATTTTTGTTATAGATTTATTTGCTTATTTTGGAGGCTATTTAAAAGGCTTCATGCATGAAACTCTTTAAATATGAGTCAACATATGTTTGAAGAAAACAGATGCCCATCCCCTTCAACAAGAACCTAGTACTTTGAATTATTAATCTTTATCAGTACTTTGAATTATTATAGTTTAAAAAATTGCGTATGATTTATAAACTAAAAATTTATGAACTAACATTTATAACAGAATAAACATATGTTTGTAGAATGCAGGTGCCCATCCTCTCCATCAGGACACGAGTACTTTAAATTATTAATTTTTATTAGTACTTAATAATTATACCTTAAGCGGAATTATGTATAATTTATTAACTAACAATTAATTAACTAACAGCTAATAATCTAAGACTACAACTAATGAAAGATGCTAAAAATTACAAGTACCATTCTAAGATTTAAATTATGAATAACTCGAAAATACCACAAAAATACTCCGAACATTTAAAAAAAATTAAAAGCACAAATTTTGAATGTATAATTATTTATACAATCCCAATCAATGAAATCACAATCAATGGCTAGCATTGTAGATACTGAATTACTGAAAATAACTGAGAGCTGAAAAATTTCGTCGACGAAGGCGGTCACGAAGTGAAGTGCGTTCTGTCATCTATTGCTTGTGTGGACAAGAAGGTGGTAAAGTGTTAAATTTTATATCTTTTTCCATCGTATTAGTATTTATTTATTTTAATTTTTCTAATTCAAAATTTAATAACATTTCGTTTTGTTTAATTAAATTACTTATTTTGTAGGAAAATGGGGCGTCGGCCTGCGAGATGGTGAGTTTTATATCTTTTCTCGTATTGTTGTGATTATATCGTTTTCTAATTGTTCGACACAACTTGCACTACTATGCTCTTAATGTTTTAATGCATACCACAGTAACTGAAAAATTGACGAGTAATTCTATCAGAAGTTAAGAAAACATTTAAATTATGTTTGTGAAATATTTTTCGGAAATTTTTTTTTAAAGAGTATATTATAAGCGCATGTAGTACAAGTTACAGTTTATTTTTTGCTAATAAGTGTTAATTCTACGATATATTTGCCTTTTAATATTTTATTTGGGTTGAAGTGATACGAAAACCTTTTCAATGAAGGATTTATTTTGATGAAAACTGTTTATACAAAGTATTGTTTGCTTAGTCTCAATCATGCATTCTTCAAGGTCTGCATAACTTGCACCATTTAGTAGCATATTTCTGATGCGAAACTTACTGTTTGTATATTGTATTAAGCGAATATTAATTTTATATCTTTGTAAGGTTTAATTGCTACAAAGATATTACTAATCGTAAAATGCATGAAAAAACTAAGTATACTTAAATGTAAATTGTTCGATTTTTATATATTTCTCATTATATTTTCTTCCATAGTTATCGATATTGTAAGAATAAGCCCTATCCAAAATCAAGATTTTGTAGGGGTGTACCAGGTAAATTCATCTACCTTTCCTTTCATTTAATTTTAGCGTGCATATACTTAACACTTTATTTATGAAACAATTTGTTTTTGGTACAAAGTGATATATGTATAACTTTACCATTGATGTACAACTGAATTTAACTTATGTTTTCTATTGGTCTAGTGTACTGCATGCATATCTCAATCTATTTGGCGCTCATTTTATTTTTACTTTTTTTAATGCCAATATGAAATCTATTACTTTGGTACTTGTGTATTATCGCAACAATGCCAACGTTCAAGATAACTCACAAAGTTGGCTGCTGTGATGTTGCAAGTATTGATTTGACAATCATGTGCTTCGTTTCATAATGTTACCAATAGTAATGATGTATAAGTTAAAAGCCCGTCTTTTTTTTAAATTGAATAGATGAAAAACTAGATTACTATATGTATTGCTTTTTCAAAGTTCAGCTGCATCAGGTGGTGTTGTTTTCTTAAATTTTGAAATTGTTTGTAAAGATTGTAAAAATCACTGAAATATTATTTTCAAATATATTAAATTTTATTAGAACAGTGGAAGTTTCTCACAAAAGGATTGCTACAACAATGAATAATTGGGTTTTAAGGTATTGTCTGCATGTTATTTTTGGGATATAAAATTTACTTTAAAATGAATAAAAATAAGGGTTGTTTACTAAAATATTTACAATGTTGGGATATAGGTAACAATTTGAAGCACTACAAATTTATGGGTTTAATAAAAATTGTTAATTTATATCATTATGTGACTTTTGAAATAATTTAATAAAATTTACATTGCTTTTATTTAAAAAATGAATTAAAATTTTAAACTGGTTGTCCTGACTAATAATCCATCTTGGAAAATAGTTGGGGTTTAAAGATTTTATACACTCAAATTATGTGGTTTTATACAGATATCGTAGCAGTTGTATAATATTGACCAACAGGATTATTTGAAGTCGAATTTTAATCAAAATAGCATTGCGATTTCACATATTTCGAGATCTAAAGAGTCCTTTGCCGCCTTGTGGTGTGGAGTAAAGGGGTAAATTATCCATCTTGACCATGTTCAAAATAGTTGGGAGTTTAAGATCTTATTATAGCCCACTATTGTTTGTTTTTTTTAGTGCTAGTTTGATATCAGAGGTAATAGTGCTAAGTTGTTTATGTTCACTAAGATGGGCGATAACATTACAATATGGTAACCTTTAATATTTTTATCGTCTATCGATGTGGTTGCCATGGGGATAACGTATATTAGAAATAACTTATTGGTTTTCCTTTGTAACCCTATTAATTTCAGACAATTTTAATAAAAATTTCTAATTTCTGTTAAAATTTAACCATTTTCAGTGTTAATTTTTCTATTGTTTGCATCTTCTGTTTAATTCTGTGCTATTTTCGAATATGGATATTTCTAAAATGAGTGAGTGCTAGAATATTTTTTTATTAGAAGAATTAAGTATTGTGCTTTTAATTATCGCTATAAATCATTTATATTTTAGTTTTATTTTACATTTTAAATGTTTTTTTATGTTCTTTGTTCGATGAAATTCGTTGAAGGAACTTGCAGTGCAAGTTACATATTGCAAGCTTTCACTACTTTGTAATTAGAATTCTTAATTAATTTTAATATACATTATCTAATTATTTTATTCGTAATGTAATACAAAAATGCAATTATTACTATGTGTAATAATCATATAATCGTTATTTATAATTGTTTCTTTAACATTTATTTATAAATATTACATATTTTGTTATTTATTTATAATTATGTTTATAACTATTTTTGTTTATAGCTATTCTCTTTTGTTATTTATTATGTAATATGAGTTATCTTATGCATTTTTATTTTTTTTACAATTCGACGATTATTTTTTATAATTACTATTAAATTATATTATATGATTATTATTTCTAATAACTGTTATAAAATTGTACTATATGAATATTATATATAATTGGGATAAAATATAAGATTTATATGCTGCTTATAATACTATTACTACATGTTACTTTTTATTACATATTATTGTTATTCTTTATTTATTGATCTAGGTTATTCTCAATCTTCCTGTATCCTTTATTTGAAATACATTTCAGTGTATTTCAAAACAATTCGTTAAAATTGTGTATCATTTAATTATCTAGGCGCCATATTGGATTCCATTCCAGCAATAAGAAGCGCTGCTTGGAGCTTTTACCCCCGATATCAAACTAGTTCCTTTTTTTATATACTTCTGTCAGAAGTTTGGTTTCATTCATGAGTGATATCAGTCCCCAAATATATATGCGGCATCTTTGTTAGGTGTAATTTATAGTATTTGGGTAATTAATGTGTAGATGGCTATTTTTTATGAATAACATCAAGAAAACATGCCACATTTAATATTGTATTGAATTGAAATTTCCTTTTTTTTTCTTCAAGTATTTATATTTGTGGATATCTTTGACTGATATTCAGAATTATTGAATCCAATTCCCAAATATATGCAACATCTTTATTTTAGGTGTCCATAGTATTTGGGTAAATTAATGCCTGTTTGTGTAGATAGTTATTTTTTATGGATAACTTATCAAGAAAACATGCTACACTTAATATTTATTAAATTTCAATTTCCTTTTTTCAAGAATTCTTATCTTTATTTGGTTGATAATTCCTGAACTGATATTCAGAATTATTGAATCCAGTTCCCAAATATATGTGACATCTTTATTTTAGGTGTCCATAGTATTTGGGTAAATTAATGCCTGTGTGTGTAGATAGTTATTTTTTATGAATAACTTATTAAAAAAAACATGTCACACTTAATATTTATTAAATTATAATTTCTTGACTGATATTCAGAATTATTGAATCCAGTTCCCAAATATATGTGACATCTTTACTTTAGGTGTCCATAGCATTTGGATAAATTTAAGCCTGTCTGTGTGTAAATGGTTGTTTTTTATGAATAGCTTATCAAGAAAACATGCCACACTTAATATTGTATTGAATTTTAATTTAATTTTCTTTTCTCAAAAATTTTTAGTTTTATTTGGTTGATAATTCATTTATGGGTTAAAGTAGTCAGTTGGTGAAGGCTATTTTTTGACGACTAGAAATTATTGCCAAACTACTGATATGTATTGATAGTTCCAAGAGATTACAAAATAGCATTTAAAAAAAAATCTTGGAAGAAAACAAATACTTTTTAAAATTATCAATCAACGATAAATCAACATCTATTTTAAATTGTATTGTCATTGCTGGCAAGGTTCAATTGTTGGAAGGGGAAAAAATCGCATGTATTCTTTCCATTTTAAGTTCTACATATCTGTGTGAACATATCTACGTATCTGTTTGTATTATTTCTCGTATGAAAAATATTCAGTTGAAAAAGGATTTTTAATGAATGAATCTTCTGAATTTTGTCAATTTGAAAGTCACAAATTACACCTCTGATATTGCAATATTAAATAAAGCAATACAGGGATATTAAATATTAAACTTGAACCATGTATTAAATTGTTTTTAATTTAACTATATTGAAGGAATACTTATATGCTAAAGAAATATAACTCTTATTGTTATAAAATGGTAATGCATGTACAATTTTAACTTTAATTTATGTTAGAAGGAATAATTATATTTTATGATTTTTTTATATTAATACAAATCTTTTAAGTGTGAGGCATAATTAATATATCATAAAATTTTAAATCTGTATTCTAAACCTCTATTCCTTAACTGCATGTATTGCGGTGGCGCGTGAATTATTTCAAAAATTTCCTGTGTGGCCCGCAGAATCATATTAGATTGGTCAGGCACACCATAGCTACAAGGTTGCCGACCTCTAGTCTATAGCATTTGAGTTAATTAATGCTTTGTATGTACAGATGTTACTTTACTAATAACATATCAAGGATGCATACAATACTTATTACTGTTAGATGCTTTGTATTGAATATTCTTTTTAGGATTATCTTATTTTTATTTAATTGATAATTCAATAACTGATATTTAAAGTTATTAAATCCAGTTCCCACAAATGTTTGATACTGTATTTATGCTGTTGTCCATAGGATTTGGGTAAATTAACGTTAATATGTATGTATGTAGATAAGTGTTTATCAAGAAAACAGACCATATTTTTTGTGTTGAATTGAAATTTCAAATTCTTTTCTGGCATTACTTTATTTATAACTTAAGGATACATGCAACAGAATGATAATTATGTTACCTGTAATTAAATTTCTTTGCTCTATTTCAGATCCTAAAATTCGTATCTTTGACCTTGGTCGTAAGAAAGCCAAAGTTGATGAATTGCCTCTATGCATCCATTTGGTTTCAAATGAATTTGAACAGATTTCTTCAGAAGCTTTAGAAGCTGGACGAATCTGTGCCAATAAGTATTTGGTTAAGATGTGTGGTAAAGATGCTTTCCACTTAAAAGTGCGACTACATCCATTTCATGTCATTCGAATCAACAAAATGTTATCGTGTGCTGGGGCTGATAGGTAATTTTAGTTTTAAATTTCTTCAATATGCACATGCAAGTTTTATGTGCTTGTACTTCATACAAAAACCTAAATTTTAATTTCTTGGTCTTTTGATTCAGTATAACTGTCAAATGTGTGTTTTTTTTTGTACAAAGGCATTTTCAAAACTTGCCTAATAAGAGAATGCAGTTCTAAACTTTTTAAATTTCATTCTAAAATATTTTATGAAGTCATTTTATATATACTTTGTATCAGGTGTGATGTTAAATTTCTTACGGGAAATTATTTTCAATCTTATTAAAGTAATTGAAACTGTTTTTTTTTTTAGTTGGAAATGTTAACCGATCATGGGCTTAAAATTTTATTTTTAATCATATCTTAAATTGGATAACATCTAGTTGGAATGCTCCATGTCATAATCTCAAATATTTTTTTAAACCTTAAGAGCATTCTCGTTAAATTTCATGACGACTAACATGGCATAAATGTACATAGTATGTGAAAGAGCTTAGTTGAAAGATATATTAATGTTTTATAAAATCATGCAATGAATAATTACAACATTTGTTATTTTATGTGATAAGTTAAATAATTTAAACTACATTCATAACAAGTACAATACTTCCATTCTTTTTGGAAGATTGTGCAGGACAGTTAATTTAGGACAGGTTAATAAGAGGATTTATCTTGTTTAATGTATCTTATGTTTGTATTATAAAATATTGTTAGTAAGCATTTATATATATATTGTTAAGTATGACTTTTTTGAGAACAAAAGATGTACTTGGATCAGGCTTTTGATTTAATTTTCCATAAAATACCTCTTTGGTAGTGCTCTCAACAAATATTTTAATTTTTTGCACTTCATGAACACAGTTTTGGATTCTCTGCCCTTTTCCCTTAGACACATGCAGTATTTGTTGCAATATTTTCATTTTTTTAGCTTGGGCCTCAATTTTTTTAAAAAAATTTCATGTGAGGTTTTTAAAATGAAAGGCTTGTTTCTTTCAGAAACTGTTTCAATGTTTTTGATTTTTCAGTTTTCTGGTTGTTTTGGATAATTGTGAATTTTAAAAAAGATAATACCTTAGACCCACAGTGATCCGCGAACCGGCACCGGTCTGTGGAATGGAAGTTGCTCAACTTTCAATGGAAATCACTATATTCCATGTTAAATCACTTTTATTCATTTTTGGTGTAACTATATTTTATTCTGAAGGCATATTTAAATGTAACTAAATTAAAATTGCTGAATCAAAACAATCTTAAAATATAAACAATCAACGTGTCCCACACTCAGCAGGCCACAGCAAAATTATCAATTATTCGCAGCGATAAAAAGGTTGCTGAGCACTGCCTCAGACCACCAGCTTAATATTCTGGCCTTAAGAATGCAGCCTCTCCTTCCTATTTCAGTAGCATCTACTTTTCCTTTTGTTGTGCTGTAGAATGTTATTGTCCTTTGTCAGTATTGTGTATACTTAAAAGATAATTGAAGGCCTTGTTAGAAAATGTTGCCAATTCTTTTAAAACCCTAAAATAGTTGTGTGTATACTCTTCTCTATCGTGCAGTGCAAATACAAGCACATTCCTCAATTCTGAACTTTTCAGCATTATATTCAGAGAAAGCATAACTTTTTTTTCAGACTGATCACTAGCGATTTCATTAAATGAATCTTTCATAAAGACCTTTTAACCTTGTAAAGGAAGAGAAATCAGAGTGGAACAATTAGACAATGTCCTTTTATATTGAGAAAAGTAACCTAGCAGCACATGTGACACTCCAAATAGCTTACAAAATTTTAAAAAATTTAGTGTATTGATATAATAATGTAAATATAGAATTTAAACTTAGCTAGTTCTGTCTGTGGGCAGGAAATTAATTTCCCAGACTTGATATGTCATAACACTATGTACATCTTCCTGCATTAACATACAAAAAGTAAGCAGATTAACTGAAAGCTATTGATATTCACAAATTGATATGCTAACAGCAAATGATTGAAAATTATATACTAATGATTACTTCAGATACGAGAAGCTTTCATTTCACAATAGTTTAATTTTAAACAAAGTGAATTACTTACTATGATTTAAAAAGTAATCATCTTTAAAATAGAGCTAGTCTTAAAATTTATATCTTTGGCCTTAGAGTTGTAAAAAAACTAGAAATGTTTTATAATATCAATTGTGCCTTTAAGTAAACAAAATGTATTATATGGTTAATTCGTGAATTACAGGTAGTTAAAAAAAATGTAGCTTGGCTCTCCAGTATCTATTGTGTTGTAGTCAAGAAATGGCAACATTTGTAACTAAAATCTTATTTTCTCTGCTGAAGGATAGTAACTGAATAGCTTATTTTCTGCAACTATTTCCTGATGTGTCACTGAATAATGAGAATTGATTTATCATAAATGTTTCTTGGATTTTTTTTTGTCTGTTATATTATGTGGAAAAAGTAAAGCAATAGTGTTTGAAATTGATCATTGTTGTTTTGTGTGAAACACAGGAAATATAAACATATTGTTTTGAAGGATTTTAAAAAATATATTGGTGTAAAATATTGTCTATTATCTTCTGTCAAAATAATGTGCAAGATTGCTTTACATCTGGTGCCTGTTGCATTTCCAGGGTAAAATATAAAAAAAGACCTAGTGGCTGAGAAAAATTTAATCCTTACTTTACACACCCAGTGGCAGTTCCTGACTATTTATAATGTAATTGAGGTAGTTTTTTACTGTGTTCTTTAAAATTATGCAATTGTTTAAGGGTTAATACCCTTACTGGAGTTCCTATATTGAAAAAAATACTGAAAAGTTTCTTCTCATCCTAGTTCGTTTGTGAATTACAAGAAATTACTCTCATTTATTTCAATGCTTTTGATTTAAAGTATACATTGTGAAATCTGATTTGATGTTACTGAGAACTTAGTTTATTTTTTTATATTGACTGTCTGTTTTGATATTTGTATATGTTAGGATATTCATTGTGTAAATGTCTACCATATTTGTAGTATAAATGTCAATTTAACTTTTATCAATTTCAAATTTTTGTGAGAATTTATATGAAGTCTTTGAATTATCTTTTCAGGCTCCAAACTGGTATGAGGGGTGCTTATGGTAAACCCCAAGGAACTGTAGCTCGTGTTGATATTGGACAGGTGATTATGTCTGTCAGAGCTAAAGATCAACATCAAGAACATGTTATTGAAGCTCTTCGACGTGCTAAATTCAAGTACCCTGGTCGTCAAAAGGTAATTTTATTTAATGCTGCACTTGAAAGTTATATTTAAACAAATAAGTTTTTACATCTGAATTGCTTAAAGTTGCTTATTCTCTTTTAATTCAGTTTTTAAATGTTGATTACTTTGATCTAATAGAACCATAGCAGCTTGTCTCAGCTGTTAATATTGCTAGCCAGTTCTGATTTGGGAGATTTAATGGGAAACAGTAAGATTTTCAATTGACAAAAATCGGTCAAAAAATCAAATCTATTTTTTATATACTTTTCTATAACCTCACAAAATTTGAAAGCTCTGAACTTAAAAAACGCAGAATTATGATAGCTTTCATGTTTGTTTTTATTCACATCCCTATGGGAAATCAAAACTTTAAACTGCCTTATCTCGGAAAGATAAAATAACTAGTTTGTCTTCATTTAAAGTGCTAAGCCTTTTTTTCTATTGTGCTTGATGCTTTTAATTTTTTTTTACCTATTGCTAATGGTACATGTAACAAAAGTTGGTATGCATTTTAGAATCAAAACAATACTTATTTTTTAAAAATAATTGAACTCTGAATTTATACATTTAAGGAATTTTCAATAAGCATTCATAAAAACTTTTACGAATACCAATGTGTTATTGTAAAACCCGTACCAACTTTTATTATACATAGTTTGACGTACTTGAAAATCAAATTTCATGCGTGTACGTACATTTTTGTAGGAGGAGTAGCATTTTAAAATCACTACACAAAGTTTTTTCCTTAAAAAATTAAATGGATAGCTTTTTATGAAATTTTGAGCACAAAATCTGTTTTACATAGTATACACACATAGGATGCAACCAAAAAATTTTAAAAACCCTTAAATTAAAATTTTTTGCTTAAATCGTACCATGTCCCCTTAGCTTTGAAATGATTAGTTATTGTTAATATTGGGATAAATGCATGTCATATGTTCAAGAAAGTTGGATTTTATTTTGTTTGTTGTATTGCTAAAAAATTGGTTCCTGCATTGAATTTATGTTGCGTATGTAACCTGTCTGAGTCTGTTAGATCAAGACTCATGAAATTCATTGCAGCTAAAGGCTAGATCAGGGGTACTCAACCTTTACATTTTGCCAGGCCACAGACATATGATGGATATTTCACGGGGGTGCAATATGAGGATAAATTTAAAAGAAAACATTTTAAGACCAGGGTAACAATAGGCATTTAAAATGTGGAAAATAGAGCAAAAGATCATGTGGTTATTGAAATGCATATTATATGGATACATTTTGCTAATTTGTCTTATGTATAATGAAGGAAAATCAGTTTTAATCACTATTTGTGCCAAACCTCAATTGACCCTGTAATGGTGCCTCCTTAGTTATGGGTTGCGTGTCTTAATATTTTTAATATCAGAAAAATGTGCTGCTTTATGACGTTTAAAAATTGAGATGCTGAGGCATATATTCTACCAATACAGTTTTCAAAGTTAGTACAATAAAGATGCTTAAAAATTTTAAAAAGCATTTACATACTTGATGGTAGAGCTTGGTCATTGTCTCAATGTTTACTAACTTGGTTGTTAACTTCTGTATTGTAATAATTTTTTTTATATAAATATAATCTCAAGATTGCATTTTTATATTTTTGTAAAATATTTTCAATGTAAAGTAATTAACTCTTCTTGCATATATACATGCCTTCAAATTTACCTTAGCATATGAATTTTTATACATGAAGTCAATGTGTGAAAGTAGAATTTTTGATGACAAATTTCAGTCAGAATATCTTTGTTGTGGGATTTTCTTTGTCTTTTAAGTACTTGTATATCATGCATTGTTTTAAAAGTTTCTTTGACATTCTAATTACCCATTATTTTGCATTATTTTTTGTAGGTGGGAGGTATACTATTGTATTTAAAATAGTGTGTTGACAAACTATTCTATGACAGAATTTTCATTTATGACATGCTGTATTTTATTTTTAGATTGCTGTGTCTAAGAAGTGGGGATTTACAAAGTGGGAAAGGAAAGAGTATGAAGAAATGAGGGCTGATGGTCGTTTGAAACCTAATGGTGTTTATTGCAATTATTATGGAAATCATGGAAACTTCAAATCATGGGTGAGGACACAGCGTGAATTGCGGGGACTTACATAATTGTATTTTAAATAGAAAATAAAAGATGGTCTCCAGAAAATTTATTGCATAGTTTATTCTTTTCAGTATAATATACTTTTTAAACTGACTTTTTAAAAAATATCCAAAATACTATGTAAGAAAGTATGTAAATTAAAAGGAAGTGCTATGTTATATATATTTTCGTTACAGTGAATTCAACATTGATATTAGTTTTCTGTGCTATTTCAGCATGTGAAAGAAAGAATAAAATGTTTTAAACCTGTGGTTTACATTACCCTCTAGGGATATGTAAAAGGTTTGGGTGAGGTATGCAAGGATATTAAATGTTAATAGAGAAGACTACTATAGCAAGAGAAAGATCTTATAGGGGACCAGTTGTGACATTAAAATTTTTTTGTCTTTTTAATTCAGGTTATATTGTATTCATATTTCATGACATCCTTTAAATGACAACTACTAATACTTATTGTTTGTTCAGATATTTTTTTTATCAATTGTACTGAAATATTCTCAGTTATACTTACAAGCTTCAATTAAGTTCCATTGCATTGTCAGTCCATTTTTAATAATGTATTTGGTCTGTTTATAGCTGTTTCAAGTAAATAGTGCCAGTTATATGTATTTTTTTTAAATGCATATAATTAACAAATGTATACTGTTTTTGCATTATCATATATCTAGTGCTATTATTTTGCATCTTAATAATTATATGTAATGGAAGTAGGGACTTCAGAAGGCCAGGGCTGTTAAAGAAGGTAGTAGGGTATGTGTATAAACACCATACCCCAGCTGACCCTAGAACATCTTTTATATTGTTCTCTATTCCTATTAAAATTTAAATTATATTATGGATCCTTTAAAATTTGGACATTGCAAAATAGTTGAGTAAACAGCTGATCATGAAATCTTGTTAAATCTATACAAATGAATGACTGGGATATTTCACTTGGAGGAATGATCCATTCATCCTTTAACAGGAAGTCATAACATTACAATGTTGGAAAGATCAAGGTGCCATATGAACTGTGATAAGTAGAATTGTGCCAGAACCATTCATTATAGCATGTAATTACTTTTGTTTTTGAAATCTGCTATATCTTTTTGAAATTTATTCCATTTTTTACTTTAAGAATACTAAAAAATATTACATAAATAAAAGAAAGTTTAAAAACATTGAATACAATAAAGTAAATTTAAAAAAAATTGTTTCCTTTTTATCAATTTCTTTAATCTAAAACAAAAATTAAATTTTAATTGAATAACTTTTATACATAAAATACTGCATGCAAACAAACTATGAATGAACCTACTAAGTAAAGAATATGAAACAATCCAATTATAGACCAAAATTAACTGGGTGAATTCAAGCTAAGACTGAAAATATGCTTGAAGTTTTTATTCAATATAATGTATTTTTCAATGTAGAAATTTTAAATCTTATTTTATGCAGTTGTACTGTTATTGCTGAAAAATATATTTTCATTGGAAATGTTTGAAAATTTGCATTGTAGCAGAAATGACATAAGTATTTTTATTTAGCAGTCTTATGGTCCTGTGAGGGTTAAATATATTTTTTTGTTTGTACATTTAATAAAATGCATAATAGAATTGAATTTAGGGAAGTTGAATTATTCCCATAGATTTGTCATTAAGCATTTGTTCAAAGCTATACTTATCAAATAACAAAACCTATGAAAATGCAGTAATATATTACAAGACACAGTATATTGAACTAACAGTACAGCCCGCCAATCAATTTGACAGGTTTTTTAAACACTTGCATAATTGTTTGGCATGTGTTGACGTTATGTGTAAAACAAATGCAGGCATGTTAAAAACTCGTGAGAGAAATATCAAAGGTTCTGAATAGTTAAATTTAATGAGCATTTGAATATCCAAATATAATGGGCTAAATTCATGTGATATACACATAACCACCACCTGTTTCAAGCCTTTCAGTTAAACTAGTGATGCCATAATCACATGATTAATGCAATTGTGTTCCCAGATAATCAGTTCACATTCCCTTCATTGATGGTGAATAATGCACATAGGTATACAAAATGCATGCATAAAATGATTTTTAACACTTGATCAAATTTCATAACTGGGTGAAGATGTTCAAGTTAGTGTCATTTTTAAATTAAAGGCAAACACCTGTTCTGCATTGATCTTGTAACCATTATGAATTTACCCTGTTGCTCTTGGTTTTAATGCCATAACTGCCGCTGGCACATGCAATTATCTCCTTCATCTACTGGGCTAACTGCCCAATATACACTTCTGAATTATAAATCTTTGTAATGCAGTGCAATGACCTATACAGTGTGCAAAGGATTTACTTATTCGTTTTCCTTCAACAAACTGCATAACAGGTGTCGAGTGAATCGTGCAACTTTTTCTCAGCAGTTAAGGGTACAGTATATTTGGAAATGAGTATTTCTTTGCATGACAAAACCATTTGATGTGGAAGGTCAGTATCCCATTGGATTAAGCTAATAGTACAGTTAAATGTTGCTGAATGGAATGACAAACTGCAACAGTTGCTTAAGGATTGTATATAGGAATGTTTTTGTATCGCAAGGGATGAAAATTATGTTCAATGTCGTTTAAATAGTTTGGACATAAAAAGAAAATGAATATTAAAAACAATTCCAAGAAATGTACACAGTTTAAATCAAATTTTTATTTTTAAAAAAATAATAAGTTCATAACTTTCAATAAATAAGGTAAACAAAGATTTCCAAGTCCTCACAATAAATAATGTTAAAAAACTATGGTAATTCACGTGTCAACTTCTAAGGCTCCCTTCACACCAAACGATTCTGTAGCGATCTTTCCAATTCACAGCGATTCGCCTTCACACCGCCATGGGTCAATCATTCTTCCATCAGTTGCTGTTGAACATGGATGTGCTGTTTTTAATGTTTTAAGACTATTAATTTCACAACTGTATTCTCATTCATTTATTTTCAAATTGAAATATATAAAACAAAAACTATAAGAACAGTTTTATTTTATATTTTGCCTGTTAGTATAAAGTGTAATTATAGTCTGAAAAGTAGTAACTATATTATAAGGCAATTACTTTTACTAGTAATATATCTGTTTTTAAAAGGCATTTTTTTCAAACGTTGTTACATACTACAGCTTTTGTAGCATATAACAACTATCTTTTTGATTATGTATCTAAAAATGGTTTGCTAATACATTAATGAATTAAAAATTTTACATGCCATTTACATTTTTTTTGTTTCAAATAAAATTTGAGATCTATGTAGTAATAAAATGGAATCTTTTTAAAAAATTAAAATTATCGACAATATCAGTGTTATTTTATTTAGCATTCTTATAAATATTTAATTTTTCTCTCCCAAAATTAAGTAAATTCTAATCAAATTGATCTCTGAAGCTATTTCAAACTTCCTTCAGAATATCCCCCCAAAACACATTTTGCTATAAAGTATTAAAAATAGTTTTCAAATTTCTAAGGTTGAATAAAATAATGCATGCAAAATTAATTTTATTATTTGCGCAAGATCAGCAGGGATAAAATACAGCCTATACACTTGGCACAAGAACTAGAGTTAGTTTACATAATGAAAAAGAATACTATGAACACCAAAAATATAAGTGCCATCTATTGGCATAAAAACAAACTCATGCTAACCCTAACAGTGAAATTCATTATCTTCAAACATCTGAAATTAGTTTCTTTAATAGAAACTATGTGAAAAAATCACTTGTAACATAAGAAACAATAAATATAAACACTATTTGTTTGAATTCGCTTTTTCTGACGTGCCGAATCACGCGTGAATGAGAATGACAGCGGATTGAACTGAAGGAGGGAAGCGAATCTTGGTCGATCAGACAAGTTTGATGGTGAATGAATCAGTCGTTTGGTGTGAAGGGAGCCTAGTAAGTAGGATAATCAAAGATTTCTAAATGATCACAGTAAATGTTAAAAACACAGTTCACAAATAAAACATTTTGCAGCATGAAATCTGGAGATAAAAAAAAAAGTGTTACTGTGGACACTAATGCCTCGTGGACTTTTTGCCAAAACAGTTCATTTGAGAAAATACTGTACTGTTTATTTTTACACATCTCTTATGAATTAATGAGTATCTAAATTTCTTCACAGAAGCATGCATCACATTCAAGAAGAGTCAACACAACAGTTTGTACTATAAAAAAATAACTCAATATAAATCATTCCATATGGCAATTTATGCAGTTATTTAAAAGTATGTTTAAAATGTCAAAATTTTTTAAAGTATAAAAAAATACTAGGTAATCATAACATGCAATTCCTAAAACAGACATGTCTCTTATGCAAGTCTAATACAACATAAAAATATTTCTTAAGAGAAAATACATAGTTCATGACCAATGCATTTTCAAGTTTAAAACCTAACAAATAAATTTCATATGAATATATGAAAAAAATACATTTGGTAATTTTCTGTTTTAATACATAGTGCAAGACCAATGCATTTTCAAATTTAAAACCTAACAAATTTCATATGAATATATGAAAATACATTTGGTAATTTTCTGTTTTATCACATTAAGATATGGTTGTGAAAACCATTTTGACTTTCATTTTGTTTTACAAAATAATTATGCAACAAAAAAGTATTAATATAGACAACACATTCGAAAAAAACTTCTATATGGAATAATGATTTATTTCATTGGTTTCCCTAACTTCCTTGTTGAATAAAAAGCATTTCTTAATATGCATAAAAAATTACGATGACTTTAATGTTTTATTAAAGATAAATTACTTTTAATGAAAAAGTTCTGCAATTTTGTAGAAATTTTTTCCATACTTAAAAGAAGTCCTTAACATAATTTCAAAAAACACTTAAAAATCTGTGGCTAATGCATATTTATGGGAAGAATTCTTTGAATACAATTAAGAGTAAAATTCAAAAGGTTTAAAATTATATTTCTAACTATTATTTTTTTATCTTGGGAAACTTAACATGAGAAAATTCTCACAAATTACAAGTTTGCTTTAAAAAATATGATAAGTTATATTAAAATTTATATAATTTCTTATGAATGACTTTTTTGCACATTTTTTAAAACGAAGAACAATGTTTAAAGTAAAACAAATCAAAACATTACATTACACTTTAAAAAATTAACAGAAATATTGTTCTTCACCAAAGAAAGTAACAATGAAGTCCAAAGAAGTATGACATTTCTATTATATACATATATAACTATACTTAAATAGCTTTGAATTAACAATGACTATTAAACACTGCCAGATGCTCAAAGCCATTCTCATTAAATTCTCCAGAAAGTAATAATTGTATTAAAAAAGTTTTTTTTATCTAGAAACCATGTTGAAGAGAAATACAAATTGAAGAAAAATTTAAATATATTAAATGATTATTTCAACAAAAGTTTATCTTCATTATGTTAAAAAGATTACATGGCCAAAATAGTTGAGGGTAAAATAATTAACTATAATTACATATAAAAAAATTCTTAAAATTAAATTACTATTCTGTAGCAGATTATCAAAAGTAGAACAAAGCTGTAAGATAATAAAAGTTGATATTCAGTGATGTAAAACTGCATTAAAAATTTTTTAAGATTACTTTTCCACAATAAAAAGCAAATTATATAAAAAAAAACAAAGTTATAATATAAAAACATTACATTTAAATTACATGAATTTAAAACTATACTATACATATATAACACAAATATAAAAGTCATTCTCTTCCCCAATCATTCAAATTCATTTCAATTAATATTACTCATTCAACAGATAAATTTCCTTATGGTATTGTTTAGAATTAAGGCGTTATATACCCTTTAAAAATGCATGCATAATGAGTCATGAAACAACCCCCTGCATCATAGATTCATATTACTACATTTTTGGGACTCAGTAATGCAAGTGCAATGAATAAATTCAAATAATTACTAACATTTAACTCATTGTTAAACTCTCATCAAAGTTTGCAAAGGCAAGTCCACTTGTTCACAATAAACATAACTATCTGATGAGCGATAATTAGATCAAAGAATTATAAAAATATTTGGCCTTGGATAGTAAAAATCCTGCATTTCATAAGCAGGTATCATCTTAGTATATATCTGTGTGTGATATGAATATATGTGTTGCATCTTGAGACAAATATTAAATATTACGCTTCTTGCAACACCCAACTTATTAAAGAAAAAACATGTTATTTCTATATTGTCCCATGCTGTTTATGGCATCGCGAACATATTCTGGTAGTCTTGAACTGGATTGACTCGATCCATTAGATTTTGTTTTTATCAAATGGAAGTCTGCATATTTCTTAGCACGATAGCAGGCAAGATCAGCATACAGGACAGGAGCAGGGATAGACACACTTCTATTACATTTTCCATACGTATAACATAAGTGGTAAGAAAGCATTTGTAATTCATCTGCATCAAAATTATTGTCATCATGTAAGACAGTATAGTGAGCTGGTTTGCTAGTACCTTGAATTCCCTCATGACTATTTAAAAAATAATCAAACAACTCAGGATGAGTAATGTCAGCATCAACAGTTGTACCAGGAGGAATATTACATCCACGTCCAACTCCATCTTTCGGATTATGAGGTCGAAATCTTGTTTGATGCCTTTTCTGAACAACAATATATGTAATAGGCATTATATTACCAATTATCTTATGTGAAGCTTTTTGGACTGCAGTAACTTCTTCATTTCGAACAGTTAAAAACTGACCTTCACTAACCCCATCTCTAAAGAAAATTATTTTCTCAGGATATTTACCACCAGTATTTTTATGAAAGGCATTTAGAAGATTTTCAACCATTGTCTGTATATCTAAAATGAGTTCTTGAGAAATCTTACTGCCATCTGGGTTTTCTTGAACTCTGCATTCAACTTTATACTTTGAAGGCCAAGCATCCATGCTAGCAACCACTGCTGCAATTGAAGGGCACCCAGAGCCACGAGGAGAATGAATTGCATCGGCTCCTAGTATAATAACTGGCTTTGTCAAAACTCTTGGTCTGTTTTTAAGGATGTGGTTAATACCTCCAAGTTTAATATTTATTTTTAAGCATATATTATTAGCAATTTGATCATTTATTTTAAACAAAACAACATCCTCAATACATTGTGTAACAAATCCTAACTTATAATCAGCTATGAATTTAATCTCATCGTAATTATGAGCAGTATCTTTTCTTGAGAGAACTATTACTGCAAATTTCGCATTTGTTTTCTGAGCATTGTTAAGAGCTTCCTCAGTTTTATCATATCTATTAAAATTCTTTATTTCCTGTAATCTACCAAAATGTAATCCAACTCTTTTACTAGTTTTAAGAAATATATCAATAAAGCGACGAAGGTCATCCATTTTACATTCCTCCGAGAAATTGAGTAAGATCCAAGATTCAATATTTATTGATGATTTATAAAAACTTTTACCATCCATTCTCCACACTCCTCGATTATCTGGATCACAGATATTATTACCTTGATAAAACAGTGATGGGCGATCTATAACTCGACCTTCTACATTTTTAAAATTGAGATCCATAAATAATTTATAGCTAGCCATGTTTTTCCCACTTTCTTTTTTAACAATCTGAGCACTGTGAGCAATAGCATTAAATTTATCATTGGGAGGAATAGCTGTTTGTCGTATCATTTTTCCAGCTAATGCTCCATTAAGCGTACCCAATTTAGGCTGTCCTTCTATGACTGAACAATTTTCAAATGGTATATAAGTCTGATTGCTACTTGATCTCATAAACAAACATGGCAAGTAAGGATACAGGAGTCTCTCATATTTGATTTCGTAATAGTGAGCAATAGACATTTCATTCCCTTCATACTGAATTTTTAAATCTTCAGCTGATAATTTAGATATGCCTTCAATAACATATTTTCTAGGATAAGAAAGATGCATCCCCCTGACCTTCAAACCTCTTAAAGCTTCTTCAAGTCGCTTTACTTCATGAGGTTTCATTGGTACCCCACATGTTATATCTCTTCTTAGAACATCTTTAGCATAATCAAGAACAGGCCCAGATTTATGGAATGCTTTCGCAGCCATATTGATAACAACTGCTGGGCCATGATGAGTTAAATGTAAACTCTGATTATAGCCAAACCACACTTCAAGACCTTCCCCAAGTGAAATCTTATTGGGTTGATTAAGATAAAAAAAAGATCTTCCTACTTGAATTTGTGAGCTTGCTGTTTTTCGATGATTCATTATACAATTTACAGCCATTACAAATTCACTTTGCCCTTCGTATGTCTTAAGTAAAGAATGTAAATCTGTTGCATTACTTCCATTTTCTTTCCTTATAGGCTTAATAACAACTTCATATTTTCGAATCTTTTCTCCAGCTTCCAGTTCTACAGTAAAGCTCATTTTTTGTTTAAAAGGTAAAGGTCTTGAAGTAAAAATATTTTTTACTCCATCATACACTGGACTATAACTCTGTAGCAGTTCAGTACTGACTAATTTTTCAATGACCTCTCTACAAATAATCTTCCCAACATTTCTATTCAACTGATGTTCAATACGTGTTATTTTCCCAACAGATTCAGCTGCAGTCATTTTTTTCACAGGTTTACCATATTTTGCCAATTGATCTAATGAATTAATTTCAACATCATAATGATAGACAGTTCCTGCTTGGAAATTAACAGGAAAATAGTTGCTAATTAATTTGATAGGTCTGCCAGCTTTTCCAAAGTTTGGTCTAGGAGCAAATTTTGCAACAGTTTTTTCTACAGGTCCAGCAGATGAAGTTTTTTCTTCAAGTAATGAAACTTTATCAAGTTCCTTGCTAAGATTCTTTTCTCCTATTGAAAGAACAATAATTAATTTTAATATTGAAAAATAAACACAATACTGTTTGTTATGGGATTAAAAAATATGATATTTTAAATAAAATAATTATTTCCAATTGTTCCAATTTCAAGTAAAAACTAAGAGAATTACGTAGTTAATTTTGAAGAGAAATAGTTTCCAAAAGAATATGTCCCCTAAAACACCATTCAATAAAATTTGATTAATGCAAAAGAGAAAATACTTTGAATAAATAAAAAGAAACAAAGATATTAATTATAAAGCAAATGTTACATCTAGAAATAAACCAATATTTTATGTGTAAAAAAAGCAAGACTAAATATAATTTATAGAAATATTTAATAGTTTATAAATATAAGAAAAAGTAATTTCAAATGATATATTAATGGTAATTTTAAAATCTACAAATAATTTTATTTGTAAGTCTTACATCATTTTATTTATTTAAAATGACTAAAAGTAAATTTCCTTCAATGTTTTACAAATTAGCATCATTCGTAAAGAAGTTTATAGGATATAGTTTATGAGGAGCCTAGTTACTGCTGTATCAATGATATGGGGCCCCAACATATGTAAGCAAAAAATGGTGAAAAGTTTATAGGACATAGTTTATCAGGAGCCTAGTTACTGCTGTATCAATGATATGGAGCCCCAACATATGTAAGCAAAAAATGGTGAAACATTAAAGGTTCCCAAAAAAGGGTCTCCAAGAAATTTTTGATATAGGGCCCGTTCAGGACTAGCTGCGCCAGTGCAGTTCATCTACATTTCAATAAAAATTTAAATCTGCCTTACATAGATGTGTTTTGCATTATTTCTTACAATTTATTCATTGAAAACGACTTATTTATGTTTAAAGTTACATTTACTTTACAACTAAACTGAACTGAGTAGCGCAACAGCCCATGAGGGCCAAGGCCTGCTGTGTATATCTCAGTTTACGTGACCTTAGGCACTGGTGTGCTTGTGCAGATGTTTTGGTCAACTCCCCTCAGTGTTCAGTTCACAAGCAAGCTTGGTACTCATTTATCGACCCACTGAAGGGATGAAAGGCTGAGTTGACCTTGCCCAGTGCAAGATTTGAACCCCTGACCTGTGGTATGGAAGCACAATACACTACCACTCAGCCACTGGGCTTCAACTTACAACAGTCTTATGAAAGATAGAAAACTATTTAAACATGCTTTATTCGATATTACATCATTCACCACCTTTTTAAAATTACAACAGTTTTCTTTGTTAACTGCACTAAAAGCAAAAATATATGTGCACAAAGTTTTATGACAAAAGAAAATTGCCAAATTTAATAGGAGAGGAGACATGTACTATACAGTTATTCATTTTTAACCCACTTAGGACTCATGTTACAAAAAAACCCAACATTAAATTTTTAATTTTTTTTAAACATTGTTGCAGTTATTTTTCAGTTAAACTAACATTTTAATTTTATTTTTCATACTTTCATTGTTGATCTTAATTCTATTTCCAATTAGCAAGATTTTCACACCTAGATCAAAAATTTTATTCTCATGTTTCGAAAGAAAAAAAAAATGAAAATTCGGAGCAGTCTTTAATGGGTTTTAATGACATAAAAATTTAATAAGAAATCTAAAAAATAGTAAATATAATATTCTTAGTAAAAAACATACATGATTGGGTGAAAGTAAATATAAAAAAAAGGTACCTTGAGATGATGTAGGAGATTTGGAGTTACAGTCAGAAGAAGCTGCAGGTTTAGAAGACTGAGATATAGTTGTTTCCAGTTTTGAAAAATCATCTCTTCCTACAAAAAAAAAAAAAAATGTAAGTGTGTTAAGTTTTACAACAAAAGAAAATTGTTAAATCTAATAAGAGGGCAGATATGTACTGCACTGTTATTCATTTTTAATGTGGTACAAATTTAATAAAAAAAATTTAAAATAATAATTATAATATTCTTATTGAAAAACATTAATGATTGGCTAAAAGTAGATATAAAAAAAGGGTACCTTGGAATGATGAATGAGATTTAGAGTTACAGTCAGAAGAAGATCCAGGTATGGATGCTGGTTTAGAAGATCGAGAAGTAGTTGTTTCCAGTTTTGGAAAATCATCTCTGCCAACAGTTGGTTCTGCCTTGTTTTCCATCCAGTGGTTTAACATTACTCTACCCTTTCCCCTTCCTTTTCCTTCAGATCAATATGCAAGCATAAAAAACAAGAAACAATATAGAATACAGAAGTTACAAATAGTGAACAAATACAACAATAAGCAAATATAATTAGGTACTTAAATCTTCCAGAAAACAAAATCAATATACATAAAAAGAGTATGACAGTTTTTACACAGATTATCTTACTTAGAAATGCATAGGCATTAATAGAATATTCTATAAATTTCATTATAGTAGAAGTTAAAAGCTTTAAATACAAGTTTCATTTAGATAAATATTTATAAAATGTATATACATGAAATACATTATATAATACAGAAAAGGGAAGAACGTAGCCATTTTTATATAAATTATAGCAGTGTATCAAAAAATATGCAAAGTAAATGTAATATTTTATATATTGTTAAATGTTATATAAAATCAACATTTTATGTTATTGTTGACCTTTTAGTCTATTTATCAATTATAGCATCATGGAAATTCTATTGCAGTTTAAAATCTTTTTTAGTATGAAAAAATGTTATTTAGAAAATGGAAAACATGGAAAACAATGGTTTATGATATTTTTAATTATTTCATGGCATAATTAGGTAATAAAAATAGTCACCAACTCACTGCCAAATAACCAAAAAGTATTAAATATAATTTCATTGTGAACTCTTGAATATTTCATTCTGGAGTTTTTTTTTTCTTTTATAAGATGTTTGTGTTGACTATCACAGACTTTCTCAAATACCTCAGCAAAATTTCCACTGTATTCTTTAAGTATTTAAATCTCTACATTTTTTAGCGTAAAATGAATATAATATGGTGCAGAATGATCTTTCAGACCCATTGGAAAAAAGAAATGGCGTTTGACAGGGAGATGCACTAGCATGTCTTCTACTTAATCTAACATTAGAAAAAGTGGTAAGAGATTCCAATATCAATACCAGAGGAAATATCTTTAACAAATCAATACAGTTGTTGGCTTTTGCTGATGACATTGATATCATCGCTCAAACACCCACAGCACTAAGACAAGCTTTCTTATCTTTAGAGAAAGAGGCCCTCAAGATGTGATTGAAAATCAATGAGAATAAGACCAAATACATGCCTTGCACTAAATCATGTTTTAACAATTCTCACTTTAAAATAGAAGGGTATAATTTTGAAGTTGTTGACAGTTTCACTTATTTAGGTATGGAAATTAACAATAGAAACGATTGTACTACTGAAATCCAAAAGAGAATTACTATGGCTAATAGATGTCTTAATGGATTACGAAAATATATGAAATCGAATTTAATCAAAAGAAAAACAAAGGTTCTAATGTATAAAAGTCTTTTAAGATCAATATTAACTTATGCATGTTAAACTTGGTCTATGTGTCTCAAACAGATGAGATCATGATAAGTATTCATGTGAAAGGAAGATTTTAAGATTTATTTTTGGAGGAATTCAGGAAAATAGAACGTGGTGAAGAAGATCAAATTTAGAGCTCTATCAATTATATAAAGAATCTGACATTGTTAACTTCATCAAATTACAATGAATTAAATGGGCAGGTCACGTTGTCAGAATGGACGAAAACCACACCACTAAAAAAGTCTTCAATTCCCAACCAATTCGCACATGAAGAAAGGTATGGCCAAACCTTAGATGGATTGATGGCCAAGAAAAAGATCTCCTAGTTCTGAGAATTGGAGAACACTAGTAAGAAGAAGGTTGGCCTGGAAAAGGCTTCTTGAGAAGGCCAAGCACCACCCTGGGCTGTCGAAGCACTGAGGGAACTAATTTGATAATGGGGGTAATAGCGCAAGTGCTGCTTGGCGTGATAAGAATCACGCCAAGCAGCATTTCTTGCTGCTGGACTGAAATCCAATATGGCGGCCTAGCGGTAGTTTAATGAAACACAATTTTAAAGAAATGTTTTGAAATACATTTAAATTTATTTCAAGTAAAGGATGTAGGAAGAAATTGAGAATAACCTAGATCAATCAATAAATAATGATTAATATGTAATAAAAAGTAACATGTACTAATAGTATTATAAGCAGCATATAATAAGCTCATAATACTTTATCGTAATTTTATGTAATATTCATATAGTACGATTATATAACGGTTATTAGAAACAATAATCATAATATAATTAAATAGTAATTATTAAAAAGAATAATTGTCGAATTGTAAAAAAATAAAAATAATGCATAAGAGAAATCGTAATACAGAACTATAAATAAATAACATAAGAATAGCTATAAATAAACAAAAATAGTTATAAAAGAATAAGATAATAATTATAATTAAATAATAATTATAGTGAAATAATAATAATTATAAATAAATAACAATATTAATTATAAATAAATAACAAAGTATGTAGAAATATTTATAAATAAATGCTAAAAGAAACAATTATAAGTAACGAATATTATATGATTATTACACATAGTAATAATTGCATTTTTTTTCATTATGAATAAAATTACATAATGTATGTTAAAATTAATTTAGAATATCAATTACAAATTAGTGAAAGCGTGCAATATGAAACTTGCACTGTAAGTTCCTTCAACGAATTTCATCGAACAAAGAACGTAAAAAAAACATTTTTAAAACGAAAATAAATTATTTATAGCGATAATTAAAAGCACAACACTTATTCTTTTAAGAAAAAAATATTCTAGAACTCACTCATTTTAGAAATATCCATATTCGAAAGTAGCCCATAATTAAACAGAAGACGCAAATAGAAAAATTAAACTGAAAATGGTTAAGTTTTTAAAGATATCGTCTGAAATTAAAGGGTTATAGTGGGGAAAAACGAATAAAAGTTATTTCTAATATACGTTATTCCCATGGCAACCACATTGACAGAGCGATGAAAATATTAAGGTAACCATATTGTAATATTATCGCCCATCTTTGCGAACATAAGCAACAGCTTGGCGCTACTACCCCCGATATCAAATTAGCACGGAAAAAACTTTTTTTTTTTTACAATCAGTTACAGAAATTGAAAAGCCCTACTATAAAAATTGAAAAACACATTCGGTTGTCATTGAAAATCAGGAAATAAATTGAGGTTTAAAGGATTTTACAATCCTTTGAATCTTTAGACTTTTTTTTTTGTATTTATATTTAGCTATATGAAAGGAAACTTTTCACGGGTACAGTATTAAAAAAAGAGGTAAATTAGTTTTTAATAGCCCATTGTAATATACATATGAAACAATGATAGTTAACAAATTCAATAGATTAATTAGTACAACAGAAATAAAATAGTAATTTATTGTTATTAAGAATTTCCTCTTCAAAATAAAAAGATTTAATTCCTAATAACAGGCATTTCTTTTCTAGTATTTGAGGCAGGTTTCTGAATTTTGTAAAAGTTGGAAAATATTATTTTTCCCATTAGGGAAAAATGTGAGTAAAAATTAATGCAAAATTCCTTGAATAGCATTTTTTCAGCAGTTTTTTAATCTTGGTATTTGAAATGTTATAACATGTAAATCTCAGCAAATTAATTCTAGGGAATGTTGTTTAACTTGAAAGAAATCAGAAGGCTTGATAAAAAATATATTTCATAGTATTTAATAGGGTACTTATGCATTAATGTCACCATAGCTGAATTTGAGCCATTTTCTGCCAAAATTTGACTAATTGTTTCTTTTTTTAATTAAAACAGGTAAGACTCTATTTGTGGTTTTGGTATTATAGTGCAATTCAAATGGCACAAATTTTGCTGCATTGATGCTAATAGCAAGTACAATTAATAGCTTAACAAATTTTGTTAGAAATCAATAATTTTGGAAAAATAATGACTTTAAGGAAAAAAATTTAACCAGACCATATGTTTTACATAAAAAAATCAATTGGTACTTACATATTATTGCAACCTATTGGCGGCATTATATGAAACAAAAAGCACATGGTTATCAATTCAGCCCGTACGACACAGGAAATCTGGAATGCCAACTTGGCCAGTTATTACTAAAATTGGCAATTGTTGTGATAATACATAAGTACCAATCAATCTATTTAAATACAATAATTTTGAATTAGATGTTTTTTTACCTCATCCCCTTTTTGTAATTTTAATATTTTTTAAATATTTTTCCACTAATGAAGCTCAAAGTACCCAAAAGAAATTAGCAACACTGATAGGAAATCGCAAAATAGTAAAACTGGCCAAATGCAAGTGAATCAGTGTGACAAACATTGACAGCTAAAACTTTAGCTGCTGCATTAAATATTTCATCACATTTTACAAATCTATGACTAATGAAAGGTGTCTATAAGTAGGGAATTAACTAGAAACAATTTCAAAATTATACTGATAAGTATATAATCACTGAAAATATAAAAAAAATATTTGATAGTATAAATTTACTAAACTAAATTCAATGGTGCAACAGCCCAAAGTGGGCCAAGGCCTACTGTGACCATCTCAGTTTTTGTGGGCACTAAGGTGCATGAACAGATGTTCTGGTCAGGTGATCAGTCTGATGTGAATATATATTTATACAAAGATATATTTTTAAAAGTATGACCATCAAAACACTTCCAAGTATTGTTATGAAAAACTCTACACAATAGCCTTGATAGATACAAATTTTCTGCTAAACATAAATATATTTGAAACAAAACTTTAAGTAATCACAAAAAGAGCACAGTGATAAAAATAATTATCACCATATGACTAAGATCACGTTTTAGCCAATCCCATTGTTATTAATTCTGCCAACACTTTCAAAATAGGAAAATACTTTACAAGTAATATCATGAATAATTCTAAAATATTACTTTACATTTACTTCGTTATTAATAGAACTTTTATCCCAGAGCTTCTAAAATTACGTTCTATATTACTCATTCTTGTGCTCCAAAAAAGCAAGCCTAGCAAAAATATGTTAATCAGGAATTAATTTGATACACATGCATTTTGGGTGCAATTTTGCAACCGTAATTTTAATGTTATTGCTCCAACTTGGCGAAAATTTACTACTATGTGGTTGCAAAATCTGTTCAAGAAGAATACCAAATCTATCGGTCGGTATGTTGTTTTCATTGCTGTACTTTAATTTTTCAAACTATCAGATGTCCTAAATATGATACAAATAAATGATCATGACAAAACGACTACTGAACAAACATTGGAGTAAAAATTTCATTTACAAAAAGGCAGTACGAGTAAGAATTAAATAGTTTCAAATTATTAAATTTTAAATATATCAATGAATAAAAATCAAGCATTTTGTTATTCGATTTCTTGCCTATGAATTTTGAATAGTTCTGAAATGTCCAAGATTCATTAATGAAGCCAACACTAACAAACGTCAAAAATACTCACAACAGTTGTCATTTTTTTGTTGTCAACGGCAACAATTATTCCAAAATAGCCTGATACAATAAATATATATGTTGAAAGAATCTTACCTTTTTTCGGCATACTTAATCCAATTACTCTACGGATAAATCAAGAATTATAATCAAAACATTAACTCCAAGTGATGCAAAAAGTTATTATTGTTACAAAGGTTTTTGCGAAACTGCCACATTACGATTCAATACACAACAAGGTTTGCAATTAGTCTAAACCGAAACTCTTGATTGATTGATTGATTGATTAATACGCCAGGATTGATGATGGATGGATATGGGCCAGAAAAGGATATTCTTCCTTAAAGCAAAATCGTGTTCATCTAATACATATGAAAAAATATTTTAACTTCTGTCAGAAAGCTCTAAACAGTTGCTTAATCATTGACTTTTCTAAAAGTTCTCTAAAATTCATTAGTATTGCATTGTAGATCGTTTTGAGTAAGCTCCACAAACTATTTCAATTTCAATTGTATTTTCTGTATAAATGTTTTAAATGTTAAAAATACAATTATAAACGCAAAAATTTTCCATATCATTTGTGCGGTATCTATATAAGCCAGTAAAAGCCTCCAAGCATAGGTGATCACTTTTGTCTAGTGGTATGTTACGTGCTTACGAATTAAAAGGTACCGAGTTCTACCCCCGACATATTCAAGTAAAAGAACCAGCCTATACAATAAAATTATATAGTTGTGATATGCACAGGCAAAGTGTTACTTATTAATTTGCTTTGGGCAAAGTAAGACAAAAAAAAAACAAGACCCTTTAGAATTACAAAGAAGGATTTTTTTTGCGTAGCTGCAACACTAATAAAAGGAGGTCGGATGGCTTATGCCATTCCCAAGTTACCCCTTGACTTTAATCGTTAAGAATATATAGTTTGCACCATTTCAAAGGAACTGTTCTAGCGAAAGAAATGAAAGATTGTAGTCCCGTAGTTTGAGATAAATGTACTATCTCACAAATGGGCCTTACAAGTTGTAACTAAGACACTTAGACACTTAAAGATCAATGAGAAAGTCAGCAATTCATCGGAAAAGTTTCTGTGTTAGCTAGAGATTTTTGTCACACTCTGCGAGTTGTCCTCATTTAATAGATTAATTTAATAGTTACCTCAAATCTTTAACACTTTGGCATAAATTCAGCAAGTTATCGTTAGCCACCAACAAAATAACTCGATACTCCGATAATTTTCACAGCAGTGACTTCAACTTCACGTAAATCTAAAACTAGACAGATTACATTACCAAATGGATTTTGCTAATTATTGAACTCCTCTCAAGAGTTTACAAAAAAAGTCTTCTAAAAAATACAACAAAATCACCGGAACAATGAATGGCTTTGTGAGAGAGCAATTCTACAGCCGAAAAATGAGATTGTTAACATGATTAGTGAAAGAGTCCTGAATCTTCTTCCCGGAGATAACAAATCCTTTGACACTATCACAGACACAGCATTGAAAGTTTTCTAACTGGCAGAATTTCTAAGCTCTCCAGACATTTCAGGTGTTCCACCACACATCCTGACCCTCAAAGTTGGGATAATTTATTGCTCTCAAGAAATTTGGATACATCGAAACTCTTCTGAAAAAAAAAAAACTATACTGTTGTATTATTAGGGCAATGATTATAATTGGATGTTTCAAAAGAGAAGACGTATTCATTTCACGAATTCCATTTCTCACAGAAAAAATGACATTTATTTTCAAGTGATTGCAGCTTCCGATCCGCTTAGTGTCAATAAAGCCCAAAGTCAGCAGGGACATCTTAAGACTCTTTGAGGTCCTGGTTCCTATGCAAAACTGGGCCCTACTTGAGGTTCAAATGGTAATTTGAAACAAATAAATGTGCACGACTCACAACTCAAAAGCCTAGGCACAAACCGGTTCAACCGATGGCCGCATTTCGACTAAAATAGTTGAATGATTGTTTTTGGTATCAGGATTAGGCCTAGACATGGACAACGGTAATCACAGAGTAATACAATCTTACCACTTTTGTCAGCTGACGTGCAGTTTGAAAATTCTTGTTTATCGGGGAATATGAATGGGAATAATACAGGGTGGCTCTAAATTCATGGTACAAACTTTAAAGGTAGGTACAGAACATTGTAACAATCATTTATTACATAGGAATGTAGGGACGCAAGTGACGTGATGAGGCGCAAAAAGGGGAAATAAAAGAAAAGGGAAATGGAGTTATCAGTTAATTGCCATGTCGTTCGAAGGCAGTGGATGTTTAGCCACCGTTAGAAAAGATGCACCTCAGTAGGGAAAAGCGAAATAACGCCTGACTTCTACGACCATCATACTGACGTCTACGATGGGAAACCTTACATATGCCGAAAAAGAAGACAGGCATTGCATGTACGGCAGTGCGAATGGTAACGGCATAGCTGCGTTACGAATGTATCACGAGCAGTTTCCTGACCAAAGAATGAAAGATCACATAATTTTTCAGGGGTTACATCTTTGGCTTCGAAAACAGGTTCGTTCCAAGTCACCTGATATGATGCTGGTGACGAAGAGCTGCACGCAGTCCTAACCTAGAAGAAAGCACCATGAGCGTTGTGGCTGATAGACCCGAGTCAAATACAAGAGCCGTTACTCATCACGTAAGTGGGAGTCATTAGACCGTTTTAGAGGGTTAAATGAAAATCGTTTATACTCCTTCTATTTTCAGTGTGTGCAAGTTTCGAATCCGGCAGACTATCCTCACTACCTGAACTTCTACCAGTGGGCAGTACAGCAATCTGCGCTGCAGCCAGACTTCATAACTCGTGCGCCATTTACAGATGAGGTGGCGTTTACAAGCAAGGGTGTCTTTAATGCGCACAATTCCAATTCCAATGTGTGGACAACCGAGAATCCAAATGCAACGCGACCACACGCGTATCAACAATGATTATGTGAGAATTTGTGGGCTGGTATTTTCAACGACATTTGATTGGCCACACTTACTAATCACGACTTAATGGCAAATGTAATCTTATTTTTCTGGAATAGATGTTACCAGAACTGCAACAGGAGGCTCCGATCAGCATTCGTAACCACATATGGTTTCAGCAAAATATGGGGTTCAGCCAACCCACTTCAGCACTGATGTGCGCACGTACCTGAATGCCACGTTTGGGGTGCGACGGATTGGGTGGGGTGGATCAATCCCTTGGCCACCCTGATCTCCCAATTTATCGAGACTCTATTGTTTTTAATAGGGACATCTGAAGAATCTTGTTTATGCGACTCCACTTGACTCAGGTGAAGATCTCGTTGCTCTAATATCCAGACCTACGTGAAACGTGTACGTGAAATACCTGGCATCTTTGATCGTGTACGCCAATCACTCCATCGTCACTATCAAGCATGTATCACCACTGGTAGACGCAATTTTGAAGAGTTATTGTAAACATTACACTACTTGTCAAGGACGCTTTCAATAAACATTTTGTCTTTCCTGTCGCCTCTTATTTTTTGTGTTTGTGCCTCACTGCTTCACTTGCGCCCATATATTCCTATACAATAAATGATTGTAACAATGTCATGTACATACCCTTAACATTTGTATCATGAATTCGGGCCCAACCTATATTTGGCAATTAAAACTATCTGGATCATGATCTTATTAAGACAGAATCGAGAACATAACGAAGCCTCCACCAAGGGTGAGACCCTGGGCCCGGGACCAGTTGGCCCATGCCTTAAGACGTCCCAGAAGGTCAATCTTTAACACATTGACAGGTAACAATCAACTCTAGCCGGTTCTTCACTCGGACAACTTTACGTTGACTTTTCAAGCGTTTGTAATCTAAAAAATCTGTGTATTGACGCCCCAAATGGTAAAACAAAAAATATTTTGTATTCAGAAACATTTGCTTTAATTTTTTTAATTGACCTTTTTAGCTTCATACTGAAGACATTTTTTTTTATCTAGTATCACAAATGAAAAAAAAAATCCATTATTGAATTCTTTCTTAAATTTTGTTGTCTCTTTTAACTTAATTGCATCACTTTTTTTAGAATAGCTCTGGGCATTTCAATTGTGCTTATATATTTGATTTTTCTGTTTCTTTTACTAAATTGTTCCTTCCTTGGTTTTGCAGTTCAGTAAAAAATTTTAAAAATATTATTTAAAAATTGGACCTTATCAGAGTTTTTTTTCATTCCTTTCATTTTAATTGTTGTATTCTGAAGGATGTCTTCTAAATGTATCGAAAACGTTACGAACACTTAAGCACAATGAAATCACATTATTTAGATACGAAACTTTTACTGAGAGCATAAATTATTCATACAAATCAAGTTTGAAGTAGAAATGTAAGAAATTGTCTAGAAACTTTTAAAATTACAAAAAATATTAATATCTTAGCTTCCAGTCTTTTTTGACGCTATATTTAGGAAGTTTGACGTAGTATCTTTGTAGCAGTGGCGCAACGTAGACCACCCCCTCCCCGTGCAAAGTCGGATTTTGAGGCCCCAAGCTTGATTTTACAAAGGATTGTGAAACCATAATATAACAAAGGTTTTGGGTCCCTTAGAATCCTGGCTCTCCCTACGATATGCGGGGGTGTACGCTACGCCACTGCTGTGCAGATAGTATCGCATGTATGCATTTTACATACAAAGTTATAATAAACAACTTTAAAAGAAAAAACCCCTTTTCCCAGAAGGAGAACCTATGGACGCGTCCCAAGAGGGGCGCGCACGATATTTTGGGCACTCCACTGTTCAAAATAATAAGTTTTTCATTAAGAAGTATTACGAACAAACGCGAGTGATCGGTCGCGGGGTGGCGAGAATTTGATTCCAAACACTTCTAACTATTTGAAGAAGCTGTCTTATGCCATTTTAACCATATTTTAATCTACCTATGCTTGTGAGTCATTATATTTACAGATGAATAACATCAGTGGCGTAACGAAGAATATTAAGCCCCTCCCCTGAAAAGTCAAGTTTAGGGCCCCAAGCCAAATTTTACAAAGGGTACGTACTCGGCGTCAGTCAGGCTTTGGGTCCTCTAAAGCCTGGATGCGGAAGGGGACGTTACACCACTGAATAACATTCATGATTCCTTTCGAAATCGCTTGGCAAATGACTCCAATTCACCGTGCGTTCTGCTAAAAGTAACATCTTACAATCCTAATATAAGTTATTTGTCATCTAATCTGCGACACAGAAGTCACACTAATGTTACTTTAATTTAAATTACACGTTTTACTAAAACATTTATTACTATACACTACAAAATGTATTTTTCGTAGTAAATAAGGAGTTTTAGTTTTTTGTATTTAGTTTTATTATTTTCCCAATAATTACAAGTCAAAATCATATGAAAGCACGTCTATACCTCGTTAAACATTTCTTTAGAAAAAATGGCACGTTGATCCATAAAGGTTCGCCAGCCCTGCTCTATGCAATATGCCAAAATGCACATTTATATAATGTCTTATTTTACGGAAAAGAACATTTTGCTGCACTTATAATTACCAAATACTTCTTGTATAGCGTGGGTGAGTGAGAGTAAAGCCGTATTCACACCAAGTTTAGGTGGCGTCTTTAAATCAGAGACTTTATCCCCCGAGATGAAGCCTGATTCAAACCTCCCCTTAAACTGACGCCGGGGAAAGCGGCAAAACATTAACATCGCATTGAAAAGCAACTCGAGGGTTATTGGCAACAGACCTCGTAATTTGAAGCTCGATCAAGGGACGAGGAGTAAGCTAACTACCTCTCGAGGAGTTAATAAATACAATATTTAGGAATGCTATAATCCCGAGCTCGAGTGAAGGGAAATACTAGTTATTTTTTGAAATTACGTAAGCGGTTTTAGGAAAAAGTTTCATTCGCTCAGTTAGGCTTGTAAGCTATTAACATATTCTTTTTCTGGGAATAGCAAATAAATCCACCAGAATACAAAGCCGAATCCTTTTATAACAAGGAATCCCGAATAAATTCATTTAAACGTAAGAAAATGAAATTAGACCTGTGTTTCAAAATATAGTATTCGTAATTATGATTCAGAGAAAAATACATAAGATTAAAATTTGAAATTAATATTAAGTTGTTACTTATACATTGTGACATTTCTCGTGTTCTTCTTCTAACATAACTCCTACGTTCTTTGGGGGACGATTAATGGCAAAAAACA
>BMAV01007326.1:0-85894 GCA_019973955.1 Trichonephila inaurata madagascariensis
ACGGAAACTGTAAAATGACATAGACGTCAAAGAAACCAAGAGTAAGTGAATTAAATTATACTCTCAAATATTAAGTATTCTTTTTTCCGTGTAATTGCCCCTTTAGTTAGTTGAGGTATGAATTTCCTATCCTGGATTTTTTTAATTTAAGTGAGAGAACAATGAAGTAGAATTTATATTGATTATGGCTGATCTTTATTCGAATCCCTAAACACTAATAAACACATTGCGTTTATTACACAAGTATGAAGAAATTTGCGGCGAAATAGTTATTTACATTTTAGTCGCCATATATAATTTTAAGCATTTTTTTTTTTGCAGGAAAAACAACAAAAGTAAGTATATTTGCAAGTTGGTTGACATAAACTTGCAGGAAATGATGAGGATTTAAACAAGTAATCTCACACCTATCTAAAAAAAAATTTTATTAGGAAAGTATGATAGTGTACATTTGTCTCATTAAACTGATTCTAAACTTAAATGTACTTGCAGCTATAGACAATATGAAATTGGTGTAATAAGTAAATTGAATACCCCACCAGTATTTTATTTAACTTTTATTTATTACTTTTTATATAGAATGCAATCATTTTAAAAAGTTCCGCCATCAGGTAACCACCGCTTGCACATTGTGATACGCGAACCAGAACACAATTTGCCTCTCTCCCCACCAAGTATATACTTCTCCAATCCCCTGTTAAATTCCTTACTTGCAGACATCGTTCTGATAAAAACCGACACCATAGAAATTAGAAACATTTAACGTATTATTAAGCAAAAAATATCATCGATTCCCTTAATAAAAAAATCTAATTTTTATTTTTTAAAGGTTCTTTTTAGATAAAGTTATTTCTTTAATAATAATAATAATGTCTGCTTTGCTTTTAGTTGTATAATCCTATTAGAACAGTGCTTCAGAAACTTTCAATATTTGCGACCCAATATTCAATCGTAATTTTCATCGCGCCACCCCCTTCCATATAATAATAATGTGGACTGAATTCAATAATACTATAATTTGGCGTTAAAGTTACAATATGACTGTAACTTCTTAAATGCCACCTGTGTGTATAAACGCCTCGCTCAGCCAAAGCATTAATTTTCTTGACGTATATATACGTCTTTCCGAAGTACGATTTTTTTAGGCACTACTATCCATAAAAATTATTTCGAAGGCCTTGGAATGCAATAAAAGGACCTTGGCAGTGTTTGCGAAGGATTTACTTATTTCAGAGGATTTGAGGACAGATTCTGAAGGTGTCATGTACACAAGTCCGTGTTCTTTCAAGTTAGGAATTGAAGGGGCTTGTCCGGAAGTTTTTAAAAAGATGAATAGAGAGTAGACCAGTAAGAAAGGAAGGGAAAAAAGCGAACTATTGCTGGACTAATCCGGCTGATCTTATATGTTATGAGATCAGGCAAAAAGAGCCTAATCGCAATACTGCAAATTTCCTGATAGATACATGTGAAAAGTAAAAAACAATTCCTTGCTAACTTACGATGAAAATTTGTAAATAAATAAAAAAAAAAGAAAAAAAGAAAAGAAAACAAGTGTGCTTTAGACCATACGACTGAAGTAAAACTTTTTTAGCTCTATACATATATTTGTGTATATATATATATATATGTTTATATGTGTATATATGTATAATATATACATGTATATTCATATACATATATTAATTTTCTACAAATATTTAAATTTATTATACGTTTTCATCGATAAATTAATATTGTTGAATAGATTTTTTTTTTTTTCATTATTTTCTTTATCGGATACATCAGTAATTACTGTGGTTGATTGTTACCCCGAGACAATAGGTTTATGGTATGAGAAATAAGATACATATGTTTTCGAAGGAAATTAGAAAGATATCTAGAGAAAACTGCATCGATTGTTGTTCCACGTCTTGTGGTAGGCTCATTTCGATTATTATTCATTTTATCCAAGGGTAGTTCTAATTTATCTTGTAGAAAGTTTATCAAGAGTTGTCCCTCTTCAGACGCAAAATTAACATTGAAATCTCCTGCTAAAATTAGTGGCAACGTGTTATAGTTTTCTCTTAACTCTTCAGAGCCTACTCGACCGTAAGTCATGAGTCTTTTATACAAAAACTTTATAATATTATTAACTGTGTTATTGGGCGAAATGTAAACAACTACCATTATGATCTTTGTTCCATCGTCCAAAACACAGTAAGCATCAGGTCATATTACAAAATCATACTATGGAGAATTCTGCTAATTAAACATAGAATATTTAATGTATGGAAAAAAATATTAATTTATAAAAAGAACGAAATGAAATATCGAAAAATAATCCAGAAATCCCCGTTTACTTTACGCTATCAACCTCGCAAACGAACCTCAACTTCCGTTCACCTCGCCCGATCACACTTTTCGTAACGCTTTTGCCACGCATTCACCAGCTTACTCCCCAAGTCAAACGTGCGTAAAAAAAGTTTTACTTCAAAAAAAAGATCTTTATGATTTTTCTCATGACCCAGAAATTTTATTATATCTGGGGTCACGACGTTACATGAGCGTCTCCATGCATGAAAACTGAACATCTGTGTCAAGCTTTAACTTGTGACGAAAAAATTAATTATCCATTCATGGTGGTTTTAGGTCGCAAGAAATACAAAGCAGAACTAAACGTAAATAATAGACCACACACAACTGATTTTGAGAATATTTCACAGATGGAATTATACATCTGTCTTCTTTAATTCCTCTATGTGTGTGGATAGTACTTGTAACGTGCAAAAAATTATATTACCCTTTTTATTCATCGGGAAATAACAGCATATTACACTGATCTGAGTTCAAATCTGATTTATCTAAAGGAAAGTCAGCCCTTGTTTCCATATTTGGTGGAAGTTGATGTTTTCTAGAAAGTTTTCAAATAATAAACTGAATGAGGTAAGACATTTTGAAATACACTCATGGACCAAAAAATAGAGCACCAAGAAAGAGTCGTCAAAATGAAACAAAATTTTCCATATGTAATGACTACTTTGATAAAAGTAAATGATTAAAAAAACATAGAAAAAGGATGATTTATTTCAGAGAAAAAGGCAAAAGAATGGAGGATTTAATACCCTGCTGAACCCCCTCAAGGGCGAATGCACGATACAATACGATCGGGCACTGAGGCATACAAATTCTGTATGATGTCTTGAGACATTACGTTCCATATTTGCTGTAACCTTGCCTCTAGTTTGTTCAAACTCGTGATATACCCAACTAGCCGTCCCAAATGATCCCAGATATGTGATTGGAGACAAATCTGGGGTTCGAGCCCAGCCAAGGAAGGGTAGTAACAGTGCGGAGACAGTCTTGTGACACCCTTCCCGTGTGAGGCCGATCATTGTCTTGTTGAATAATGGCTTCTGGGAGCCGTCGCATGAGTAGCAACACATGTGGTTGCAGGATGTCATGGACAAACCACTCGGCTGTCATGGTACCATGGATCAAAACTAGGGGTGACCGTGTATCGTAGGCAATGGTAACCCATAACATCTCACCAGCTGTGGGAGCGGCGTGTCGCTGTAAAGCAAAGGCAGGATTGAGGCGTTCACCACGGGTCTCCACACATGAATCCTACGAAGGCATGAATAAATCTTACCTTACTCGCACTGTGCAAAGGTTTTGTAGGAGTATTATGATTGGGGGCATGTTTTTCTGGCATGGAATTTGTGTTCCTTGAAGATCCACAAACAGCCATGGGACACCTAGATTTACTTGTAGATCAAGTACAACCTGTAATATTTCATTTTTTTCCTGATGGTGACAAGAACTTCATGGACGATAATACAAGAATTTAAAATTCGTTCACTAAAAATCAATCTGACTTCCAATCCTGGTCATTGCATAGCCCGGATCTTAACTTTATAGAACATGTTTAGAATACGGTGTGTAAAGACATATCCTACAGCATTCTCCTCTTCATTAAATTAAAAAGATCTCAAATATATGGCAAATTCATGGTATTCTCTGAACGCAAATGCACTTAAAAAGCATGTAGACACGATTCCCAAATGAATCAAAACATTTATCCGTGCAAAAGATGGTCCAATAAAACATTGATCTTCTACTTCTAATTTATTGATGAGTGAGTGTACAAAAATTTATAAACACACACATATATATACGGATATAATTACAATCCTATTAATTTGTTCTTTGAAAGTATACCTAAAATATTTTGCATAGTTGATTACGTTACAGGCTGAGATAATTAAGTGAACATTGTTATTTTCTATTCAGTTATACGCTATTTCATTTTTATTCGAAACTTAGAAAATGGTGTTGATAAGTATTAAACTTGCATGTAGATTACCTGCTATATAAAAGTTAGGCTTAAATAAATATTCATTATTCATTGAATAAATACATTCTGCAAATAATTAGTAGAAATGAGAACTCAATATTAAACCAGTAATTACGCATGATCAAGTAAATTGAGTTAAGATTTATTGGTAATACATTTGAATGCGTGTAGTCCGTTCTTTGCGTAAGACATCGTGAAATGGATGCTGTGAAACTTCCATGTTTGATTAAGGTAAATAAATAGTCAAAAACCTTTCGCAGTCAAAAGAAATGGTCAATACATGTATTCGGAAAGAGATACTACATTTGTATAAATTAATCATTCAATTATTTCTTTTTATTAGGAAATATTTTGCACTGAAAATTAAAATCATCAACAATATTCTTTCAAATGTTTTGCTGTGACAAAATTTAATAAAAAAATTATCGCATGACAAAATTTATGTAAAGTTCTTTATTGAATTTTCTGCTCATGTACTAATTACTAACAAAAGCTCAGCGTATAAGAATAAAACTATATATAATATTGTTATAAAAAATATTAGAAACGTTTTTTAAATTTAAAAAATAAAAACTTTTTTTTATTAACAAATTAATATCCTAATTAGCACAGAACGTGAAACTAAATTTACAATAAGTTTAAGATTTTTAATTTTATTCTAGTACCCATTTAAATATGTTCTAAAATTTAATAAGATAGATAGACATGAAATCCGATGCATGGTATTCGATTTCGTTCAGAACGTGGTTAGAAAAAGCGTATCAGTGAATAAATTTCTTTTAATATTTAGTATCATCCTAATTAGAGTATAAATATAAAATTGTTTTATAAATATTATTACACAAAAAATTATTTAAATACACTTTTTTTGGCAAAGAATAAAGAAAAAATGACATGTTTTCCAGAAAGCATTACTTTTTATGAGAAATGCTTCTATAATAAAAAATATTTTGCCTATATGTAGCTAAGACTTCTATACAGAGTCGGAACAAGGATTTTTGAAATATATTACATAGAAGTGGATTTATTTATATTTTTATACATCAGAATAGAGAAATTGTAACAAAAAAAGCTTCGGTTATTACTTCAATTGATAGTAACTCTGAAAATTATGTGATTGTTTCAAAAATTCTAGTCCAAGCTCTGTGGAAAAGTCTTAGTTGTATATAAGCAAAATATTATTATTATAGAAGGATTTTTTCATAAAAGGAGAATACTCCGAAAATATGTCATTCTTTCTTCTTTTTTTGCCAAAATATTGCACTTAAGTTAATTTTTCATGTGTAAGTAATATTCTTAAGAAAATTTGATATGTTTATTGTAATTCAGGTGGCACTAAATATTAAAAAAAAAAATATTCATTTATACGCATTTTCAAAATCATAATTCCTAACGTAGTTGGAAATAATATTAAGTGTTTCATTTAAAGGTATCGTAATCGTATACCTTTAAACATATGGTTAAAAATGCATTAAAATTTAGGGCAACAAAATAATTTAAGTACATTTTTTTAAAGTAAGTTGTTAATCTCTGCGTCAAAAAGACATCAAATCATGAAGACTAAAAAGCCAAAAATTGAATTTTTTTAAAAAATTGAAATATTTTGGAAATTTTGTTTGAAGAATTTTAAACTTAATGAATATTCAGTTATTATTTCATTTTTAAATATTTAATTTGTAGTAAATAAATGATAAGTTATTTAAAATTGGAAGTACGGTTTTTTGTGCTCAGTATCAGTGAGATCTGAGTTTCAAAATTACAATTTGCTATATTATTTAAATTAATTTCTTAAAAAGAATGGATTAGGAAAAAAAAAATGCTATTCTCAAGTTAAATTATAAACGAATATACTTCTTTTTACTGAGTACTTTTAAACCAATTTTTAAATTTTGTACAAAAAAAAAAAATTATTCGAATGTTTTTTTAACCAGTGAAAGAACATATTAATTTTTTATATGATAAATACAACACTTGAGCAATGTAAATTAATTTTATTATATAATCCTTTAAAGGTATCCGACTAAGTTCGGAACCGTGATTTTAAAAAAGTACATAAATGGATAATTTTCATGATATTTAGTGTCACTGAGATTAGAATACATGTATAAAATTGTTTTATGGACATTATGACAAAAAAAAATATTTAAATAAATATTTTGACAAAAAATTAAATTAGAATAATCCTTTTTCAAAATGTTCTCTTTTTATAAGAAATGCCACTTTAATAATAATATTTTGTGTGTTGTGTGTGTGCTTAGATAAAGTAAAGATTTCTTCAGAAAATCTGAACTAGAATTTCTGAAAAATTCACATTATTTTCAGAGTTCCCACCAATTGAAATAATTATCTGGTTTTTTCTTAAAATGTCTTCCCTCTCTTGTAGTAAAATATGGATAAATCCACTTCTAAGTTACATGTTTCAAAAATTCTAGTTCAGCCTCTGTACAGAGGTCTGACCTATATACAGGCAAAATGTTATTATAATAGAAGCATTTTTTATAAAAGGAGAATGTTTTGAAAATTGGTCATTTATGTTCATTTTTTGTCAAAATATTGTACTTAAATAATTGTTTATTGTAATAATATTCTTAAAACTATTTTATATACGTTTTCTAATCTAAGTGACACTAAATATAAATATTATCCATTTATACGCTTTTGCAAAATCATGGTTCCGAACATAGTCGAATACCGTAAAAAATCTACAGTGAAATACGTCAAAATAACATTTGTTTTCTTTTTCAATAATTAAACATAAAATAGTTTAATAAAAGAATCACGTATCTTCATTTTTCGTAACCTACTGCACGTATTTGGAGCTACGAGTATTTTCTATAATAAGTTTTGTTTACATAAATAAACACGGCAAAAAAAGACCGGAAGGCTATAAAAGTTTTATGTCTTCCTCGTGACTTCTGTATTACATATTTTCATCAGGCATACATACCCTCGCAGTGTTTCGGCAAAGCAACCCGCGGACAGATTTCACTTGACAAGACTCCCTCGCCGATGTCGACTTAACACAAAGATACTACCCATCATCCCTTGCGGTAGCTCATAGTGAGATCAAGAACCGTGTGTTTTTGACAAGTCATGGGGATGAAAAAAAAGACATGTTTTGCATCCTTGGTTTTGGCTCGTATTCAGATGTACCCTGAATGTAAAAATAAAGTTGAGGGAGTTACTGTTTTGACACATCACTTATGATAGCGGTTTTGTCAGTTTGAACTCAACATTTGTGTTCTCTAGGTTATTTTGAAGAAACAGGATATAAGCATTTTTTTATACGTTAATAAAGAGGAAATTGCTTACTGTTTCTTTCAATATTATGTTACCAATTTATAGTAATTTATTTCAGAAGCACTGTTTTACATATTTTCTTTTGAATAAAAAGTAAAATTGATCCGGGTTACAAATATTTTCTTCAAAAGACTTCAGAAAAATATTTTTATTGCACTATATTGAAGAAAGTTTGAGCGTAAACAACTGTTTTCCTGAAGTAAAAGTATCTTATTTTTCTTTTCAGTTAGAAGAACAATTTGAAATATTTTAGATATTAGGATTAAGCTATGATTTTAGTACATTTATTTTTACAGTCATATTTGAAAGGCAAGAAGATTTTGTTTTTTCTTACAACTGATTTTGTTAACCGTTACAATTTTTATACCTTACAAAATCATGACTTAAGCGTAAAAATTCTTAATATATTTGTAACTTTAACATGTTAAAATAGTTTGTTTTAGGAACTTGAGTTTGAAGATTAACATGTACTATGGCTATGACTCAAGGGTTTTTATTTATTCCAAATTAATTTTATAATTATTATTTTTCTTTTATTGTTTTTCTTTTTCAATACCTTTAATTTAAATATCATTCTTATTTCTTTTGTATGTAACCCAATCACCAAATGGAAAAAAAAAAAAAAACTAACATTTTTTTTAAGAATTACCAATAACTTATTTTATAAACAATTACTACACACTTTTCCTAACATTTAAAAAAGTAGTATTCTTTGAAAAAATTTGATTCTTGTTAGAAGTGATTCTAAGCTTCATAAGAAAAACATTTCAAAATGTAAAATTAGAATGAATACAAATTTTCATACAATATTTGGAGATATGTAAGAAAAAACCGCAAATTCGTGAATGCATTAAGCAAATTTACAAAAATGAGAATTGAAATGATTTTTGAACAATTTTTTACACTCGCATAAAAATAAAAAAAATCTTATATTATACGTAAAATAAATATTCTATTTTTATTTAATTATTTTGTTTGATGTGTGTTCAGCTGATTTTTTTTAACTTTCAAGTATTTTTGGTTTTTAATTGTATATTTCTAAAATTTTTAAACATGATTCTAGCATATAATTTAATCCCTTTTTTTGTTGTGTTTATCACCCAATTAAAAACATTTTGTTTTAAGAAAAAAGAAATGGAAACATAAGGATATGTATTAGGTTTATTATATTTTTCTTTAAAATATCAGAGGTAGAAATTGCTTTAAGGTTTCTGAAAAGGAAAGAACTAATTAATACTCAAAAAATATTTTTAATTACTATATTCTGTTGTTATTATTTTAATAATATTGTGCTTGTTAGTTAAAAAACGGTTCTGTAACATCAACATAATTTTTATTTTCATGGATATTATGCTTAAAAAAATTGATTTTTTCAGAAAACTTGAAAATTAAAATTTTTAGGGAAAAGATGATGTGTAGTATGTAGCCGAAGAAAATAAGCAGTTAAGTATTTTAACTTTAATTTTAATTTTTGAAGTATATTTCTGTATTTTTAGTATTTTACTTAAATTGCATATATATTTTAACCTTATAGTTACTGGTAATTTTATTAATTCATTCTTTAATGTATGAGGTATTTTAACAATATTCGTTAACTAAATCGCAGTTGTACAATTAGTTTAAATAAAGCTTGCCGTAAACTTAAATAAGTTTGTTTTAAACTATTGTAGATGAATCTTGTGATTTATAATTTTAGTCGCAACATGTGAGAATGACATCTCAACATATAGTATTGGAATTATAAATTTATTTCTTTAGTACTTCTAAGGGGAATGGTATGATTGAAATGTAAAATTTTTGATTTAATGATTATTACAATTATTTTTGTTTATATCCCATATATATATATAGTATGTGAAACAAGAGTTTTGTCCTTATAATACCAGAAAAAGCAAATAGTTAAATTTTTAAAAAAAATTTTAAATTCATGAATTGATTTTGAAATGCTACTTATTCTAGAATATTACACATACATGCTTAAAACTTGATTTTCTAGAACGTGAAATCTTGTGCAATAATAGTTGGTATGCGGTTTTGTGATAATATAATTGGTTTTCTAATAAAATTTTTTATAAAAATATGGTAACTATAAATTTATTTTCTTTTTAAAATTTAACATTTCTCTGATTCGAAATGCATGTCAACTTTTGTTTATACATTATTATTAATTGTTAGAATAATGTTATTACGTCTGGCGCAATAGGAAAAATACCTTAGTATTTTAAATAAAGGAAATTTAATGACTTTTTTTTTTTGTTCTAAAATAAATAACATAAATTTTTATTTGCTATTTGGATACATAAAAAAGAACATAAAATCTTCATTTACATAAAACTCAGTATTTTTTTTTAACTTGGAGCTTTCAAATTCTGTGAGATTACAGAGAAATACACAAATATTTTTTTATTTATGGCCAGTAAGAAATCCTTTTAATACAGTGTTTCTCAAACTGTGGGGCTCGCCCCCTGGGGGGTGCGGTAACCCTGCGAGGGGGCGCGAGCATATTAAAAATAAAGGGTTTAAAAAAATAATTTTTGGAATGAAGTAAAACAAAATGCTTTCTGATATAATAAAAAATACACATTTACACTGATATAATTTATTTTTATCATCAAAAATAAAAGATTCCATTTCAAACGCTCATTAGCCATTTCTGATCCTATAACCAAATAAAAAATACATTTTGTTTGCTTTACTGTAATCACAAGATGAGAGATTTTTTTTATTACGTTTCTTTTAACCCCCTAAAATACTAATTTTGATTATCATATATTTGACCTTCAAACTTACTGATGTGTTTCACTCCTTCTTTTTTTTCTTTTGGGAAAGTTGTAAATATTATTTTTCTGTTGCTTTTTTCCCCATGTGAATGAGTTGTATGATATATGGATAAACATATTGAGCACTTTGAAGGATTATTTGGACAAGATGTATTCTTATGAGTATTCTGAAACATATAATGCATAATGAAAAACGTTTTATGAAATTATTTTTTAGAACATGCTACATTTTCCCCATGAACAATTTTGTGGTTTTAATTGCTGTGTTGTATGACTTATTAAGGTTTATAAATGTAAATGAGCAGAATATAAAAAAAATGGGCATCTGTGATCCCTATTGAAGGAAGTTGAAACTGATCAAGCATTTGAAGAACCTGCTGAAATAATGCATGTTAATCAAGATAGTGAAAGTAAATATGAAAAATCTTTAGACATGAAACCTTTGAGTTGATTTGAAATTTTCAAATGCTACCTAAAGATCTCTATGAAGAAAACTATGAAGCCATAAATGTAGTACTTCACCTTATCAAAAAGACACAAGGAAGGAAAAGCTCAAAATGCTATTTGTAGATCATCAAACGACAGCAAAACTACAAAAACGTGAACAAAATATGACAGTTTTGCTGAAAAATAACGTTCCTGCATTGTTAGCGAAAAGTGTCTGTGATTTATGTCCTTTATTAAGGACACGCACATTTGGAACATTTTCTTTAGTTTTATTGGATTTTTTCTCAAATTTACGAAGAAAAATTGAAAAGTCCTTGAAAGTAGGTAAGTTTATTTTCTCTTAGTTAAATTATTCACTCAAATTGTGATTTTTATCCTGTATAGTAAAAATAATTATAAAATAAATTATTGTTTTATAACAAACTAAAAAAACACGCTTTTATAGTGAATCGTGAACTAAAAAGTAAAATAAAAATAAAAATATATATTACATAAAAGTAACGTGAACCACTGTATTAATATAATAAGCTGTATTTTGTCTAATTAAATTTAATAATAAATTTACAGTTTCTAACAGCTGAATTACTATTTTATTTGTCACAAGTTAATAGAATATCCATTGAACTGGTCTAAGAATGCAACAAAAATATCCAAAGTACTTCTTGAGTATACATCAACAATTAATATAGTTTATTTCTTATTACATACATATTAAAAGTAATAACCATAATTAGAGGGAAAATGTTAAGAAATATATTTATTTATTGAGAATTAGATCTTTCTGATTTGTGACTATTTAGTTTTTCCTTCGCAACATACGTATTGCGGCTCAAATCTGTAAACTCCCTTAACTAAATCAAAAACTTTTATATCCTGCAGGAACATTTTTTTTTGTACAGAACCTATAGTATATTTAAAAATTACGACAAGATGCTGTAAACGACTAAAAAACAAACAAACAGGATAAGCCAATAATTCTTACAAAAATTAAAGTTGTTTGAATTTATTTCTTCATTTGCTACGAAGATGTCAATATTTTAATTGTAAAATGAATGGACAAGCTTTCAACCATAGTTGCAAGTTGATTTCCAAGTGATTTTGGTTGCAACTGTCATATTTCCTCACATTGGAGTTTGCATTACTAATATATCGTGTTAAGAAGATGGTAAGAATTTATCTCAAAATGTTGATTACTACACGAAAAAATTTGGTATATTCTTAAAAAAGTCCAGACCTTTGATCATCATGTACAAAACTCTCGTCCATTCAAATTTAAACTTAATATTGTTAGGTAGATCGGGATTCGTATATTTTCTACTATCAGTCTCAAATCTGTTCTTTAAGAGTGATGAAAATTTATTGTGAAAAAACAATCCTTAAAAATACGGGATACAGCACTAAAACTCGGGCAAAAAATCACAAAAGGTTTCCACACTTTCTATAGGCCTCTCAAATATCAGTGTCTAAAAACACAAGTACGTTTTGTTAAAGAGTGCGCCCAAGCAACCTCTTAATCTCTTCAACAGCCGAAGGAGTACAAACCCAGTTTCCACAAGCGACTGTTGTTTATAACGAACTCGACTATCTTCCAACACTTTCTCGAAAATTCCGCTTACGTCATAGATCATGATGCTGTAAATTTCTCTAGTTATTTCTAGAAGCATCAATATGGTTGCCAAGTTGCCCAAAAAGGGTTTTAAAATTTGATTGTGAAAAAAAATGGCGATTTGGCTATATCGCCAAAATATTCGCAAGTTTCCATTGAATCGCCATTATAATGCTTGCCATTGCTTGCGAATATTACAATTTTTGTCTTAAGACAAATGCAATATAAAGTAGTATTCTTGTTTTAAACATCCAGATTTAAATTAGTTAATCTATTTGAATTTGTTACACTAAAGATCCATCAAACCAAATTCTTAACAATATAAAGATTTGATTTAATTAAAACAATAGAAATAAATTTAAACACATAATACAGGCACTACTTAAAAATATATATAATTTAAAAAATAACTTATAAAAATAAACTTCCCATTAAATATTCATTTATTGCGTAACTCTTTTCTCTTTATTTAAATTTCTTGAGCTCCAAATACCACAGAATTCTGATACAGTGGGAAAAGAATCACTAACATTTTATTTTAATTTAGAGTTTTTATTTGGACCAATGCAAATGATCATGTTACTAAGTAACGTACATAATTCTAGGAAATTAATCTTGCTACAACTAACATCTTCATTAAAAGAAATTATTTCAAACCTTAATTTGATATTGAAGTTAAACATCATATAGAATTTGATAAATTTTATATAATGTTTCATTTAATTATTCTGATTTTTAACTCCAAGTTTCAAGTAAAATTTTCATTCTAAATAAAGAAAAACAATAAAAAATTTGACGAATATGGAGAGAACAAAATGGATGAAAAATATTTTTGGTATTCATAACCTAAAAAAAATATTCAGAGTTAAATAGTTTCTTAATATATTAGAACCAGTGGAAATATTTTTTGAATTTAATCTTCGAAATTAACAGGACAGTTCTCTGATACACCAGTTTTATTCTATATTTACTTAGAGAGATTACAACAAGTATAAGAAAACCTAATGGAAAACTTTACTTAGTAGTACAACTTTTACAACACAAGTCAAGGAACAATATATGTTTCTGTTGCTTTATAATATTGCCATACTCAACATAAGAAATATATATCCAGGGTTTAATATAAGGCGACAAAATCCTGCCGCATATCAACCAAATTTAATAAAAACCTGTCCCTTGGCTCTTGCATTTTTTGTTAACTTTTATTTTATTTTACTTGAAGAGAAATCTTAAAAAAATGTTAGACTAGACTCGGAAAAAAAAATAATTTAAGAAAAAAGTACCATTAAAGAAAGTTTAGAATGACGTAAAGCAAATTTACGCAGAAAATATACTGAAGACTTTTTTAAGTAAGAAGATAGTAAAGGACTATAGAACTTTCATTGCCTTGTGCCAGGTTTGAAGAACAATCAATAAAAAAACTAGACTTAAAACACACAGGGAAAAAGAATACTTTCTATTCTTTTATTTTACTTTTTTTCTGATTTATGACTTCTCCCAAAACTATTTCCGTGCCTTTATTTTTCTTTTCTTCTGGCTTCAAATACAAGTTTTTATTTTATTTTTTATTCGTACTTATTGATAATACTACCTTTATTGTTTTCTGTTTCAGGATGTTTCTTCATTTTTCATGAAATACGATTTCATTTTTCAAGATATTATTTTTGTACTACTACAGATTTACCGAGAGTTTATCCAAGAGATTATAATTTTTTTTATCATTTTTCGTTTATTGTTCTTAGTTATAATAATAAAAATTTATATTATAAGTAAATATAGTATATAAGTTATACAGACAAGCCTTAATGAAGACGGGCAAGCATAGGTTTATAACGGGTCTATCCGCGTTCTTCCTACTAATTGTCGTCTTGAGGAATAATGGGTCTTTAAAAATTATTCTACTGAAAACTTTCGTCCGAAGAAGAAGATGTGATTATGCAGATCAAGACTTGTTTATAAATATTTAACTTTCGAATTAGAGGGAGAAAGGTTAGACTGCTAAGGGATAGCAGTGATTGATTAATGTGAAGCTAGGCGAAAGCCCTTCTTAACTTATTTGATTAATATTAAGTTGACGATTTGGTTAATTAATTATTAAATTAGAATAGGTAGATTTGAATTAGAAGGTGTATTTCCTGGACGTGAGTGATCCATTTTATTGTTTATTCTTCTAGTATCCCGTCTCTCACTATTACTCCCATATTTAACAATTGGCGCATATCTTATCTTGGGTTGTTGAATTTGTGTCTTTGTTGAGAATTGTTAATAAATAGAGTGTCATTGATTATGGCTAATCTTCCTTCTGATCCTTTCCCACTAATAGATTACACTGGCCGTCCATTGCAGGGTGATACTTTTAGCAAATATTTGAAAACAAATGTGTGCTAGTCATTGTGCACTAGGAATAATACTGAATAAAAACTCTTAAATATTTCTTTATTCGGAAAGTACTTCCATTTATGAATTAAATTTAAATAAGATTCGTTAAAAATATTTTTTTCACATCCTGTAATGGGCTAAATTTGGGTGACGTCATTTGTCACATGATAACTACAACCACGTGTTTTCAACTAATCGCTTCACAAATTAATGTGATGTCACAGTCAAGCAATAAATGCAATCAAATGTTATCATCCAATTAATTACCATTCTCATCGCTGTTGCCAAATTTGCTTTTTGCATAAAATTTCTTTTAAAATGTACACATATAAGTAAACAAAATGTACTTGATATAAAAATACATGTATGGTATATAGTATATGTATTATTTGATTTTGAAATATTTTTGAGGAGTCTTAACACTTGAACATGATTTACCATTTATCAAACTTATTTTATCTAAATTTTACTAGTAGAACAAGTACAAGTCTAATAGTAGTTTGTTTTGAATTCAATGAAGAACACGTGATTGCAATTAATCATGTGACCGTCATGAATGGACGAAATCCATGTGACGTTACAGTCACATGTTAACGACAATGATAATTGAATCACGTGTTCCTAGTAATCAGTTTTTGAGCTTCACATTTGCCAACGTTTGGTATTTTCCGAAACTTTCTTTTTAAATGTACGTACTCTCAACACTAATAACGCTCAAAGGTAAACAGAATGCACTTCATGCTCACGAACAGTGTAAATATTTTTAATTTAAAAACAATTTTTGAGGAATTTTAGCACTTGAACTTCTTTTCTCAATTATTCCATTTGAAATTTGATCTAAATTTTACAAGTAGAACAGCAAGTACATCTAATGTCAGTTTGTTTTGAATTCAATAGAGAACCCGTGATTGTATTTGTCATGCAACTGTGATGAAAGTACCTCATTATTTCAAAAGTGTATGGGAAGCCTTAAGATATATTCCCACGAAATGAATTTTAAATAGATGCATTAGATATATTTTCATAAAAAAAATGAAATATTGATTATTTTTTTAAAAAAGCTGTTAAGATTATATTTAAAAAAACAAGTACTATGAATTTTAAAGTTCCTGCTTCATTAGAAAAGGTACTGGCGCCATCTGTTGCAGCTAGTTGTTACTAACGTATAAATAATGCAGAATAAATTTGAAATTAAAAAATAAAATTTAATTAATGAATTAGCATTTGAAAAAACTATATTAATATCAAGTATCATCCACTACAAGTTCAAAAAATGTATTTGAACTTGAATGGATGTGTAGAAAGTAATTTATTAACGATTGAAAATTTGAACAAGGATATATATATATATATATATAGGGAGAGAGTGAAATAATAGTAGAGGAATTAAATAAAGCTTTTTTTACTAATAAACTTATTTTTTGAGCATATTCAAATATATCGTTGTATCTCTAACTTAAGCATTCATAACATAATCAATGTAAAACTAAAATATATCTACAACCCTTGAAAATATATTAATGATTAATATATTTCTATCCTTCGTTATTTTTCTGCTTGGAAGGTTTTAATTCCCACCATGGATTTTCTCTTATTATTTCCTAACAGCGATTCATTCTCAGCAAGGACTTTTATCTTATTATTTCAACATCTGATTTCCTTTCCCTCTAAAGGGACCACCCCTAGTTAAAAAGACGAAAGAAAGAAATCTCATAATTTCGTCGGAAGAGAGAAGTAATCTTTTATGTTGACACATGAAACCTTGGGACGGGCGATAATGAGCAAACAAAACCTACGACACCGAAAATCGAATTAATCCGACCTCACCCTAACCCATTCCGAACATAGTTCCAAACTGCGATCCACATTCTTTGGAATAGAACATGATCGAGAAGGCAGGTCCCCTAGATGGGCCATAATGAGATGCTTCGTATGGAAGAAAACCCTCTTTGGTACCAGGTGGCATGTTTTAGTCGTAAATTGGTCCGTATTATCACGCGGACACCTTTTGCTCTCGTTCTAATTACAGAATTAATATAGGTCCTCCTTAATTAAGCGGATAAATGGATTAGTTTATTTGAGATCCCGGAAGGAAAAGGTTCCCCATTCGAAAGGTATGATCGGGATGGTAATTCATGATTAAATATACAGTAAGTCCGTTAATGAATTCTCAACTACACAGTTTTCTGTTACTGGTGGATTTTCTAAGAATGAACTTAAGTGGGAAGATGCTTCAACCAGCTCTTTCTTGGAGAGGTACGAAACATTCTGTTGAAGAGAATTGGATTAGAAAGTTATAAGTGGTATCCTTTATATTTAGAAATTTTCTGGGAACACAAAGCATATTTAGATTAGTTCTATTTAAGTCATAAAATCTTATTGACTCATTTTCTTCAGTTAAGGAGTTAATAATATTACTTGGAAGCAATTCGTTACAAGGAAAAATATATTTGTTAAAATTAGAATGAAATGCTTATTATTCCAAGAAATCTGTGGGAGTGTGTTGTGTTTTGGGTTTTAAATAAAGGTAAGATTGCTTTATTAGATATATTTCGTTCCATAGTGCTTTTATGTATAGGTGCAGAAGTAAATATTCTGAAGTAGGTAGTGTCTAGTAATTAAAGTTTATTGTGAGAAATTGGAATGGTGAACTTATACTACACTGGTAAGACATTTATTTCAATAATATGTAAAATTCTCTCTGCATCTATAAGGACTAGAATATGATTACCATAATATCATAATTAAACTGATATATAAGCTGCGCTAAAACATTAAAGGAATTTTTCTCAGAATAGGCTGGTCAGTACGCTTTATTATAATCTGAAGGAGAAGAAATTATGTTTTACTACATCCAGACTAAATATCATAATGAAATCCAACTACACTTAGAATTGTGATTTTAAAAAGGGCATAAATGAATAATTTTTGATATTTAGTGTCCCTTGATTTAGAACATGCATAAAAAAATTGCTATAAAAATATTATTACGAGAAAAAATTATTTAAATACAATTTTTGGGAGCAAAAAAAGGAATAAGGACTGGCATACTGACATATTTTCAAAACATTCTCCTCTTATGAAAAATGCTTTAAAAAAACATTTTGCCTATGTACAGCAAAGACGTCTGAATAGAGTCTGGACACGGACTTTTGTAATATAATATTTAAAGGTGGATTTACTAGTGTTTTAATACTTTAAAGATGATTTTTAAAAAAAAAAAATCCCTATTATTATTTTAATTGGCAGCAACTTGTAAGATAACGTGTGAAGTCTTCAAAAACCTTACAAGGGGAGGGCACGACTAAGGATATTCATTTAGGATCCAGACTTGGTGTAATAGTAGTAATCCTTTAGGGTGTTTACCCCTTAAAAAGGTTATTTTTAACACCTTGGGAACATTTTTTTTGGGAAATATATAAATTTTCAACGAAATAAATCCTTTTTATTTGGGAAATGGGGCATAAAACAGGAAATAAAAAGAAAAAATTTCCCCAAAAAATTTTAAAAAATAATTCTGGATATTTGGGAAATTTTTTGGTGAAATTTTAAAAAAAATTACAGTTATGGGTAAGGCTTGTATTGAAAAATTCTAATTAATATATTTGAAAATATTTATACAGAAATAAAAAATTTTTCCTTATTTATAATTGGAACTATAAGATTTTGTAATATTTTTTAAATTTTTGAAATATGTCATTTTTATGGAAAAAACTCAATTTTTTTCAAAAAAATAATGTTATTTTTTTCACAAAAAATTCAATAAAATATAACTTTTTATATACACAGAGATTAGATAATAGTCTAGAATCAGATAAAAAAGAAAACATTTTCCAAAAATTCCAATTCAATATCTTAAAAAGGGAAAAACCCTTTTGTGAACTTTTCCTGAAGCAAAAAATTTAAAAACATAGTTTTCCAAAAAAGCATTTTTAAAATTTTAAAACAGAATAAAAAATTTTTTTACTAACTGTACATTTTTAAATTTAAACCCTATTTATAGGTCAAAAACATCTTTGGGTTCATGCTTAACTAATTTGGACTTTTTTTAACTTTTTTATGTTTTCTGGAGGTTTTATAGACTATAACAATTGTCGTTTTTTGTGAAATTTTTGATGAAAAGGGGGAGTTACACAAAATTTAATAAATTACTCAAATAATATTTATACAGTGAGTGTATTACATCTTTTATATTTTTGTTAGGAATTAAAAAAATTTGTAATACTTTTTTAAAAAATTTTTAATATTCCCAAATTTTTTTGCAAAAAAACGATTTTTTAAAAAAAATTTAAAAGATTTTTCATAAAAAAAACAATAAACTACATATATACACAGAGATTAGATTTAGATTCAAAACACAGAAAAGGAGCTAAATAAAACAGGTTCTGAAAATTTCAATTATTTTCTTAAATTATTTTGCGTAGGATCTATTTCCCGGTTTTTGTAAACTTCTTTTCCCGATTTACAAATTATGCTATAACTTTTCTTCTAGATATAGTAAAAACAAAAAGAAAATTTTTTTACAATCTTAAATGTATGGCCTATAAAACAAAATTATAAGAGGAATTTCGAAAATATTCACCAAAACGGCGAATTTTGGGTACCTTAATGTAATTCCGCCGAATGGCCAGTCACTTCGGAGAAATCAGCCTTTGAAATTCATGCTTAGCTTTTATACAAAAAAATTTTATTTTTCCGCAAAGAGTTCGTAGCTTGATTGTTAAATCGTCTGCATACTACGCGCGAGGTCAGGGTTCGATTCCACGCGCGGTCCATTTTTTTTTCCTTCAATTCATTTAATTATTTTTTTAAAATTAAATAAATTTATTTATTAAAAGGTTTATGAAATGTTAAATGATATTTTTTGTAATTATAAAGTTAAAAAAATTAAAAATATATAACTTAAATTATTAAAAATATTTAAAATTATTATTAATCAAAAATATTTAAAATATTTATTAAATAAAATTTTTTAAAATAATTATTAAATAAAAATACTTTAAATAATTAAAATTAGTAAATTAATTATCATTTATCAAAATTAAATAATTAATTATTATTTATTATAATTAATTAATTAATTATTGGTTATTATAATTAATTGATAAATTAATATTTATTATAATTAATTAATTATTATTAAGAATTAGTTTTAATAAGAAATTTTATTAATTTATTATTGAAATTATTATTAACTTATTATTAAAATTATTATTAACTTATTATTAAAATTATTATTAATTTATTATTATAAATGGTATTAATTTATTATTATAAAATTTATTAATTTATTATTATAATAATTATTAATTTATTACTATAATTATTATTAATTTATTATTAAAATTATGAATTATTATAGAAATTATTTAAATTAATTTATTAAAATTATTTAATTAAATTTTTTTGAAATTAATTAAATTTATTTGAAAAGGACTTATTAAATATTCTATAAAATTAAAAATAATTAAATTAATGATATATAAAAATACATATTTTTATATTAATTATAAAAAAATTAATTTTAAATAATAATAATATATTTTAAAAATTTTTTATATATTATATATAATATTTTATTTAAGTATATTGCTTTTCACATTATAAAACTATTTGTAAATTTTTTGTAAAATATCATTTAATTTTATTATATTTTTTTATTATAAATATTATTTATTAATATAATATATATTTAAAAAATTTAATATAATTATTTATATAAAAATTTACGTTTTTTTTTTTACTTTATAAAAAAAAAAAATAATTACAAAAATATTTTTTTAATATTTAATAAACATTTCATAAATAAATTTATTTAATTTAAAATAATAATTAAATGAATTGAAGATAAAAAGTTGATCGCATGGAATCGAGCCCTGACCTCACGCATAGTAAGCAGATGATTTAACAATCAAGCTACGAACACGTTGCGAAAATTTAAAATTTAATTGTATGAAAGTTAAACATGAATTTCGAAGTCTGATTTCTTCAAATTGAATGGCCATTCGACGGAATTACATTGAGGGCTGAACACCCTAAAGGAGTATTACTATTACACCTAGTCTGAATCCCTAATGAATTTCCTCAGTCGTGCCCTCTCCTTGTTAGTCCAGCCAGTGCTTTCCAAATTGGTCTATATCAAGACCCAGGGGTTTGTGACGACCTGTAAGGTGTACGTCAACGAAAAATTAATGTAAGGGTTCATGAGAGGAAAATGGGGGTCTGCGATAAACCAGCTCATGACATTAATTTTAAAAGAAAACTTAATCAAATGGAAATCAGATTGTACTTTATTTATATAATAGATTTAATTACTAAATATAAAGAGGTTAATTTGCAATTACAAGGATCATTCTTTTAGCGTTTCTTGCCAGAATTAAGCTGAATGAGTATAATACTGGACGTAGTGAACTTTTCCAGTGTCTTGCAGATTGTTACAGTCATTCTGCAAACGAAGTGATGTTTTAACCTACGTTTAGCAATTAAATGCATCTATTCACATTTTGAAACTACGTTTGAGAGTGCTTTGACTATGGCAATACCACAGTAGGCAATGAATTAGCATGATCTCAATGGAAAAACTACAACAAATGTCATACTACAAGAGAAACTGATCGGAATGGCCACTAATGAAGATTTTAAACTAAGGTCTAGAAATGAATGTCAGCAATTTTGATATAAAAAATACATATCTACTACTGATGCCTAACTACAGAATATCCGTGTTAAAGTTTTTTATTGCTTTTCCTACTGAGGAAGAATTTCAGGGTGGTTGTCATCTCCAAAAGAAAAGACTCTACACTTTTGTCTGAGGTGATTTAGGGTTAAACCTGACAAGATTGTTGTCAAATGTTAAAGATTTGTCTTTCAAACAACAGCTTATTCCCTCTCATTAAAAGCATTTGCTTGATGATCAGTTATTTTAACTATTAATTAAATTTTAATTTAGTAAATTAAACATATGTTTTTTGAGGTTTAAATATACCATCCTTTACTACAGTTAGAAATCTAAATCTTTTAAAGTAAGTAGCTCTATACCAGAAGTCAAAAAGACATTTAAGTTAATAAAATTACTAAAATTCAATATTAGGTGAGGAGAGGTCTATCCAAAACTGAAAAACATGGCAAGGGGTGTATGAGACAAAAAAGCTTGGAAACCTGTGGTGTAGGCTGTATAGAAAAATCTTAGACATGTGCAGTAAAGCCCCAAAAACTCGACCCAAAGAGAATTGAACGGTGGCCGAATTTAGAAAATGGTCGGGTTACGAGAATAAGATTAAAAAAAAGTATGAGTGTTTCCTCAGAAAATATTGTACTGTACTTGTATGTATTGTTTGCTTGAGAATACAACGTAAGGTAAATTGTCCAAACACTCTTAAACAAAGGAAAGGTAAGTACTTAATGAAGACAGAGAATTTGCAACATAAAAATAGAAATTAATGAATACATAGTATACAGTAATTTTATTGATCAGACTCATCGTAGATAAATACTTCATGAAGGCATAAAGCATAAATCTACCTGTAATGAAAATTAAGTAGCCGACATTTCAAAAAATGGCTACTTTTGCTTAAATAAATGCGCAATGTTCTGTTGTCTTCGTAATGCCCTCTGCGTTTTGCTGCTTCATTACGAAGGCAAAGAAATAACAGAAAGTAAATTACCGACACACGTTGTTGTTCTGAAGGACATTTCGACAGCCTTTAGGCATGTTTTACGAGACTGTACGGTGTCCTCATCTTAAACCTCTTCATTATTTTCCATCTTTTTTTATTAACTGGGACACAGGGCAGCAATAATTTCTTCATCGGCATAATGTCTTGCTCGGTATCGTTCTGGAACCACGGGTCTGCAGGTAAAGCTTTTTCGACCTTCAAGGGTGAGGCCGAGTTATCCGGACTGCCCGGTTAACAAGAGCTGAGTATTTGGAACTCTACAATATACGAAAATATTATAATTATAGAAGCATTTCCCGTAAAAGAAGAATGGATCGAAAAAATGTGATTCTTCCTTTAGTATTTGCAAAAAATTGGCTTTAAATGATTTTGTATTGTAATAATACTCTTAAAAAAACTTTATATGCACACTCAACTCATTTTTCACACAGTCTTTTCTTAAGGGGTCCGGCACTTCCATAGAAGCCCATGTTAAATTACGTAAGTTTATGTACCTTTTTCTCAGAAACTTCTTAGTACTAATAGATGGCATTTTTACAGTGGGTTATATGTACTACCAATAAGACTTTAATGAAGGGTTTTGTCTTTTTGTTAAAAATTAAAATAATTATGATTTTTTTAAAAAAATGCCAAATTTTTTCTTTAAAATTTAGTTTAAAAATACATTATCTAACACAGTTCGCTAGATATATCTTATTCCCTCCATTAAAATGTGTAAACATGTTAAAATTATGCTCACTGAAAATTTGAGTATCCAACATTAATTAGTTTTTGAGAAAAAGATGCATAAAGGGAAAAATATTGCATTTTGAGAAAACAGGGTTTAAAGTAAGTAATTTGTAATTTGTCAATGAGAGTGGCTTTCTTTTAAAAAATAAATAAAAATACTTTTATTTTTCGTATTTCTATATGTCATATATCATTTTAAGCAGAAATGTTTGAACTTTTAAAAAATGTAAAAAAGTCAAAATCGATAATTTTTTAAAAAATCATGTACCGGACCCCTTTAAAAGATTTTGAAATAACATGGTACATGAATGTAATGATTTGTTTATTTTTGTTTATTTATTTATATTTTACATACATTTTTTGTCCAAGCATGATTCCCAAAAAAAAATTGAGGACTCGTACCCTTTGGATGAGGATGATTTGATCGATTTTATAAAAGTTATTTGGTAATAAAGAAAACGATTATGACGTTATCTAAAGTGAATTTAAGTTATTATTATTTTATTGAATTTGAAAGGGCTTGAAATTTGCTACAAGCATGGAATAACATTTTCTTACTCATGATTCTGACACAGAGCGAGCATTAAAATTTTATCAGGTTTTGTGTTGCAGGATATCAAGAATTATATAAGCAAATAAAACTAAAGAAAGAGCCACTAATAACAGACTTTGAAACAACAAAAACAGCTAAGACCGTTAATAACGAAAGAATTTTTTAATTTGAATCAAAACAAAGGCTTGTGCCGGACATATCTAAAGCATCTATACTGATGATACCATTTTTGATCCAGTTCGAAATAAACGTGCATTCGTTACTTAATATTTTTATCCCTAATTTCAATTTGAATTTTTATATGATATATGTATGATAGACTGAATTTTCAATATACACTAATTTCAATTCTCCTTGTAATAAAAAAGAATTGTGTGTGTGTGTGTTTTTTTTAATATGTAACACGGATTTCATTGTTACTCTTTTTACACGCTTTACCTTCTTTTTTTAAAAAAAAAAATATTAATGCATTAATTATATGTTTTTTTTAAAGTTGAGAAACATATCCCCAAAATTACCATTTGTCGCATGTATTCTTTTACACGATTATTTTGCCCTACTTTCGAAGGAACGTATCTGCCGTGTGAAAGGGGGGAGTTGGGTGTATATTTTAACTTAAGGTATTTTAAATATGAAAATATATATATATATATATATATATTTTTTCATTTATGCGCTTTTGCATAATCATGCTTCAAAACATAGTCGGATACTTTAAGCCGTTCAATACCCTTGTAAGCTGGGTTTTATCAAGAGTTTCTGCTCTGTATATTCTATTAATTGAAATGTTCATCAAAAATAATAAACAAAGAGGAGAAAAGATTCTGACATTCTCTCAATATTTGAAACATGTCTTACATTAGTTCTGTTTACAAAAATATGTTATAATTGCTTTAAATTAATAAAAAAAAAATGTGAATGGAATAAATTTAATGAAACATGCAATGATCAGTATGCTAGTAGCTACGTTAGAATGAATAGTTTTGCATTTTTTGGAAATTGACTTCGAAGTATAATTCCAATTAATTACGATGTGAAAGGAACAGGAGAATATTTATAGTCCATTGATTTAGAAAATTTTTGTTGCATTTCACATATAAAAAATTTTGGAAATTTGTATTTGCTGCGTGTTCAAAAAGGATGAAGAAATATTTTATTTAAGTGGCCATGTACTATGAATTTTCAAAATGTCAATTTTTAATATTTCGACAGCTTTACTATAAAAAACCGAAAAATTTTGATTAATGTTTCACTTGAAGTATCATAATTCTTGCTATAACAACTTTGCTGCCAAGAAAATGAAAATTTTTGAGTTAATGCATCCTCAGAAAAAACTCATACATTTTTGGAGTGGCATAGTAAAAAAAGATTAGTTCTTTTGACGAGAATGGAATGTCTGAACACGACAAATTACATTTATGTTGAAAGAAATGAGATTTCTGAAGGGAAAAGTTTATTTCCATTTCTCATCAAATTTTAAAATTGCATGGATATGCAAAACTTTAAAGAAATCATAGAATAAGGTTTCTTTTTCTACAACTTTTCAAATGTAATTTCTTACATGTAATGTACTCTTATCCAAAGCAGTTCATATAATATGTTATCTATAGGATATATGATACATCTTAATTAATTGAAAAATAAACAATTGTCTGCATACAAAGTTTGTAGAAAGAAAAAAAAAATTACTTAAATTAAAGAATATCCTTGCATATATATATATATATATATATATATATATATATATATATATATATATATATATATATAATTCAATCAAAACACAGGAATCAATAAAAAAAATCGAAACTAAATGAATCCTATAACATAAAAATCCCATTTCAGAATATCAATGGCGAATATAGAAGACAAAATTCTAATGTTTTCAAACAAAATTAAAAATTTATAAAATATCCAAGTGCAACCTCGGACTTAGGACCGATAAGTGGGGTTAAACTAGTTTGATGGCGCCAACCTTCCCCCTATTGCAACTTGGTAAATTAATCGTAAAATATCCAATTCTCAAAAATTTAAAAATTTAAAATTTAAAAATTTAAAAATTTAAAAGTTAAAAATTAAATAGTTAAAATTAAACCATTAAACTTGAAAAATTAAACTATTCGCCATCACATTCTGAAAGATATATTAAAATATTAAAATTCTGAAACAATTACTTGCATATAATATAAGTGAACCCTCGAACACCAAAGATGACGCACTCATCCTTAGGTAGAAAAATGTCTAAAATCCGAAAGTTCAAATTAAAAACCAATTATTTTCACAAATGAATAGCGTAAATCATTAAAGACTCACCAAAAAGCATTCTATCAATAATTCAATTCACAAATTTTGAACGATTTTTCTCTCATATTTAATACAACAATTACCTCTCCTATATCTTGCTCACAACACCCACTAATGCCATGTCAATCCAAATGATTCATAATCTCACACCAGAGTTCAATCATTTGGTATTAGATGCAAATCAGATTGCATGCAAAAAAGTTGCTTGATTGGTCATAAATGTTTGATTGGTCATAAATAATTTTAAAGTGTAGTCTTTTAAATATTTTTCTATGTGTATACTATAATGTATTCTGTGTGGGGAATGCACAAATTCCCATGTATATATATATATACTCCCATGTATATATATATATACATAACTCTCCGCTAAAATTTTAACACCAAGAAGAAATAATCTGCAGAATTTAAAAATCACATGTAAGGAAGAATATGTTTGAATATACAAATTTAGAGCATTTAGACGACACAGGAGGGAGAAACCATCTGAATCACCGCATAAAAGAAAAGTTGTGTAGTGAATTTCTCACAAGAAGCGTTTTAAAAGGCCAACATTTGCTCAGAATACCTCGAATAAGCAGAAATTATCTATCAGTAAGCGTCAGAGTTCCATAGAGGAAGGATCATTGCCTATAGAGAGTGTGGAGCCTGTGTTTCGGGATATCAGGACCACACTGGTAGAAATACAAAAACTGCCAAGCGAATATGGACTCAATGAGTTGATGAGGGTCATATATATATATATATATATATATATATATATATATATATATATATATTCAATGGCATGGAAGATCTTCGCACCCTCCCATGAATCTCAGTGATAAATACCTGAAGACTTATAGTATAGATTGATATAGCTGTTGATGCTGTCATTCATTTTTCTAAAAATTGGACAATCTTGTGCATAGTAGTAAAATTATGCTAAATAATTCTTTAAATAATAGAGTTAGAACGGGCTGCATTTTAACAGCCTTTTAAGCAATTTGCATCAAACCCGTTTTCTGACAGTCACAGCCAACAAAAAGCAGGAATAAAAGCACTTAGTGATTGGTCAAAAAATTGACTCCTTTCCATTTCAATCGACTACCGCATGTACTTTTGACTCGAAGTTGGGCAGTACAAATCTACCTGTCCCCAAACAACAGCTAAGGATACCATGGATAATTCGTCAACAACGCTTGACACTAAAGCGGTGCTTCTCATAATATTGCGACCCAATTTTCATACATAATTTTCATCGCGACTCCCTCCATACAATAACAATGTATTGAATTCAATAATATAATGCACTTTAAAGTAAATCTAAAATATGATTTTAATTAAAACCGTTCAAATTATTAAGATAAGAATTAAATCTTGTATATGACCTGCCTATGGGAGTCACTAGTAATTATCTCAACCTTGTTCTTAACTTAGTATTGATAAATTAATTATCAAATACATTGTGCAGTACTGTGATACATTTAAAAGTACATTATATCAGTGTAAATGTGTATTTTACTTTTATTATTTCAGAATGTATTTGTTTTGCTTCCTTTTAGTAAATTTGTACTTTTTAATTCTTTTACTTTTGACTTATCGATATGCTCGCGCCCCCTTGTAAGGTTATCAAACACCCCTAGAGGGGTGCGCCCCACAGTTTGAAAAACACTGCACTAAAGTGGTTATCCAGGAATCGAGCACTGCATGACTGCACATTCTAACGCTACTGATTTATTATGCATTCATTCATTGGAGAATTTAACTAAGACACATCCAGCAAATCACAGCAGTTGATTGCTACCGCATCGAAACAAGCTTCAAAATGACCCACTAACGCTTTAGAATACAGCCTACAGCGTCTACAGAAAAACGTTCCTATGACACTAAACACTTGCTGGGAATGTATATCATTTGTGAATAATGGCTGAAAAAACAAACTTCTCTAAGAACTTCTCAGAAAACCCGTCAGCCGCAAAACCACTTTCTTATCTGGAAGAAGGTATGCGGTGAGCATTTTCTCACGCCAGTTGCAACCAACAAAAGACAGGAATAAAAGTGCCTTACGACTGGTCCGAATACGGATTTCTTTCCATACCAGTCATGCAATGTGTACACTTCACATCCGAAGGTGGCCAGTTTAAATCACCCTGCCTTTAATCAGCTTCCAAGGTTCGGGAACAACAAGTGAATGCCAAAAACTGGTTGCTGTACAAGTTTTAAAATTGATTAGGTTTGTGTTGTTGGAAATTTTTCGGGAATTCGAAATTGACATCATGACGCATTTAAGACGAGTCAGTTTTTCTTGCCAAATTTCTCTAAAAGAATGCTAGAAATCACCTACCATGCTTCACTTAAAGAGTATAGTTTTTTGTAGTTTTGAAAATTTTGTAAATGTTGGATATTTTTTTTGTCTCATTTAACTCTTGCTGAAGAGATAGTTGCATTATAAGTTTATTTTATTTTGAACTTAAACATCTTTCCCTTGCTTAGAGCATTTATTGTTTAATACAACTATACACATGACAGCAGAACATTTTCAAACATCAGCAAATTAGCAATCGAAGCTAGTGTTAAAAGGTACATCATAAAATACCTTACTTAAATTAAATGTATCTTTAAAAAATACAAATAATAAGAAAATATAAGAAGATAGAATTGTATAATGAAATTGTCACACATTATAGTACTTTATTTGTAATAAAAATTCTAAAACCTACTACTTGTAATAGAATTCGACAAAATTCTTTTGCTCAATAGAATAAATAGTTTTAAAAAATATGGTTTGTATATATATATCAAGTAAACAACTTTAACGGTCTTCGTCCTCTTCCGCAATAAAAGAAAATTCTCTGGCAATTTATTTGAAAAGTTTTGCGAAGTATTACGTTCGAATTTACTATCTATTCTATATAGTCCGAGGTTTCGAGTTAACCCTCACTTGTGGAATCAGAAACCATAGTTGAATTGGAGGAAGTGAAGAACTGTAAAAAAAGAAAAAAGCTAAAAATTAAGGAAATAGCCTCCAAACGAGAGACAATTCAATTACATAGAGCAGACGAGGGAAGGATCACGAGTAGATAGGGGTCGGGCAAACGATAATTCAGTTAAACCCGCGGCCTTAATAAGACGCTTCTGCGACAGAGATGCGTTGCGAAATTTGATTTAAAGAACTAATGACATGGTTGCCGGGAAATTTCGATTCGTATGAGAGTCAGGCATGCAATCCTCGTGCGTGCACCGTCTAGATTTATTATTATTATTTTTTTTGCAAAAATGCAGGAAAAAGCGTATAATAATATTTGGTATATTAAGCTCAGTAACAGGACATGTGGTTGGATGATATGGTGACGTTACTGGGATAATGTGGGATAAAGGTTCATGCTGGAGTGATATATTCTGCAGATTAATTTGCGTAATTCAGGGAATATTCTGGGCAAGTTTTCAGCGTAGTTTTAATAAGAGAAGAAAATGGGAAAATAACGAGAATTTGTAATGAGCTGCTGCTTTTTTTTAAATTTGCGGGATTGTATGATAATGTGTGCTTAAATTGCCTTCGTATTCTGAGAGTTTAGGTTAATTATTTGGTTGGTGCGTATGAAATATCGTTTTTTTAGATGAATATACGCATAAAACTGCATTTTTTAAACCGTTTATTTAATCAAAATATCGTTCTTTTGATTTATATTTACCAACTTAAATTTTAATGCATAAATTCTGATCTTCAGAATCAATAAATTTGGATATAAAATTTTTTTCAATTGTCTTCATTTTCCTATTGTTTAAGCAGTAAACTAAATGTTTAAAAAATGAAAGTTGGTTGGTAAAAAAAAACAGCAAACAAGCTGGGTACTACAAAATTTAAGTTTTTAACCCATTTAATTTTGTAATTGTTTTGTATGACGTATGCGGTCAAGCGTAGCCATGATGGAGTATTGGGACATATCGATTGATAAGTGTTGAACGCGCGGTTTGATTTTAAATTTTTCATTGATATTCAATCTACTGGCAGTATAATAGTCATGGTTGAATGGTTTTCTCCAATGTTTTCAGAGCATTACTTTTTACACATGCTTAGCGTCTTCCACTCGTTTCAATTTTCAGGGAAAAATCCCCGAAACTTTTCAAACGAACGCTGCATCTCTCGTTAACAGTATTCATCCCAAGTGCCTGGTTTATATTACGGGAAGCAAGTTTATATTCATACAAAACATCACACGAATAAAGGTTTAATTCATATCCTCAAGAAAAACAAAACAAATAATAAAGTGGAACGCTTTTGAGAAAATGATCTCAGTTGAAATGTGACTTTGGCAATGGACAATAAGAACGAGTTTATGCCCAAAACAAAAACATAACGAAAACAGTTAGCCAAACATTCTCATATAAAAAAATCGAGATTTCTTACTCACTAACTTAATAATTTAACATGATAGCTATGAATATAATAGTATGAAATCAGTTTATGAACGTTTTTAAGTCCCAATTTACCTTTTATGCTGTGCTTAGACAGGGGGATGTATAATGTACGGTTTTACAATATTTATTTAAGGAATATGAAAACATGTCTATAAGTTTTTAAATTTAGAACAATATAATATAATTGCAAGCCTTATTAAAGTCAATTTTCTTTACTTTGTTCATATTCATCATAAAATGACTGAAAGAAAATTGATATTTCCAGAGGTTTAGGAAAAGGTGCGAAGAAACTGTAATGTGTATTGGTCATTTTAAATGTGTGAACGTAATACTAATCTGCATGGGATATGCTTGCTTATCTTTTCAAATCTTCACATTATTTAAACTGATTGAATCTTCACTGAAATGCGATAAGTTTCGTATGAAAGAATGAAAAATAGAAAAAACCTTTATCTGTGTGTGTGTGTGATTTAAATATATATGTCTTTTTGAAAATATTACATGTTATATTTAGTTCTTCAATTGATAATTTCCAATTTACGATACAAATAACATTTGGTAAGATTAGGAGTAAAATAAACAACTTGGTTATAAAATGTTTCATTTACATTACTTTAAGTAACACATTCAGTAAGTTCAACACATTGGTATTAAAAACTAAGAGCTTTAGCATATTTTATCGAATTTCATGAAAATATTTGAACGAAATTTAAAATACTGCTTTGAAACTAAAATATAAATCTTATACGTCGTAGCTTGTACGTCTGTGGGGTTCGGAACTAGTCGAGAAACTGGGTTTATAAGTGAGGGTGCTAAAAAACATTTCATTTGATAGCACATTTCTCCGAATTTATTCGTGTTTTTTGCAGCAATTGCTTAAATTCAAATTCAAATAATAAGAATGACTAACTACCAAAGTTAGAATGATAGAATAAGGTGGCGAATAATAGGTAGACCAGACGCAAGCCAGTCCAAATCCAGATTTGTAGATATTTCGATTTAACTCCCAGAGTCGTATTTAGCTTAACGAAACAATTTCGGGATACCGTTCCGTCGAAAGAAAGCTTGAGTAAAGTCGCCCAAGATCCTCGATGACCAGAGAAGATCGTATCGTTATTTGTCCATTACAGTGAGGCAAAACAGGGATGCTGCAGCTCCTACAGTTCCCTTGTGTGTTGTATACAAATACATGAACTCAAGTTTTCAGGGGGACTGTTTCTAGAAGACTTAATGAGAGAGGGCTGTTTACACACAAAAAAAACCTGTTGCGTGCTTCCTACTAAGTTCTGAGAACAGAGGAGTACGCTTAAAATGGCCCAGGGATTTTACAGATTGTGCCACGGATCAATGGATGTCCCTCTTTTCTGTAATGAGTTCCGGTTTAGCCTACCTAGTGAGTTTCAGCTTACTTTCAAATGGAGAGAACCAGGAACTCAACATGTTCTCTATTGCCCCATAAATCGATCATTATGACAACTGAGGCTTGATGGTTTGGGTAAACATTCCGTTCATTGGTCGCACATGCCTCCGTGTCTTTGAAAGAGGTGCTGGGACTGTCACACAAATAAAATAAATTGGTATACTGGACTTAAAATATTCAAAACCTATAGCTTTCCATTAAAACCAGGTTTAAACTAAAAAGAGATGCATAATATACAAGAAATTTCTGTTTATGTATTAGTTTAAAACGAATTGATATAAATGTAAAAATTTTTGAGAATCCTTACATCTGTGGCAGTCTCCATCGAAATGATCCAATTTCTGTTAGAGAACTTTTGACATTTCAACGGTTAAGTAGTTTTGCGTAGGCAAGTATCCCAGACTGGACACTCCGACGTTTATGTTCCAAGGCAAGTAAAACTTTAACCTCCCTTGATTCATCCTACAGTGAGGAGACAGGCGCCAACATTTCCCATGCCAGCCATCGGCTTCTAAGCCCACCGCGGGTGGGGTGCTGGAACAATAGTAGAATAGTGAATTTGTAATCCCGGCTACGTCCAAACAGAAGTAATTCTACATCATGCGTCACTTTTGTGGTTGTGACGTATCCCATCTTTAAAGGGACACTAAAAGGGGAAAACCAGAGACTTACAATACGCTAATGAGCTTCACAGACACTAGAGAGACATTTCTACAAGCTTCAATACTCTTCGACTCCCCAGCACACTCCAAACCAGACACTCTCTCACGCTTAGATTAGACCTACCAAAGCTCACAACAACGAGCATTTCAATCTCGTACTGACACAGCATTTCTCAGGAGTGAACGGGCCTTTACAGCGACCTCAACAGCATGGCATATTAACAGTTTTACTGAAGTGGTGACTTGCTTCGTGGCACACCCAAATTACATGCAGTTTGGATTATATTATTTATGTTTCAGTAAATGATTATATCACTTGTTTGAAAGTACTTTTTTTATGAACTGCTGAGTGCGTTGTGCTGTATGTCATTTATTTTACATGTGTGTTGTCTACTTTCCTCCCTTTTGAAAGTACTTTTATGTGATATTTTTTATACTTCAAATAAAATTGATCACTGTCCCAAAACTTGCATTAACGTGTGTTCCTTTTCTAATAACCTAAAAAAATATTGAAAATAGCAATGCACATATACAGTTCTTTGTAATCTGACATGTTCTTATTATTTCATATATTATTTACAAAATATTGAGAGAAAAGTGAAAACTTAGTTAACATATTTAGAAATTCCGGATAGCAAGTAATTGGCTTTTATACATTTATTCATTCTCAGTACATTTCTCCCTCAGTTTTTAAAAATCTTTTTTGTTACAGATTTTTAACTCTTGCTCTACTTTATACTACTTCACAGCTCTGATAACAAATCCGATCAATAAAGAATTTAACATTGATAAACAGTCTCAAACCAAATTTGTTACAAGCAAATAAGTTTGTAAAACTTCATTATTCAGATATTATTCGTTATTCATTGAAATTACCATGCATTAGTGTATGATATTGTAACATTTTTCAAAATACTTTTCTAGGAGTGAGGTATTATTTGTCATTGACATGGGGAATATTTAAACCCATACTTAAACTATTATTAAAATAAAAATTCCCCTGTATTTTTAAGCTGCTTATCGTATTTTCAAAGACTTCAACGTTTTCTAAATGAATGCATCTGAAAAATACAAATTGAATTTACTTCGCAAGACAGAAGAATTACTCAAAAGAGAAGAGAGATTATATTAAGAACATATCAAAATATTCATAATACTTTCGTTTAAAAACATACAAGCGATAATTGAAATAATACGAATTTATTATATATTTTAAGAAAGGAGAATATTTTAAAGTGTAATATTCTTTGTTATATTATTAGATCCTTGTCATGTTATATTTTCTTTCAGTTTTCTCTCGAGATGTTAACTACTGATGGTACTTGTAAGTACCCCCAATTTAAAATTATATAGAATAATCATTCTTATGAATTTTCTGACGGTGGTACTTAGCAAGAATATTCTTTTAATTCCACTCTTCCAGGATAAATGGCAGCTCGTGTTCTAGGTGATTATATTCACGGGATAGACAAATATTTTTAAAACTGAAGATGCATTTTCGTCTGCCATTTCGATCAGACTGCCATGTTTGTCATTTCTGTTCCACAAAAGTAATTAAATTTAAAAAGGGTATTTTTTATATGATAGTTAAGACCTTAGAGAAAACAATTCGACTATTTAATTTAAGTGAACAGTGTATATAATCATATTTACAGCTGAATAATTTTGTGGTACTTCTAAGTACCAACAGTACACTAAACGTTAGAGCGAAGGCTTCGGTTTTTTCATCGGCCATGTAGCTTATTATTGTTTTCCGTTGTGTTGTAGGTGTCATTACTAAAGTGTAATAGATTTATGCTTTTTTGGGATTTCTTAGGTTTAAATTATTTATTTGTTTTTTATTGCTTTTTAAGCCTTTTAAAAAAAATTTGACGTTTCAATCTGAACTAGCTTTTTTGCCACACAGCTACATGAAATGAGTCCTTGTTCAAAAATTGACATTTTAATTTCTTCGTGTGCAACTGAGATTTAACAATTATAAAAAGTTTCCAAGGTGTTATGATTTCTTTTCTTCTTTATAGATTATCTGGAAAAAAAGATGCTCATTCTTTAAGAAACTTTGGATTTATTACAGATCCTACCATCTGAAAGCAGTGATGTTCTAATAACTGATTCTTCAGATGAAGAAGTCCCATCAAATAATCTGTTGGAATTTTTCTTAGATTCTGAAAAAGGATGATCAAGAGGCTGAACAAGATTCAGGGGGAAGTTAAGTTCAGGAAATACAGTCTTTTCTACCCAAAGGCGCAGTGTTTATTTTTTTAAAAATCAGTCGAAAACTCACTCAAAATACACAACGTGTAATGCATTTTTGTGTATTAATAAAAAGAATACCTGTTTTCTTTTTTTTTAAATGTTCAAATTAAGTTTATGTATAAAACCTGTTTTCATGTGTAAGAAAATAAGCAAGTCTTAAAAATCTTATAATTTAAAAAAATGATTTTTTGTGTAATAAAATATTAATGTTATTTGGTTATTTACCAAATTTAAGAGTTAAAACTATGTTAAAAAGCCATACGATCTTTCTGTATTATGAGAATATATTATACCTCCATGTACTGACAGTATTTTAAAATACCAATTAATTAATTAACTCTAATGGATTAAACTTTCCAAAGTTGAGTATTTTATTTATATATATCCCGTAATTTTCAATGTAATGACTCACCAAAAATGCTACATCCAACAAATTGCAGTAAATCCTAATGCAGTAGATAAAGGTGGTTCAACTTTAAATACTTTTGTGGCTGAACTTATCATTATGGCAAAAATTAGCATGATGCACAGGTTACTTGTGCTTCAGCTAGCTTTCATAAATACCAATAAGTGCCACACAGCATAGGTAGGCGTTTCCTAAATTGTAAATGAATAAATAAGAATAAAACAAAATCGTCTTATCTTACAAGCCATATTATTTTAAAACTATGAATGTTTAAATAAACTATATCAGACAAACCTTATTTATTTATAATTTATTTTTTTATGTAAACTCATTTAGTCTATCATGTATATTTCTGTCCATTAATGTCGGGTGTTTCTAAAAGAATATCGGGGTCTTAACGCTTTATAGTATTTATCACATATAAGTTACAAGTATAATCCATACATTAAATGAAAGGGTAACTCAAACAGTTTTACCTACAAGTTTACAAATGTTCAATGGGAGCCCCATTCGTCACCCCCATAAATAAAGTCGATAGGCGAGTTCATCCCAAACTTTTTTCAGTGTGTCTGAGGAAATCCATGCAACATCTGCTACCATCCTGTATCTTAAGTCTGAGAGGTCAGCTGGTAGCCGAGGAAAGCACAAACAAGCCTTTATGAAACCCCACAAATAAAAGTCACATGGCGTCAGATCGAGTGAACGATTGAGGAAATAGCCATATTTGTAGAGCATCAAGATAGGCAGAATCAAGGTACAATTGGTTACCAGTTACAGCCTTGGTTTTCCCGTACTTTTGCCTTTACAAAGACATATTGATCAAATTGATGATACTACCTAAGAATGTTATTATTATTTGGAAGTTGACAACCGAATTTAATAAGGAACGCTCGTTGCACAATAAAATCAGATTCTGTCTTTGTTAACCGGAGAACACAAAACACTTTCTGTTTACTAGTCGTCATTTTCCTACTAGTGCGTTGATTGGATAGAAAGGGAAAAATTAGCATACGTTTTACGCACACATGCCAGCAAACAAAACTGTTTCAGTTGCTCTTTCATTCGATGTATGAGTCATACTAATGTGTTTGTTATATGTAATGAATTCTATATAAAGCATTAAAATTCCGATATTATTTTAAAACACCAGGTAAGTTTCCAGATTAGAGACATCACAATTTTTTTTTGTAAATAAATTTTTCGTATCGTCTATCTCAAAAATCACATCAAATTAAAAAAAAAAAAACACTATTAAGGTATCCGACTACGTTCGGAACCATGATTTTGCAAAAGCGTATACATAGATAATATTTATGATATTTAGTGTCGCTTAGATTAGAAAATGTATGTAAAATTGTTTTAAGAATAGTATTACAATAAAAAATTATTTAAGTACAATATTTTGACAAAAAATAAAGATAGAATGATCCATTTTCAAAATATTCTCCTTTTGTGCAAAATGCTTCTATTGTAATAATACTATACATGTCTATAGCTCAAACCTCTGTTCAGAGGCTTAACTAGAATTTTTGAAATTTTTAACAGAAGTGGGTTTATCCATGTTTTACGACAACAGAGGGGAGAAATTTTAAGAAAAAAGCGCCGATAATTATTTCGATTTGTGGTAACCCTGAAAATAATGTGAATTTTTCAAAAATCATAGTTGAGCCTCTGTACAGAGGTCTGAGCTATATACAGGCAAAATATTATTATGATAGAAGCATTTTTCACAAAAGAGAAACATTTTGAAAAAGGTTATTCTAAGTTAATTTTTGCCGAAATATTGTATTTATATAATGTTTTTGTCAAAATGACCTTAAAACAATTTTATAAATGTATTCTAATCTAAGTGACACTAAATATCATGAAATCGATCCATTTATGCGCTTTTTTAAAATCAAGGGTCCGACGTAGTCGGATAACTTAAAAGTAAGATATTATTCATAATTTATTTGTATGAAAGTTGTCCTCTCAAAAACATCTATAAAACTCTGTAACGAAGGATTTTCTAATTAAAGGCATAATTTTTCCACATATAAATAGCTTGGGCTTTTTACGAAAACTCGTTTCTTTTTTACAATATAGAATTTAAACATAATTTACTTTAAAAAATCGCATTTCGGTTTTTATTTAATGTAGATAAATTAATGATAAATGTAACAAATATGCACGTTAGAACTCCTTTTCCCTTAAGGTATCCGACTACGTTCGGAACCATGATTTTAAAAAAGCGCATAAATGTATAATTTTCATGATATTTAGTGTCACTTAGATTAGAATGCATGTATAAAATTGTTTTAAGGACATTATGACCTAAAAAAATTATTTAAATACAATATTTCGGCAAAAAAGTAACTTAGAATAACTTTTTTTCCAAATGTTCTTTTGTAAAAAATGCTTCTATTATATTACTATTTGGCCTGTATATAGCTCAGACCTTTGTACAGAGGCTAAACTATGATTTTTTGAAAATTCACATTATTTTCAGAGTTACAATCATTTGAAATAATTATCGGCGTATTTTCTTAAAAATTTGTCCCTTCTGTTTTCGTAAAACATGGATAAACGGACTTCCAAGTTATGCATTTCAAAAATTCTAGTTGAGCCTCTGTACAGAGGTTTGAGCTATAGACAGGCAAAATCTTATTATAATAGAACATTTTGAAAAAAGATTATTCTAAGTTAATTTTTTGCCAAAATATTGTATTTAAATAATTTTTGTTGTCAAATGTCCTTAAAACTATTTTATACATGTATTCTAATATAAGTGACACTAACTATCATGAAAATTATCCATTTATGCGCTTTTTTAAAATCACGGTTCCGAACGTAGTCGGATACCTTAAAGATTTTAGACATGGATCTCCAAATTAAAAGTTTCCAAATTTTTGTTAAATCCCCCGAAGCACAATAAGCATAACGATACATATATATTGTTTTATCTTGAACAGAAAATGTATGTGGGAAATATTCAAGCCTCTGAAATTTGGCAAGCATCGATTCTCTCATACCCTTATTTTAGTAGCTTTTTATGTTATATTCGTGACAGAAAAATTCACCTTAATACTCTTTTCAATTTTCATTACAATCAGAAAAGGTTGGTATCAATTTTAACCTCTGCAGACCAAAGGTACACCAACGTGTACTTGCTGTGTTAACTGAATATCTTATTAGCGGATGAAAACAATCGAGATCGAATGTTATCTTTCGTCCACTTTTATGATTTTTAGTTTTACCACTCTAGGTGGTGATGTTTGTATTTTCTTCCTGGTGATTTTCAACACACAAAGTAGCAATGGCCGACTCGACAAGAAGACGAAAAAGTAAGCTATTTTTCAATTTTTACACACACAACACCCACTCAATTCACTCTCTCCCTGTATATATATATCTTGTACAAATTTTTAATCGTTATTATAATTATTTTTATTCACCCACTGAATTTGAAATCCGTTTTTTTAACTTGTAGTGGATGACACTTGATGTTAACACAGTTTTTTCAAATATTAATTCATTAATTAAATTTTACTTTTTCATTTTAAATTTCTTCTGTTTTATTTCTGGCAAAGTTAGATTTAGCATCAATACATGGCGGCAGTAAATTTTTCTAATGAATTTTTCTTGGCTTCAGATATATGTTTTTAAAATAGTAGTGGATGTTTTTTGTTGTTCAGACAGTTTTTTTTTCAAATATTAATCCATTAATTAAATTTAATTGACTAAAAGACATTTATCTTCGTTGACCTAAGTAGGAATTGATTTAATATTTTATGTTGCTTGTTTAATATATAATTAAGGGGACATGCTACAATTTATGGAAAAATTTTTAATTTAAAGATTTTAAAATTTTTGGCTGTGTATATACTATGTAAAACAGATTTTGTGCTCAAAATTTCGTAAAATGTTAGTAATTTAATTTTTTAAGGAAAAAACTTAAAATGTGTGAAGTGATTTTAAAACTCTACTCCTTGTACAAAAATTTACTTACATGCACGAAATTTGATTTACAAGTACATCAAACTATGTATAACAAAAGTTGGTATGGGTTTTGCGATAATATGATTGATATTTGTACAACACTTCTTTTTATGAACGCTCATTGAAATGTCCTCAAAAAATATATAAATTCTGAGATCAATTATTTTTAAAAAAAAAAAATTATTGCTTTGATTCCAAAATACATACCAACTTTTATTACATGTACTATTAGCAATATGTAAAAAGAAATTCAAAGTATTAGGACCAATAGAAAAAAGGCCTTAGCATTTTAAATGAAGACAAACAAGTTATTTTATCTTTCTGAGATAGAATAAATTTAAAGTTTTGATTTGCTATAGGAATGTGAATGCAAACGAACGTAAAAACTAGCATATTTTTGCGTTTTTTTAAGTTTAGAGCTTTCAAATTTTGTGAGGTTATAGAAAAGTGTATAAGAAATAATTTAGGCTAAAAAAATTAAATTGGATTTTTTGATCGATTGGATTTCGTACTGTGTCCCCTTAAAGTTTTTGAAATTAATATTTTTTTATTTCATGTAGTTGAGTTTAAAGAGTTGAGAGATAGATCATATAATTGTCAAACTCTTAGCAGTTGTAATTTTCTAATTATAAATAACATTGGAGGTGCACATTTGCACACCTCAGGTTGTTATTTGGTTCCAAATGCAAATTACAAAGAAACTAAAATTTTGAGTGTAATGATATTTTTTCTGACGATAACGTGCTCAATTTGTGTTTTATAGCTATACACATAATTCTAAGTTAAAATATATATCTCATGATGTTTCTAATCTGGTCCACAAAATGTATGAAAAATTTAGAAAAACATTAAATTTATATAGATATTTGTGTTTGCCATATTTCGAGCTAATTTGAGATTGATTTAGTTTGTTTAAAACTGATCATTTAATTAAATTTTTTTGTTCAAAGTTTCTATTTATACACACATATTTTAAGGAACTTATTATAATTATTGTTTTATTCTGATTTAGAATACTTGACATGGAAAGAAATAGAGGAAATTATGAACCAAAGTGTACTTTTGATGATTCGAGTGAAGGGAATTCTAAAGAGTAGTAGTTTTGCCTCATGAGGTTGATGTATTCATTGAAAATGAAAATGAAAAGACTATAAATGAACTACCTGTTAAGTAAATACTGAACTACTTTTTTTCTGAGGTTCGATAGGAGAGAGTTGGACGTTTCCCTCGATCTATTAAAGACAAATTTACATCAAAATATAGATATGTGGTTGTGACGGATCTGTTTGCGTACCTTCTTCTAATCCTTTTGAGAAATCTTTGGGCTATTATTCGCGCTTATTCACAATCAACTATTTTGAAGAAGAAACCGTGTTATTCAAACTAATTCTACTATATTGATACGAATTTTGTATAAATAGTGTAAATAATTTGTATATGGATGTGTAAAGCATTTATATTACTCTATGTTATATTTATTTCATGCTAAAAGTGTAATATTCACAACCAAGCCATCTGTTACGCTCTAGTGGCGATTCAATGGGAACTTGGCGAGATCTTGGCACTAGACCCAAGTTAGCATCATATTTGGCGACCAAGTTTGCCGTCAATTTGTCGAATTTGGCGACCATGTTGGCGAGTTCAGGATCCTCTGGATTCTTCTAGAAATTAGTGGATTTCTCTACTAATTTCATGGTCTACGACGCGTGCTGATTTTTCTGGAAGTTTCTGCCGGGTTTATAAATAGAGTGGTGCTAGCCGCAACCAGTCAGTCTTGATTCAACTAGCGATTAGTGAGAATTGTTTTGATTACCGATTAGCTCGGCTTGCTTGGGAATAATCTTTTACAACGTGTATTTTAAACACTGATAATTGTGTTTGATTATTGTTGAAGATGTGAAAATCTTCTGAGATTTACTCTGTGAATATTGCTGCAGAATCCTGTATTGAAAGAATTGGATTTCCAATAATAAACTTCGCATCGCTCTTAAAGAACTGTTATTTTTCTTTGTGATTCTTTTGCATAAAGTCCTCGAACCCGGATCTACGTAACAATATATAGTCAGTCAAGTTTTTCTAGCTAGCAAGGAGGAGAAGGAGTGAGAACATTTTGAGATAAAGTTGATTGCCACTGATCAGGTATTATAACATTTTATAGAATATTTCAAATATTTGATAGAGGAAAGATTTAAAGTAACGATTGATCACTATCATTGAATTAGTACTAAATTAAGTGGGATAATAGATTTGATCTTGTAATAAGGAGATCGATATTGATAATCTCCTTGTAATTCGTTTATCCTGCTATTAATCCACATTTTGTTCATATTGAGAACATTTCTTCACTTTGAAATTAATTGAATCTGTGTTTCTATTTTTGTGATATAAAAAATAGAATGTTTTTGATTATGGCGAGTGTATCTTCCCTTCCTCCGATATCTCTAGGCGGGCAGGAGAGAGGGACGAATCCCTCACAAGGTTGCAATTCTAGAATTCATGTTTTCTGCACTAAATGCAATTATTTATTGACTTTCTTTAAAAATAATTGTTTAAAAAAATTCATTTTTTTCTTTTATTGTTTTTTTTGCAGTTAAGCCCCCAATCCATATATTGTATTTTAAAAAAATGTAAGAAAATACAAAATTTAAAAAATTTTCCCCAAAAATTTTTTAATACTTTTGAGTGTACTATTTGAAAAAATCAAACCAACAATGTTTTTTTTTTTTTTTTGTTATTTAAAATATGGCAGTTCTGAAGTGTTAACCTATTAAAATAAAATAAATTCCAATAACGATACATTAATTAATTTCAAAGATAAATTTGTTCCGTTATGAAATTTGATAATATTGTATAATTTGACAGAGAATATTATCAAAAGCTTTTTTTCCAAGCTTCTTTAAGTCTTGTCTCGTTTCCAGAAATATTGAGAAATAACTCATAGGATTTAAAACATTTGAATTCACGGTTCTCCAAGATAAATAATGTATGCTGTTTCTTCTATTTCATTACAACTCGTTATGATTAGATATCTAATCGTGCAATTTAACTTGAAACATTTTTAAACTATAAGACAAATTACCCACCTTTTTATCTTAAGGGTTCAGGGCTGAAAATCTAAATAAAATTTTTAATATTGAAATTTTAATTTTTATAGTTTTTTTCATAAATATTTATTATAAAATTTTTTAAAAATATTATTTCTTTTAATTTTGGGTTTTTTAATTGAAACAAAATACATACATTTAACATAATATTTCATTTTTGTATGTTTATTGTAAAAATTTTATCATTTTTCGAAAATTCTTGAATATTGAGAAAGTAGCTGATGCAGTAATTGGTTTAAGTCAAATTATCGAACATATTGCGTTTCAAATATTACTATGTGAAACTAAAATCATAAAATAACGTATAATAATACTAGAAATTTAAATTGTGTAGCGATAATTTTTTTCTGATAATACATACCACAAAATTCCAATCAATGTAGAAATTTTTAATTGTAATAAACTCTTCTTTTTAATTCCATTTCAGGTGAACAGGAAACATAATGAATTCTTTTATTGAGTAATTCTCACATAGAAGAAATTATTCCAGTTATTGCTTCAACAAGACGTTTGTTCCTATATACGCTTGAACGAAAAACAAAAAAAGAAAATTTCTGCTATCATTATAACCAAGAAATATCTTTTGTGTTATGATTCTTTCATATGGACTCGGTCAACCTTTTTATGACTGACATGGAATACGTTAATTTCCGCCAATTGCGGAAATTACGGATTGTTCAATGGCTGAAAAAACAGCGAATAACTACTGCTCGTAAAAATCACAAAACCTCTGGCCGAGCGTAACTACGAGCTAACTTTCTCTGATTCATATTTTAATGAATATTTCAAGACGAACGAGAAAGCGGAAAAAAGACTTAGCTGGTTCTTTGTCGAAATTAGTAGCGCAAAACCACCGTTTTTTTCTACATACGTTTACAAAAAACAGCATTGTGTTGTAGTATTTTTATTATTTATCACATTTATTTCTATGTTGTATATAATGCAAGAATGGAAACGTAGTAAAAGAAGAAAAAGGAGTTAATGCTGCAATTATTTTTTTCATCATATCCGGGTACCGTATATGGGCGAGAAGATTAAATTTTAATAAATAAGAATGTTGTATTTGTGTGGCAACGAAGTGAAAGTATCTTTTTAAAAATTTTTTAATAAATGCTGATTTTTTCTCTATAGTGATAAAAAATTTAGTTTTACAAATTCATTAATCAAGCATTTTATTATTTTATTAGTTTCAAAAATTAATTGGATAATTGATACAACTGTAGTATTTCATAAATTAAGTAATTTCAACAAGCTACAAACCTTTAATATTTAACTGTATTACTTTAAGTGTTTTTTAGGGGTATATAACGTGCCTCAATTTTTTTAAAAAGGGATCCTTATTGGTTTTAAATTCCTTTTTTTTTCAAATATGTGTAAACTGCCCCTTGTGATTTCAAATGTAGTTCTATTAGACTTCCCGACAAAATTAATTTTCTAAATATCCTTTTTGAAGTATTACGCATGTGTTCCTAATTTTTTAAATGAGTTGAAACATTTTTAATATAACATTAATGTTGAATTTATAAACAAATGTTAAATATTTAAGTGTAAATTCATAATTGTAAACAAATTTAGTTTTTTTTTTTTTTTTCGTCTAAATTAATTTTTAAATTTAAAAAAAGGTTTTTATTTCAACTTAAATTTTTTTATAACGTAATAAAATTTTTTTTTGCAATACAAATTTTTTTTTTTTTTTTTGCAGAATTTTTTATACGAAAAATGCACATGCAAAAATATACCTATGTAATCTATGTTTAAATAAAATATATTTTTTTAAAAAAAAATAAATGATGTGTTAAAATGATCTTCCTGACATTTAATGAAATATTTATATGTAAATATAATTTGACTTTTTTCCTTAATAATATTTTTTTTCCCCGTACAGGAAAAAAATACCTTATTCAAAAAAAGTTTTTATAAACACAATAACTAATTTCGGGTTTATTTCTTCTCTATTGATTTTCCAATTCATTTTCAAAAAATATGCATTTTAATCAATTAAAAAAATATTTAAATTTCCTGTTTTAGAAATATTTGGATATTTAATATATATTTAAATTATTAATATTTTTTTTTGGTTGAATTAATAGCTGAAGTGTTAAAAAAGTAATTCCGTGTTGTTTTTCTGAATATCAAATAGGTATCTACCTTTCATTTTTGGAAGAATGACCTAAACATATTATAAAAATATTTTTTCATCAAATATGTTTAAAATAATTCATATATTTAAAAAAGTATTTTAAAGTGCTTTTTTCAACTCATTTTTTTAAAAAAAAATTGCTACATTCACTGAGGAATAAACTTAAAGCCACAAATAAGGTATTTTAATTTTTTTTTTTTACTTAATAATGTACCTATATCTTAAACTGGAAAACGATACTATTTACTCAGAGTTGAAATATCTCAAAAGTTTTCATTCATTTTTTTGTACATTATGTCTTCCTTTTTTATAGAGCTGAAAAAAAAATGTTCCATTTTTTTTATTTGAACTATGTTTAACAATTTACCTATATCTTAAACGGGAAAATGATACCATTTACTCAGAGCTGGAATATCTCAAAAGTTTTCATTCATTATTTTTTACATTATATCTTCCATTTTTATAGAACGGAATAAAATGTTCCATTTTTTATTTGAACTACACTAATAAGAAATTTATGTTTATTAAATACTTATTAATGTATTTTAGACTTTTAAGATCTTTGCGCAATCGAGTTTAACTTTCATAAACAAATTTAAAAACAATTTAATTAATAGTAACTTATCTCTCAGACCCAGTTTACTCTCTAAACTAAGTAATACATGTATCTAGTATTAAGGTTTAGACATACTTACTAGAACTATATATTTTCCGACTTAGTACATTTCCTACGCATGGAAATTGAAGAATAGTTTAAAATTTATTTTTCAAAATTTTTTGTAACTCTATATAGAAGCAAGTTATTAAAATAGAGTAGCGTCAATTTCTCAAACAATATATTATAGGTTATTCATATCTTAAACTTATAAAAAGTAAATAAATATTTAAACATTACTTGTAAATCAATTCGTTTTTTCATGTTTCCAATAATTATTTTATACCTGATGAATGAAATTTTTTAATAGTAATGATAAGAAAAACATTACTTAAATCGAATAGGAAATTTTTACGTGTTTTAAATTGTGAAAGAGTTTAAAATTGATTAATAATAACATTGCTAGACGTTCAATAGATTCTTAATACATCCAAAACTTACGAAATTATAATCTTCTTTATATCAAAATTTAAATCCACACCTTGGACATAAATACATTAAATGTAAAATAATAAAACAAATCGTAATGCATTATTGTTTACGGGCTTTATATTATAACATATATAAACAACAAAAGCCTAAAAAACCACAACGAGAGAAAAACACAATTTTTAATAATATCTCTGTAAGAATACTTAAAATTTATTAATAATAACATTATTAAAAGTTAGATTCTTAATACATTCACATACCCAAATTTGTACTTCTTGATATCAAAATTTAAATCCACCTTGTGCATAATATATCTAATGAAAACAATAAAAAATAAACTTAAAATCCATTATTGTTTTCTGGTTTTTTATTAAAATATATATGTAAAAAGAACCCTCAAATAAAACCACATCAATGGATTTAAAGTACAATTTTTAATAACCTCACTGTCCTAACTAAGAGAATATATCCAAAATATTATCTCTAACAAAAATATCCGTGTATTATTTAAATAAAATAACTTAAATTCAGTGACTAGAGAAAATAATATATATTTCTACACGAAAGAATAAAGATGATTCAGAACACAAACAAATAAATAAAACTGTCGCAACACTTAAACATTTAAAAAAGAGCAATACTAATAAATACGCACTAGAGTAAAAGTTTTCTCTAATAAAATACGAATGTAGATGCAATATAACAAGGGTTGCTTCTAAAGGTAGAGAAAATTACTTGTTCTAGATATTAAAACTGAACTGAAATGTGAAGTAAGGAATATTTCAAGCGAGCGTTCGAAGCAAGAGCGAGCAAAATTTAAAATGTGGGGCCATAAACTTTTAAGAGAAAAATAAACTAGTTGAAAATGAACTGAGATATCTTGCAAAGCTACAAAGACAAAGTCTTTGTTTATTAATTTTTCTTACATCATTTTTTACTACTAACATTCTGTTTATCAATATGTGTTAATTTACTGAATAAGTTAGAAACAGTATTTAGGAATTTTACTCAGTATCTTTAAATGTATATAAAGTATTTCATGCTGGTAAAGATGTACAAATGGCTTGGGATGCTTTTGAAAATTTTGTTTTATCGCTTCTGGTTCAGAAAAATTGAATTTTTTTAAAAATAAAATAATGAAAGAGCTTAATTTTTATTTTGACCTTTTATGAATAATATCTTTATTCTGTTTTGTGTGATAAAATATTTTGTTATGTTATTATTATACAAAAAACTTAAAAGTTAAGAAATTTATTTTTTTCAAAATTTTTAAAATGAAACTATTATTCCACAAGAGATATATTTTTCAAAAAAGTAAAATATTTTTATTAAATATTTTTACATCTGAACCTTCACCCGTAGATTTTGTCTGATTATTAGAATTCCTAAATTTTCTTGTAATAGAAGACTTCATAAGCAATGGCTAGTAATATAAATCTGTTAAGTGAAAGTAGTTTAATAAATATAGATGAGCAAATATCTAATTTTATCAATCATTATCATTGAAACAAAGTGTGTTTAATGTGCTAATTTTAAAGAGTCACTAAAAGTTTAACTCACAAAAAGTCACTGAGAACCTATGAGGTAACCTATGAATATATTTAAAATAAAAAGGGGTATAAAATAAAAATTTAAAAACCCACTACGTTAAACCTGGGTTTTGAAAAGCGTATAAATGGATATTTTTTATGATATTTAGTGCCTTTTTAAAAAATGGGTATAAAATTATTTTAAGAATGGGGTTTAAAAAAAATTATTTGCAATATTTTTTACAAAAAATGAAATGAATGACCCCTTTTTATTTCCTTTTGTGAAAAAAAGTCATTATAATAAAAGCCTGTTTATAGCTGACCCCCGACAGAGGTCAACTAGAATTTTGAATTTTATAACTTTGAAGTGGATTTTTTATATTTTTTTGACAAAAAAAGGAGAAATTTTAAGAAAAAACCATAATTATTTCCCAAAGGGTTGTAACCTGAAAATAAAGTGAATGTTTAAAATAATAGTTGGGCCTCGTAAGGTCGAGCATACAAGGCAAAAATTAAAAAAAGGCATTTTTCAAAAAGGAGAACATTTTGAAAAAAGGTTTGTTTAATTTTTTTTCCGAAATATTGTATTTAAACAATTTTTTTTTTGAAAAAGTCCTTGCCCAATTTTTGTATGCATGTATCTCGAACGGCGGAATACACTAAAGATTATGAAAACTGATCCATTTATGCACTTTAAACCCTGCAGGTTCCCAATCCAGTCGGATACCTTAAAAGCCCTTGCCAACTCCACCAGTGCCGAGTACTTGAGCCTTTTTTAACGTAATGTGATGAAATTGATAATTACATCAAATAACTTAAGCATTTATAAGCTTAGGCATTCATAGCTCGTATAATAACATACTTTTCACTTGTTATCAGTTTTTTCCAAATAAAGACTTGTTCTAATTCAAACAGTCACTGTCTTAGAACTTCAAATATGGCTGCAGTAGCCTTGTGGTCAAGGTATCGGATCGTGACTGCCACGTCACGAGTTCGAGCCCAGTACCACTTAAGACACTTCCCCCCACCGTGTAGGAAAGCGATGAACGTTAAATCTGTCGAGAGCTCAAATGTCCTCCCTTTGGTGTGGTGTTGTAGTTAGGAATAGGGGATGCCAGCTTAGGTGTCGTCCTCGTTATTTGACCATGGCTCAAAATTACGAGGTTCGTTGCCAAAATTCCTCTTGTAGCTAAACAGCAGGACATTAATATCCACTTACTAGAGCTTTAAATAAGTTTATATCAATTTTTATTTATTTTCATTAAATATAATACAGTATTAATTGCTAATTTGTGACCAAATTATGTATTTAACAAGAAAAAAAATCGATCTTCCATATGATTCAATGATTCTTACAAAGTCATAACTTTCATACTAAATATAGATGTAAGAAATAAATATGTTTTAAAAATTGAAATTTTTTTTTGAGATACAATGTTTATTGAAATTACAATTGTGAAATGTTAACGAAATATAGAGTCTTAAAAGGAACGTTATATAATTGAGAGAGAGAGAGAGAGAGAGAATTTTAACTAAATTATAAAATGTAAGTTTTTAACATCCTTTACGTTTCGATGTATAAATAAACCAAGTATATGCCTTAAAAATGCTTTTTAGAGTGCTAAGCTAAGTGTTAAGTTATATAATGAATTTTTTAGGTGTGTTTGTGTAAAAATTTTAATTATTTGTTCTGTGTAACATGATAAAGACTATATATAGTCTCAAGCATATTTAACGAGAAATTAAATCTAACAGGATACTACCCAAAATATAACATATGTAACTTATTGAATAGCTCTTTTTTACAGAATTCTAAATGTATGTCAGAATATTTATTTTTTTATTATTTTTTTTATATTTAACAGAAAAATCAATGAAAAAAATATTTTTCTGATGAGTTTAATTTCGTATTCATATATTCTCATTGTTTTTTCAACTATTAAATTAGATGTTTACGTAGTTATTTTAATGCTTATTTAATATTTTGAATTTAAATTAAATAAAAGAAAAATCATTGAAATATACCTAGTAATACTTATTCAGTTCTAAGCAAGAAAAAACCCCGAAAAACTAAACAAAAATGTAAAAAAATTTCACTAAAAAAGAAAGTTTATCTTATACATTAAAATGTAAAATTCCTTTCAAGTTCAAGTTAGTTTTTAATGTATAAAACTAGAAAGGTGAAAAAGATGAAAGAGAAATTTAATTCCTCATTCATAATAGCATAATTTTAAAATGATAAACTACATTTTCTACGTAGTTTTTTTTAAATGTTTTATTGTTATATCTTATTTAAGTGATGATAACAAAAATTCCTCACTAAAAACCTACTTCCTTATAATTATTCGTTTTTTTTAACTTGAAAATAAAACCGAAAAAAAAAAAAAAATCTCATCTGAGCATTAAAGTATCAAATTCCTTTTAAGTTCAATTTAATTTTTAATGTACAGAAGAAGAAAGATGGAAAAAGAAGAAAGTTGAAATTTTTTATTCATATACTCATCTTTTTAACATAGTTAAATTAAATATTTTATATAGTCTTTTTTTAATGTTTATTTAATATTTTTAGTTCAATTTAGTAACAAAAATTCGCTTGCAAATTTCCACTTTGATTTATTTATTCAATTATAAGCTTGAAAAAAAAGAAAATTCTCTTGAAATAACGATTATTCTCTACATATATATACTTTCAGGGTCAAATTTTTTAAAAGAATAGAAGAAATACTACAGAAATGAAATTTCTAGTTCATACATTCATATAGTTTTTTTTAAAAAATATTAAGGTATCCGACTACGTTCAGAACCGTGATTTTGCAAAAAGTGTAAATGGATAATATTTATGATATTTAGCATCAATTAGATTGGACAATGTATATAAAATTAGGTTAAGAATAGTATTACAATAAAAAATTTTTAAGTACAGTATTTTGACAAAAAATTAACTTAGAATAACCTTTTTCCAAATGTTCTCCTTTGTAAAAATGTTTATTGTATTAATATTTCCCTGTATATACCCTCGGATCTCTGTAAGAGGCCTCAACTAGAATTTTAAAACGCATAACTTGGAAGTCGGTTTATCCATGTTTTACGAAATCAGAAGGGATAAGTTTTAAGAAAATACGTCGATAATTATTTCAAATGGTTGTAACTCTGAAAATAATGTGAATTTTTCAAAAGTCATAGTTGAGCCTCTAAACAGAGGTCTCAGCTATATACAGGCAAAATATTAATACAATAGAAGCATTTTTTACAAAAGGAGATCATTTGGAAAAAAGGTTATTCTAAGTTAATTTTTGGCCAAAATATTGTATTTAAATAATTTTTTTTTTCATAATTTCCTTAAAACAATTTTATATATGTATTCTAATCTAAATGACACTAAATATCATGACAATTATACATTTATGCGCATTTATAAAATCATGGTTCCGAACGTAGTCGGATACCTTAAATTATGTCTTTACATACTTTTTAATGTGTATATAATATTTTAAATTTAATAACAAAAATTCATCACTGAAAATGTAATTTTTTATAATTATTTTATTCTAAGTTTAAAAATGATGCAGAAAAGGAAAGAAGATTCATTAAAAACAAAGTTCTTATACATTAAAATATCAAATTCTTTCAGGCTAAATTTAATTGTTAATGTATACGTGGAATTTATTTAGTTCATTTTCCAATCCCGTGGCCATTTCCTTATGAAAAATTAAATTTCAAATCAACTCATGCAGTATTAAGATCATTTTTTTTAATCTTATCAAACACGAAGCAATTACTTACATAAACTGTAATAATTCCCTGTTTCACTTCATTTACTGAGACGTGATCAATAAAAAAACATTGAAAGCAACAAGAACCATTAAGAATCATTAATCACAAATTAACCTCCCTTGTCTCTCATAATAAAAAAAAGAGAATATGCACATAAAATTACAAACTGTCGAATAATTGCAACACATCTGTTTTAATTTTACGATTGAATGAAGTAGCGTAAAAAGAGATAATTGCACTTGCTATTCGCGAATTCATCATTATTGTTCATTCTTACTGAGTGAAAGGTTAGTTTCAAAAATTTGGTCTTGCTCCCAGAAGCTATTAGCTTCAGCTGTTTGGGACTTAAATATGAAAAGTCATGGAAATTCTCTTGTAATACTTAGTGATATACACAGAGTAAAAAAAAATCTAATTATCATTTATGGAAACTAGTAAATGTAAGGAACATTAAACTCGAGGTGTAAAAAATAGTATTATTGCTCAATGGCGCAAAAATGTAGGATGTAAAAAAAAAAAAATAAAAAATCATTATACCCGGTTGTATGTTTTTTTTTTCAATGTGCGGTTGAAGTACAAAAAGGGCTAGACGTTTTCCCTGAAATAAAATGAAATAAAAAAAAAACCTTACGCTATTTATGCAAATATCTTAGGGACGTTTTTACGCCCCCAATTGAGCTGTCAGCTGTTTTTCTGAAACTATTTTTTATAATGTATTAAGGAACAGGGCTGTGCAACTTTCATTCAATTAATGGAAGATATTTGGGTTTTTTTAGCTACCAAGTCTCAAAAGGTTGCGCGATGTTTTAATTATTTTTTATGACGCATATGGTTACATTTGAAAACTAATTTTTTCGCCTTGAAATATCTTTATAAAAGTGTGTTAAAAATAAAGGAACAATTCTAAATTTTTTTATTGGAAAATATTGTACTTAAACAAGGAATTAATATCAGAGATGTGATATGTAGTTAGGATAGATGATCTCTCGATAAATATAACGAACGATATTTAACATAAATTAATGACTAACATCGCGATATATTGTTAATCCTTTTTTGCCATTCTTATCGTCTCTTTTGTTGCCATTTTATATTTTGTTAAAATATATATAAAGCATTTGTTATGAGTATTGTAAAATTAACGAGAGCCTTGCTTACATTTACGTTATTTATATTGTTCTACTTATTTGTAAAGTGCTTGTAAAATGAACCCTCAATTATTTATAAATTAAATAATTTATTTAAATATTCTCTCACGCGAGGTATTTTATTTCATAATGGTATTGATCCATCCAAGTCGTCACGTGATAATAAATTCTTATTTACCCGCCTTCGCAACTTTATCAAACAACAAGCATGTTAACGTTTTTAAAACAGTATGATGTAGTCTTGTATCGCCCACTTACTTTGATCAATTAGAAGTCTGTACCGGAAATTGATCAATTAGAAGTCTGTACCGGAAATAATATGATTCTAAAAGCTTCCTGTTGAACAAAACTATAAAAATTGAATACCCCAAGAGCGAACAAAGAAATATTCTATGTATTACTATCATATTCGGGTTTCTCTGTGTTATGTGTTATTTTAAGTAACTCAATAAATGTGCAACTAAAATTATTAGAAGTCTCTTCATTCTTTTCATGAGGGTAATGACCAGAAAATATACCTTATCAACACAAAAATGCCCTAATACAATTGAAAAATGCCTTAAGTGAAGTCCAAATTATTTCATATATATATATATATATATATATATATACTATTTGTTTTAATATTATTTATTCATATTAATGCTTATTTTTAAAAAATTACGTAGATTATTATATATTATCGTACACTACCCAAGACTTTTAAACACTGACGCATTTAGACTTACTAATGGATTTTCCCAGACAATATCCTAAGAGAGACTCATTTTTTTACTATGAAATAATCCACTTTACCAGCGTTTCTCAAACTGTGGGGCACGCCCCCCTTAGGGGACGTGACATCTCTACAAGAGATGGGCGAGCTTATTGATAAGTCAAAAACAAAAGATTATATTAAAAAAATTAATAATTTACTAAAAGTAAACAAACAAAATGCATTCTGACATAAGAAATAAAATACACATTTACATTGAATATTGCACTTATAAATATATCAGTGCTACACAATGTATTTTACACTTAATTTACCAATACTAAGTTAAGAACAAGTTTCATAATTACCAGTGATCTATGGGATTGTCATATATAAAATTATATACAAAAATTAACACTTATCTTGATAATTTGTACGGTTCATAATAAATTCCTTAACTGCCGAGTAAAAGATACGGGGAGAAAAGGAATAAATAATTGCAATAAAAAAGAGCCTCTGAAATGAGTAAATTCTACGCAAACACTCTGTCAAGGTCCTTTTATTCAATTCCAAAGCTTTCGGAATAATTTTATGGATAACAGTGCACAGAAAAAAAATCGTACTTCGGAAAGACGTATATATACGTCCGGTGCAATTACCGCACTTGAGTGAGACGTTTATATACGCCAGTGGCACTTAAGAGATTAAAGTCGTATAGTGGTTTTAGCATCAAAGTATAGTATTATTAAATTCAATACATTGTTATTGTATGAGGGGGGTGCGATGAAAATTATGATTGAATATTGGGTCGCGAATATTGAAACTTTGAGAAGCATTGCACTAAGCCCCCATTATTTTGATCATGTGAATTAGTTGAATATTCATTCAACAACACTCAGGAGTTGCATGTTGCTTCGGGAGGTGGACAAAGGAAAATGTTCGACCCTGCAAGACATAGAGACCCCAAATTCCCTCCAGTCAAAGAATTGGAAACATAATGTTTTGAGAAACGTAATCACCCAAATTTGTGTTTAAGTAACTGCTAAATATTATAAAAATCTTATATATGAAATTTGGTAACAGTATAAAAACAATAAAACATCATCTCTGTAAGCATAAATACATTTAAAAAATATGCACAATGATTAAAACAAGATTTTGTTAAAACCACTAAAAATTATTAGTATTCGCTCAGTTTCCTCAACATGACAATAGATGAAAACGTTTCATATAGCAGTAATATGAATAGGGTACACAATAATTCAAATGTACTATGTAATTATCAAAAAAAAAAAAAACTGCATAATGAAAGAAGAGAAAAAAAAGCATCATATAGTGCATATGGTGTCTAACCACAAAAGTAATCAAATAACTTTTAAAGGAATATATGGGATATAATGAGAAATTACCATGGATATAATGAAAAACATGTTCTTTCTAAAATGAAGTTGTAGAGAGAATGAAATATTTCAGAACCTTTGACTAGAAATACACATATTATCTGCAGAGAATGTGACTGCTTCTATTCTTCCTTGATACGTGTAATTGAATGTTTGTTACCTGCTGTTGTTGCATTGGACACGTTCCCTCTATTATAAGCAACTCCCCATATTTTTCTGAAACATGCCCTTTATACAAAATGCCTAAAAAATGACATCCACTGAGTGGAATTAAAACTTCACATCTTAAGTAGAAACTCTTAGACATGAAACCCACCAATTATATTTTAAACTTAAATGCATAGTGCTGATTACCGTAGGGTAAAGAGTATTTTAAAGTTATTCATAATATTAATATTTTCGGTGAGACTTTTGAACTTTCACACTTTCACAAGCTTCTTAAAAACTTAAAATACAAAACTTCTTAACAGTGTCAAAAGACCATCATTTTAGTTGAATTCAAAACAATTAATGTTGTAGTATTGTCAACTTTACGTCTTATTTAGATCTAAAAGATATTTTATAAGCTAACTTTTACTAAACTTTTGTGTTTTGTATGCATAAAAAATTATGAATAGATGGTTTTACTATGAAACCAGAGCACCTAATGGGGTATACTATGACTCTTATAAAAATTTAAACACTTTGGCTTAAGCTATCTGCCCTTGTTTATGAATATATGTTTGAATAAAGTTCAATTTTTTTTTATACTTGCTGTTTTTTGTAGGAAAAATATCGAGCAGCCAGAAAGAAAAAAATTAACAAGATAAAAAAGAGGAAGGTCTACGCTATAAAAGTGGAGAATTTTAAACATCTAGTATTAAGCATTTTTTTTTTCAGTAAAAGAAGAATTAAATCTTTCATGACGATTGTATTTTTTTTTTGTCAGTTATGCCACTTAAAACCTGATACCTCAAAAACTTATGAATGTATATCTTTCATTTTGTATACATATTACTTAAAAATGATAAAGGTACAGAATTAAAGATATAGCTCTAACATCAAAATATATTTTAAATATTTTAAATACTTTTTTGTTACAAACACCAGGCATCTCTTAATATTTTTTACAAAAAAATGTGCAATGAGCCAAAACTTTTTGATAAGTATACGTATGTTTTAGATTTTAGCGCATTGCCTTTATTAGTGTGTAAATAAATAACTTAATTATATGACTTTTGAACAATTTAATTTAGTTTAGACTTCCATGTAGAGCAATACTTCTCAAATTTTCAATATTTGCGATCCAATATTAAATCATGATTTTCTATTTTCGCATCCTCCTCCATATAATAACTAACTATTGTCGAGCTAGGGACAATTCAATTAGTCTGACTTCACATATATATATATATATATCATATATATATATTATATCATATTTCATCACTCATATATATAGGTATTATAATATATATATATATATATATATACATCTTTTCCAGGTATGGTCTTTTCTGTGTAATGCTATCCGTAAAATTATTCCGAAGGCTTCAGAATGCAATAAAATGATCTTGACAGTGTTTACAAAGGATTTACTTTTTTCAGTTGATTTGCTTATTTATTCTTTTTCAGCTCCACCTCCAATACACATTATACGCTTGCCTACGTGTTAAACGGTGACATTGGGAAGCGAATCATGTAGTTTTTAATTGACTTTTAAGAGATTAATTTTAAACCGAACAAATTATCAAGATAAGTGTTAATTTTTGCATATATATTTATATATGAAAAATCCCCCATGGGGTCACTTTTATTTATTAAACTTGTTCTTAACTAGTATTGTTAAATTAATTATAAAGTACACTGCTCAGCACTAATATATTTGTAAGTGTATTATATCAGATGTAAATGGTTATTTTACTTTTTACATGTCAGAATGTATTTTGTTTGTTTACTTTCAGTAGATTAATCGTTTTTTAAATAAACTTTTGTTTTCAACTTTTCAATATGCTCACGTCCCCCTAGAAGATCACACCCCACAGCTTGAGAAGAACTGATGTAGAGTGTTTTAAAACTTGGTAAAAGTTTCATCAAATTTTTTAGCTTTCATTTTTATAAATTTAACTTGTCATGTTTTTCTGATTAGTTAAGTCATAAGCCCCAACAAAATAACATAAAATTACTAATACCATGACATTTTAGAAAACTGGCGTCCAAACTTAAGCATATACCTTAAGATTAGATTACTATATCTCTTTTAAACCACTAAAAATTCAACAAAGTAGCAAATTGCTTTCATAGCAACAAATTGAGTATTAATACTAAGGTTTCGAAGATACTCCAATATTATGCAATATCAATTAAAACAAATAATTTTTTTAATTGATATGAAAATTAATATAAAATATTACACAAGTTGAAGGAAAATTTCTTATCCACAATGATAACATAAATAAAGTTTAACATAAACTATATTGTACAATAAATTTCTGAAATGCATTCCAGATAACAGGTTATAAAGAACACCAAAAGCTTCATGATAAAGTCTTGATCATTTACCACTTCTTCCATGCGGCTAACTTAATAACACCCATTAATATGCTATAAATCATTAATCATCATAATCTCGGCAACAAACCCAAAACATTTTAATATCACACCGCCTTACGCACATGACTTTCTAATTGCAACTCGTCCAATAGCGTAACTTCATAAAATCCTCAGCTATAAACAGCCCTAAACTGCTTCAGAACCCCCTGCAACTTCTGCTTCAGAGCTACCATGGCTATAAATTGGACGTCCTTTAAAGGGCCCTAATCCTCGCGATTAGCAACGGCATAAAAATGTGAATCGCGTAATAGGACTGGGATCCTAATTTATGTCATTTTGTGGCAAGGAATGTAAATTTATGGCAACTAGACACCTTAATAGGAGCAGAAGCTTTAGAAGACTTAGGGAAGACTCTTATTAATCGTCCTCTCTTAGGAATGCTGTGACTAGGGAAAGTTGGTCAGGGCCAATATTGGAGGACAAAGCTTCTGAATAGCATTAAAGGTTGCTCTGATAAATGAGGATCGTTTAGGTAATGAACCGATATTAAACAAGCAAAAAATGTACATGGGGATAAACTTTTACGTAAGTCGATAACAAAATAGTGAGAAATAGTAAGCAATGAATGTTGATAGACTAGACATAATTATTAAGGGGCTAAGTTGTTATGGGTTGTTAAGTATTAAGTAAGGATTAAGCTCAGAAGCCACCGTTGGATATTTTATGTAGTGATTTGTAAGTTATTGGGAATAAAATTATTTTTTTTATTTATCTGTGCTCAACATAAACATAACATACAATATAATTAATTTTTTTTTTAAATAAAGGATTAAATTTTCCTCTTATTATTTACGCATATTTTGAAAAAAGATCTAAACAACAGGTTAAAATAATTTCCTAAAAATGGAATTAATTGCAATTTTTAAACTAAAATATTGAACTTTTAACACGTTTTTAAGGGATTTCTATTGTAAAAAGGGGAATTACTTGTGATAATGATTGAGATATAAAGAATTGTACGTATAATTAATACATATATTATTGACTCTGCAAAACGTAAAACACTATTCATAGGTTTTAAACAAGTTCATTAAATCAATTTAACCCTTTATCTACCGCATTATGATTTACTGCAGTTTTTTCATGCAATGTTTTTGAATAACTACATTGAAAATTAAGGGACATACATAAACAAATCATCAATTTGGGGAAATTTAATCCGTTAGAAATAATGAATTAATTAATTCAACTGTAAAATTAATTATATATATACAAATACACTGTTACCTTAAAATAAATAATCAAATTGGTTTCTAAGATCTTCATAAACATGCAAAAAAAAAAATAAGACATTTACCTTTTGACATTAACTATTTTTCGGAACAAAAATGGCAATCTTTGCATTCCGCTGAAAAAGCAATCAGCTAAATACGCAATTTATGCTTATATAACTCTTCGCCTTCTCCACTAAAATGCTCCTCATAGAACCTGCGCTGCCTTATATCTCGGAAGAGTGGATTTAAAAGATTATTCCTGCTAAGTATAGTCAGAGTTTTAGAAAAAATGGTAATTCTATGTTATTTTAAATGTGAGTGGTACTTATAAGTACTGTCGGTAGATAAAAGTTTAAGGTATCCGACTACGTTCGGAACCGTGATTTTGCAAAAGCGTATAAATGGATAATATTTATGATATTTAGTGTCACTTAGATTATAACATGTATTTAAAATTGTTTTAAGAATATTATTACAATAAAAAATTATTTAAGTACAATATTTTGACAAAAAATGAACATAAAATGACCAATTTTCAAAATTATCTCCTCTTGTGAAAAATGCGACTATTATAATAATATTTTGCCTGTATATAGCTCAGACCTTTGTACAGAAGCTCAACTAGAATTTTGAAATATATAACTTAAAAGTGGGTTTATCCATATTTTATGACAACAGAGGGGAGAAATTTTAAGAAAAAAACGCCGATAATTATTTCAGTTGGTTGTAACTCTGAAAATAATGTGAATTTTTCCAAAAAAATATTTCAGACACTCAAGACCTTCCTAATGATATAACATTCAAGCCATTATATGAATTAGAAGTATTTTAAAATGATTTTTAAAAAATAATCAGCTGATTTACCACGCCCATTTTGACAGAAAGAAATGTAAACATTGCCTTTTTAAAACTGGGAGAAGTTTCAAATACTCGATTATTTTTTATTTATTAATTCCCAAATTAACTTTAGATAATTGTATAACTGCAACTGTTAGATTTACTAAAAACCTTTGGAGGCAATTTCAGATTTTCATGTGGGTTTTAGTAAATATTATACTTAAAATGTAGTCATTTTTTACTCAAATTTAGGTCTTTTCTTTAGTTTAAATTCATTTTTAATTCGTTATTGTTACTAATTACTAAATCTTTGCGTGTTAAGTAAAGTGTTAAAAGAAAAAAAATTAGGATATATGATTGTGACCAGGTGAGAAATATATATGTAATGAATCTTAATTTAATTACTGCATAAAACATAATGAAGATAATATGTGATGGAAAACAAACAGGATAATACTTTTACAATGTAAGATTTTTTATAAAAATTGTTTTCTAAATGTTTTTTTTTTAAATTGTGTAAATGTACTCTGTTTCCTAAATGCAATTGTGTATACTGAAGTGACATTTTTCAAATATTCTTAAGCAGATATCATAACAAAAACTGACAATTTTCAATAAATTCATAATAATCATATTTGCTCACTTCAACTAAAAGTTTGTTTTTGAAAAAACTAATTAATATATTTAAAAAATTTCACTTCACTATAAATATAAATGTATAATTAATACATATAGTCAAAATCTTGTGTATTTATGTTTAATAGTTTCTGAGATAAGGCATGAGATAATACATCAAGTGTGATGCTTATTGTCTTTGCAAGAAGCTTGTTACATACATAAAAATACATAAGTTTCATGTTTAAAAACATAAAAAGAGTTTAATTTAGTCTGTTTTAGAAATCATATGTCCAGTTTAGAGTAACCAATAAGAATTTTACAAAAGCCTCACGAAAACTTGCGAAATGTTGTATAATCATTTATTTTTATATACCATCTCAAATTTATACCAAAACCATATTGATACATTTTCACATTATATTTATAATACTTTATTTTAAAATTTTATATTAGCAATGCATGAAAGCTACAAATTCTTCAAAAATTGATATGAAATTTGAGAAAATTGATATATTACTAGAAAATATCTCGTTAAAAAAAACTGAAAAATGCTATTCTGGGCAATTTAAGACTTTTTCTGTTGACTATTTTATGCAAAATAAATTGCAAAGATGCTGATGTTTAATAAAATGGGACATATACATGTTGGAAAACATTATTTTTGTGACGAAGTTGCACTTTATAGTAAAAATTCAATTTTCTCAAAAATGATGTTTTTAAAATTGAATTTATATTTTTCTTAGAATATCATGTATGAATTTACATGAAAGTTTTTCCCTCATGTTACTGAAATGTAACTATATATATTCATGTGAGTCTTTTGGAGATTTTCCCGAAATATTTGACCGGAGTCCATATATCGTGACAAAATATGTCATTTTTTTAAAAAAATTCATAGCGATATTTTTATGTTACATGTCTTTGAAAAAACTAAACAATATATTTTAAATATTTCACTCCATTGCAAGTATTAATGTTTATTTATTGTTCAGACAAGTTCTTAAGCTTTAATATTCAAACGTTTTTCAGTAACAGCTAACTAATTATAAGTTAGATGTGTACTGCTTTTGGACGTTGCGAGAAGCTTGTACACAAATTTCATGTTTAAAAACATAAAAACAGATTTATTATTGACTGTTTCAGAAATCTTTTGTACGATTTAGAGAAAATTTGAATTTTGAATTTTTTAGAAGTTGTGTTTGCATGTGTGAACATATAAATTCATAATGAAAGCTTTACCAATGTCGTAAAATCACATATTTCCAAATCATGACTTACTTATTGATACATATTTACATTATATTTATGATGTTATAAGGAGAAATTTGATATTTGTAATGCATCGAAGTTAAAAATTATTCACAATTGTTACATAATTTGTGAAAATTAATGCAAAATGCTAAAAAAAAAAAAAATCTCGTTGAACCAAAACTGAAAAATAGTATATATGTATTTTCTGAACATTTTTAGACTTTTGTTTCCTATTTTATGCTTAAAAAATTAAGAATATACTAATGTTTAGTAAAATAGGACAGATACATGCTGTAATTCATTATTTTTATGTTAAAGTGCCTTCTTACACTAAAGATGCAATTTTTTCAAAATGATTGTTTTCAAACCGTGTGTACCTTTTCATAGAATCTACTGAATGATAGTACTTGCAATTTTTATATATATACTACATATAAATAATATGTAACTATATATAATAGATATATTTTTTTGGAGATTTTCCCAAAATAGTTTGCTGAAAAGCAGTTATCATAAAAAAAAGGACACTTTTCAAGTATTTCAAAACGATACTTTTACGATGAATTTTTTTGAAAAAAGTAAACAATATGTTTGAAATATGTTACCATTTAAATAAAAAAGCCTAATTAATATACAGACAAAATTTGAAGTTTTTATATTTAATAGTTTCTGAGAAACACGTTCCTAAAATGGCTCAATTTAATGTTGTCGGTATAAGGGGTACCGACTATTCTTAAAACATCTACGAAGGTATTGGAGTCTGATAATCAGTATTGACAATTCGGCTGAAATATTTATTAAAAACATATAAATGTACTGAGATTTCTTATTTCTTTAAGTGAAACTTGTATGTAAATTCTCTAAGTTCTGGGTTCTGGACCTTTTTTTTTTTTTTTTTTGTTTTTGTTTTTGTTGCGGTACACTTTTAAAAATTTCACAAAATTTGGCTGCACACTAACAATAAAATAATTTTAAATGAATTTTACTTATCTATAACACGGTATGTAAAATAGTATATGGTAATAATTTTCAATGTTAAATAAAATAACATGTATGACAAAGACAGCAAAATGTTTAAAAAGAAATTAAGCACAAATTAATTATAATAATAAATTTAAGGCGAGATTTGAGCTTGATGATTTTTGATAATTTCGTTTATATTGGATAGTAAAAATGATAATACCACTCTGATTTCATCATTTACATTTAAAAGTTTGGATTTTGTTTTCATTTTTATATTTATTAATGGTGACAATTCGAATTCCCACAAATAAGATGTAGAAAATTGTAACTATGTTTGAAAGCTTTTTTTTGTTATGATGGGATAATCGCTTCTAATTTTAATCCAAAATGAATTAACTGATTCTTCCAAATGTTTCACAAAATTAAATCTCAATTACTACAGAGCGAAATTCATTCTTCCTCTTCATTCAAAGTAATTGCATATACAGATGTATCCGTTATCAGCCAATAGATTGCCTCAATCAATTTTTGTTGATATCTAAATTTTGGAAATAATGAATAACTCTCTCCCCTAGTGTTAGTCAAATAGTTATGAACAGTTTATTTCTATTTAACGGCCAAATGTTACGGTTCCGGAATATTTTTTTTTCTCAGTGTATAGTTAAAATTTTTTACAAAATATTGACGCCACACTGCAGGAGTTTGGCGGCAAAAAAAAGTGCCTCAGCACATTGGTTGAGAATCACTGTTCTAAGACAATCTAAAAATACCCATATAAAAATTTAATGTAAGCTTTTGAATAACTTTATTTCAAAAATGGATTAAAAAAGAACTACAGTAAAAAGTATTGAAAGGAGTCTAACCATGGTAAAGTAAACCGATATATGTAAATATACATTATAACCGGCGAGGTAGTAAGGCATGATTTATTTATTTCATAATCAGGTGATATGTTTTCGAAGTGTTGAATTGATGAGACATACAATGGGGACAGGTATTCTATTTTTATTTTACATGTAAATATTTAGTTAAAAAGGAGAAACACACACACAGCAGAAAAAAAAGGACGGCATTTTACATGACGAGGACATGAAGCAGGCGAATTATTGCTGGAAACGAGATATTTGATACAGAACGTCAACCGGAAGCTCCAAATTTCGCATGACTTAAGTGGACAGATATTGTGATTGGTGGAAAGATATCACAAGAGGTGTTTTATTAACATTATTTTAAATACGCTGACGTGAAAAAAGGTTACAGTTTAATAAAAGTGAGTTACTAACAACATATACATTACCAACTGACACATTAATTATATATATATATATGTGGAAATATCTGTCTAGGTGTTTTGTCGAGTTATTGTTAATACGCTGACTGTTGTTTAGAAAGAATTGATCACTATATATATATATATATATATATATATATTTGTCAGTGTGTATATTCTATTATTTCTAATATTTTGGATGAAATGTAAGGGTTTCAAATATTTTGAGCAAATATATCAGTAAATGTAGAATGTTGATCGAAAAATGAATTTTAAAGCAGTCGAATATCTTAACTGAATGTGTACGAAGAATATCACTTGCTACTTTATCAATTTATTTTTAACGGTAGTTATTACCTGGAAGTATTTTCCCTTCAAAAGAGAGCTTTCATTAGACAAACAGATTATGCAACAAATGAAGTAATTTAAACATTGAATAATGAATTGAAATCCTTTGAAATGTATAATGAGCTAAGTTGTTCTATCAATTGAAAGTTCTTATATTATAAATTGAAAAGAAATGTTCTTTTAATGAAAGAGAAAGATCTACTAATATCTTTGGATTTAAAACTTATTTTTTGTGTCTTAAAGTCTGGGCTCTAAACTTTTCCTCTAGACACTTTTCCTAAGAGCAAATTTGCTTTACTTTTCTTAGCTTCCAGATTTAATTGGTCTCAAAAGTATAACTCTTGAAAAACTTTTCACAAAAACAATATAAATTGAGTAGTTGTAAAAGTTCAGGAAAAAAAAATTGATATCTTTAACAATTTCGGATTTAATCATTCAAAGGACAAAAATCATTCTTTCCTCTCCAAACAAAACCTGACATTAAACTATAATAAAATTATAAAAATGGGGAAAAACACTAAAAATAAAATCATCATAAAATTTGCAAAATGTCAATCAAATACATTATTTAAAAAAAAAAAAGATTTTTTTTTAATGTTAAGATTACTTTTCTTCTAAGACCCTTGATATTTTTACTTAAGGGCATTATACATTAAAAAGATCCATTAAAAGTTCAAAGATATTAGTTTTTTAAATTTATAACGTGAAGTTGATTAAGGAACACCATCTTAAGTTAAATTAAGGGATTTTTTCTCAACCATAAAGTTTTAAACCTAACTTTTGGTTTTTACATATGATTAATAACACATAAAACTGCTTTATAATAGATTTTACATAATTAACGTTTAATTTTTGTTTAAGTTACAGAGTTATAACAAATGATTAAAACATTTTTTTTTAATAATTTATTCTTAGATATATGGTCTATATTCTCAAGAGAAACCAGTTACTTACGATTACTTACAATTATTATTATTTTTAAACATTTTTTTTTGTAGGGAGGATTACTGCTTAGGATTATAACATACTTAAGAACTTAATAGCTAATGAGGTTTTGAACGTATTTTAATGCGTAAAAAAAAGTGACACTTTGTTCCGTTTTTGGGTATCCATTTTAATAAGGAGTTTTAACGATCACACATTTCAAATAAATTTTCAAATATATTTATATCAATTTACTTAAATTGATATAAATTTATGGTTTAGATATTTCGAAGAAATTTGTTTTAAATTAACCATATGATATGGTGTGGTATGGGCATTATACTATTAGTATATAATACCATTATAGTATTTTTTTATATATTGTCAGGTTCACCCCAATAATTTTTTGTTTTTCAAATAATATATGGGTCTTACACCATCGTTTACTTTTTTCAATTCCTACTATCGGTTCACTTCTCCCTATATATATATATATATATATATATATAGTTATATATACAATAAATATATATATTTAAATTTTCAATCGTTAATAAAATACTTTTTATTCATCTCTTGAAGTTCAAATACATTTTTAAACTTGCAGTGGATGACACTTGATGTTAATACAGTTTTTTTAAAATATTAATTCATTAATATTTTTTTAAAATTAATGAATAAATAGTAAGAAACAAAACTAATAGTTCAATACCATACATAGAAAGAAAAATCGCTCGCTTTGTCCCTGCAGCTCAGTGGATAATGCGTTGGACTTCTAATCCAAAGTTAGTGGGTTCGAATCCTAACTAGAACGGCCTGAATTCTGAGAATGTGATTTATTTTTAGAATAATATTTTTTGGAATAATTGTTATTGCTTATGCAACCTGATCGGCAGTAACATCATATCATGGTCAACTAAATTCATCGCAGCTAAGGACTAGATTTTATCTACTGTCGTTAACCTAAGCTTTGAGCACCATGCACAGGTGACGATACGATTTTGTTCAGTTCCGCTCCAATTTTGAGGGAGAACACCCTGCGGTTGGTCAGGTACGTCCAACCTCTCTTCCCCTCCCACCAACCTCTCGAGAGGTCTTGTGGCTCAATGGCTAATATATATATATATATCGTTGTGATTGTGATGCGTTTGAAGTACTTAGACCTTCCGGACTCTAACCTCCTGTCCTGGAATGAAGATGACTGTAAATTTTTACCATTGCCTATTTTAAGAGGATAAGAAAAAGTTTTTAAAAATGCTTTAAAGGTGAAGAAAAATTAAAATAATAAACTACATTACAAATAAAACAAAAAAGCTCTTTTAAGAGCTAAAAATTTAACTTCTAGAAATCAGAAAAGTGGGTGGAGTTAAACTGTCCAATCGGGGTGCAGCAAGGAACCAAGGATCAGAAAGTGTGGGAAAATTAGCATAAAACCGAAGACAGATCTGTACAGGAGAGGGAGCGTTCCTATTGACTGAGCCAAGAGTTCAGTTAATAGGGTATAAGTAATTTTAGGAAGGTGGAGAACCAATCAGAGGACTGCTATTTAGAGTAAGCCCATGCCGCGAAGGCACTATATATTTACAAACAGCCCACCCTTTCCATTCAAACTGACCTACGGCACTGAAAGCGCCCCTAACCCACTATACCATAGGTAGCATTAGAAAAATTTAAATTTTTTGAATAAATACGAACAAGCAAAAATAATAGCCCCAACATCCATTAGGGAAAAAAGGGAAAAATTGGAAAACGCTTTCTTTTTTTTACTTAATATTGTGATTTTTATATGTATATCTTTATTTATATTATGTAACTGTTTAAAAAAAAGTAACGAAAAAAAAATTTTATTTGCGACCTAATGGGAAAGGGGATTCAATATATATATATATATATATATATATATATATTACTTTTTCTTTTTTTTTTTTGGTTCCAAAACCCACTGTATTTTATTATGGTTTTTCCCCAATGTCTTCCAAATATTTTTAACTTTTTTTTTCTTTCGATTATACTTATGTTTATTGATTAGCGGTCAAACTTGAAACTCCGCCTATTATTATAAATGTTCTTGTTATAAAATTGCCATTTTAAAATAAGTGTACTTTCGTAATACCATATCGTTATTCAAATAATGGACGTTTTTTTAAAGGATCACCCTTCTCATAATAACGGATCCCCTTTTTACTCATAGAAAAGATTCTTGATCCTTACGTCTTATTGGCTTAAAACCTACTTTTGATTTTTTTTGGTCGAAAAATGCTCGGTTTTCTTCTTTTTCCCCAAAATTCCCCTGACAAGGAATTATTTCCCCCCTCAAATTTAATTTTTGTTATGGAAAAAAAAGTTTTTTTTTAAAAAACCCTCAATTTTATTTTGGCCACCAACAAACACACAAAAAGTCCCCGCTTTGAATATAAAATTTTAAAAAAAAAAATTTTTTCCGTTCCCCCTTCCCCAAATATGGAGGTATTTGGGGTTAAAAATTGCTTTGTTTCATCAGACCCTGCGCTATGGTTCGGGAGTTGAATCAACCTTCAAATTGGCGTTTGGATAACGCAAAACCACAAAATTTAAATATTGCAGCTTTTATCTCCCCGGTGCGGCGATGGCAGTTCGAGACGTAATTTTTCCCACCGACCAAAAACCAACTAAAAATTAAAAAGAGGGTTTTGATGGTGGCAAAACCCGAAATTGCCATTACCCGGGGAAAGGTTAAAAAAAAGCCCGGAATTTTTTCTGGGGATAACCGTCGAATCCACAACGTGACATTATTTTTTGGGTTTTTTGCAGACCACCTAATGTGCAATCCACCCTTTGAAGTTTCCCCCCTTACGCTAAAAAAGTTTCAGGGTAGCTGTCGTTTTTTAGAGGTCACACCTGTACAGGTAAGTGCTGTATCAAAATATTCCAGTGTAATTTGATGATAGTGGAATCAAAACTCCCAAAAGGGTTTAAAAATTTTTAGGAAAAAGGGGAAGAATTTTGGATCGAGAACCCGAAATCTTTAAGTCTCGAATCGGGGAAAGAGTCCTGAGCAGCATCAAATTTATTTTTTTATATAAAAAATTTTGCCACAAAGGCAAAAAATTGCCCCGTTCTTTCCGGGAAAAACTTGAAGGGGCGGGGAGTAGCGGCGACGTACCCCGCCTTCGCTTCCGTCGCCTTTCATTCGCGATCGTAAACCCAACATTTTTTTTTGGATACTGGGCTTGTTTTCCTTCCCCAAATAAAACCAAAAAAATCTTCCATTAAAATTTTTATTGTGGGAAAAATTACCTTTTCTTTAGGGGGAAAATTAATGTCAATAGATTTAGGTTTAAGACAAATTTTGTTTTTCCTTTTTTTATTTGTAATTGTCAAAGTATTATTGGTGAGTTTTTTACATTTTTTTAAATTTTAAAAACCCCGTTTAAAAAATCGTAGTTTATTTGATACTTCTAAAAAAATTAAAATTGTCATTGTTTATTAAAAATTTTTTTTTTTCCTTAAAAACCTGTTTTATAATGATTTTTCTAAATTGTTGAATGATTTTCCTAATTTTTAAAAACCACCTTTCAAAACCCATTTAAACATAATGTAGTTCACTATTTGTATTTTTGGACCTCCTTTTTGTTCCCCTTAGGCCCAGCGGTTAAAAAATTGGGGAATTTGAAATGGGGGATTTAGCCCATCGCCCACCCAGTAAAATTATTTTCCCCCAACATAGGGTTTCCCAAAAAAAAGGAAAAAGATTCCCCCTTTGGGTTTTTTGAGAAAATGCCCCAAAAAAAAGGATAAATATCCGTTCCTAGCATTCTTGATTTTCAAGTGAACTACAGGGGGAAAAAATATTTTCACATTGATCTTGGCGGTTTTTTTGGTTGAAGCTTAAAAAACTGCTATTTGTACCCATTTGGTCTTTTCGGCCCCCCGTGGTTTGGTTTTGCAATGGGCTAGCATTTTAAAAGATTTATCGATAAAGTTACTGAGGTTTAAAGGTGAGCTTTTTTATGATATCTTAATTGATCTCAAAATTTTTTAAGAAAAATTTTTAATCCCCGTGCCCTTTTAAAGACTTGATTATTAGGGTTAAAAATTTAAAACCCTTTAAAAAATGTACTTTCGGAGTCGATAGTTTAAAAATTTCTTGGATTTCAAGTTTCCAGTGAAGGTATTTCACCTCTTCCTGATCGAGCGATGCTATTAAAAATTTTCCCTAGACCTAACACTAAAACCCAATTGCGTAGATTTTAGGAATGTAAATTTTTATCGAAGATTCATTCCTAAAGCAGCCCACTTTTTAGCCCCCCCTAATAAAATTTTTAGAAGGCCCAAAACAAAAAAAACCATCTCGTCCTTCGAAAATACCACAAACTCCTCTTGAATGGACTGAAGAAGAAAAAAATTTCATTTACTGCTGCTAAAAACACATTAGCTGATGAACTCTTCTTAAGCATCCGACCTGGGTACTTTGTTTGGACCGATGCAAAAACGCCGTTGGTAGTTCCTTGATGCAATTTTTCAATAGTAACTGGGAACCAATAGCTTTTTTATTTTTTAAAGTTTTCTAAAACTCAACAAAATTTGGGCTACTTATGATCGAGAACTTTTGGCAATATATATTCAATAAAAAAAATTTAACACATGCTTGAAGGTCGAGAATTTATTATATATACTGATCAAAACCCCAATATACGCTTTAAGCAGAAACCAGAAAAATGTACCCCCCGTCAACTAAACATCCGATTATATTTCCCCTTTTTTACAGATATTCGCTATGTAGTTTTAACAGAAAAAAAAGTTTCAGATGCATTATTAAATAGAAATTGATGCAATTATAAAACCACCCTTTTTGACTACAAAAAATTTGCTCAAACACAGCTTCATGATTCTGAAATTCAACCTTTCCTTTAAAACCCGTTTTTCTTTCAGAAAACAATATTTTTTTCCCCCCGAAACGTTTCTTTATATTGTGATAAGTCACTTAAACCCCCCGACCCTTTCGTCCCCAAAAACCCCCGACAAGTGGTATTTCAAAATCTACATTTCTATCCCATCCTGAAATCCGCTACAACTAATTTAATTTCTAAACGTTTCTTTTGGCCGGGGAAAGAGAAAAGACATCAAAAAAATTTAGTTCGAGCTTTGAAAAAAGTCAGCGAGCAAAATTTCAAAAAATACCAAAATTAGCACATTTGTCACCCGATGCTCGATTTGCCCACATTCATATTGACTATATTGGGCCATATCCACCATCCAAAGGGTATAAATATTGTCTTTCTATCTAGACAGGTATACCAGGTGGCCCAAGTTTTTCCCACCGAAGACATTTGCGAAACCACGCTCGTGCACTTTTAAATGGTTGATTTCCCCTTTCCCCCCAACCTGTTACAATTACAACTGATCAAGGGAAAAAATTTTAGTATTCTCTAATGGGGAGCTTACAAAAATGATGGGTAGCCATAGAATCCATTCACCCCTTTCCATCTACAAAGTAATGGAAAGATAGAACGATTCCACAGGCATCTCAAAAAATGCTATTATTGCCATGAGGATATGGTTGGTCCGATATTTTGCCATCGTATTGTTAGGACACCAGCAATGAAGAACGATTTAAAAGCAACAAGCTCTGAACTAGTTTATGGTACTACTTTACGTTTACCATCTGATTCATATTTTAGAATCTCTTCAAACATCTGTGACACCCATTATGTTTCGAAGAATTTTCCCTGATGGAAAAAAATTAGCCCAAACCCCGATTCTCATGTTGTACGGGGCTATGACACCAATCATTAACGCACTTTTTCTTAGAAAAGACAAAATTCGGGCCCCTTTAACCCTCCATACTGGACCCCATTTGGTTAAAAGTAGATCTGACAAAAAATTTTTTAATTTTTATAAATAATAAAAAAGTAACTGTCACTATAGACAGATGCAAGCCAGTTTTGAATTTTCAGAAGATTTTAATTACAAAAGGGTAGTTCAAATTTCGAACCAACCCCACCAAGCAACAAATTGAAGATAAAAAATTTTTTGATAAAAAAATCAGAACCACACGTTCTGGCAGGCAGTACATTTTCCTAAAAATTGACTTACTAATTCAAATTCTTCTTTGTAATTTATATATATTTTATCTTTTTTTTGTGTGTGTGTTTTAAAAAACTGTGTTTGCACTTATGTATTTTATAGTGCTTTATTTTTGTAAACAACAAACTTTTATATTTTTTAACTTTTTTTGCCGTTCCCTTCGTCACTGGGGGTACCCGTAGTGTTTTCGTAATACCGGGGTGATCGTTTTTCATAAAATGGATCATCCTTACTCATAATAACGGATCACTTTACTCATAGTAAAAAGATTCTTGACCCTTTCGTCTTATTGGCATTAAAACCTACTATTGATTTTCATTGGTCAGAAGAAATGTCTTCTGGCATTTCTTCTGTCTTCCCAAATTCCACTCGACGAAGGGGAAAATATATACTCAAACAATTTTTTGTTATGTTGGGAAAAAAAAGTTTATTTTATAAAATCACTACAATTTTACTTGGCCACTCAACACAACACACCAAAAATATTTCCAGAGATCTCGGCTTACCTTTTTGAAGTGTTGGGTTAAATTTACTTAAAATTAATGCTATATTTTGTTTTAAAAATACATAGTTCATAATGATTTATTTGAAACGATTTTGCTGTTTAGTACGAGATTTGATAATTGTATAGTGTTTCCAAGTGTTTTATTATAAATGAAATTGAACTGATGCCAAACATTAGATATTTTTTATGCTGAGATCACTTTATTTGAAATATTTAATGTTTTTAAGAAATTTAGGATTTACTTTATTAGAATGATATTTAATTTTGATATGAAAATGAAAAAACTTTAAATGTGCATACGATAATAGTACTAAAAAATTAAGGGGAAAATATTAAAAAACTGGGCTATTTTCTCGTCACTTGACCATGGTTCAAAATTATCAGGTTCGTCATCAATATCCCTTGTTGCAAATTTGTAGTGTGATGTAAATATAACTCCCCCACCACCTTCCCCAAAAAATTAAATTTCGCTGATGTGACTAAAAAAAGAAAAAAAGAACAATGTAGAAAAAAAATTATAGCCTTTGAGCACAGACACATATATTTTAACTACCTAATAAATGAAATAGGAATATTTAGAAGAATATTTTAAGGCGATGGTGGACCTTCATAATGTCAGACTTCGGTTAAAATTGCGGATTTTGATTTTTTATACTTATACTAATCCTTATGTTTTATAAAATAATTGTGTCAAAGACTTTTGCCATTTTGATTAATAATAAGTGAATTATTTTATTTATTTATTTATTTTTATCAAATAAATGTTTAAAATGCACTTTTCATTGCTCGCAAATTTTCCCTTTCCATTGTCACATAAAATGCTGCTTGCGTTTCAAATAACGTCATATCTCTTTGAAGTTTTCACAACTTATGAAAAATGATACAATTCACAAATTAGTTTTCTAAAAAATTTAATGGATCATATTTTGTGGTGCTTTTAATACCTTAATGTGTGATAATTGGTGAAATATTTCATACAGTATAGAAAATTTATCTTTTCTGAATTTTAAATCCATGCACAGATATATTTTGTTGTAGTTCATAAATATATAAAACAAAACTTATGTACGTATCTTAAAACTAATGCCCAAGGAGCATTTTTAAAAATATTTTTAAAAATTTCATTTTAAAAAAACGGTTTGTAATAGTTTATTTTAAAAATATATATTTAAATTGGAAATATAATAATCATTTACAGTATTGATTCCATTTTCAATTAATTAAGCTAACAATTTAAAAATTAGTTTTAGTGGTCCACCGCTTCCTTAATTCTAATTAAACCAATTGTTAATAAAAGTTTCATTATTCTAACCAGTGCATTTTTAATATTTTTAAAGGTAGTTTTACTTTGAATTGCAATAATTATACTATAGAAGAATTTTTAGTATTAAGTGTACAATTTAAAATCTTACAAAATTTTGATTACACTAATATATTATTTAAAATTACGCAAATTAATATATATCCATTGGAGTAGAATTAATTTGAAAAAAAAAGTATCCGCGCAGCAATTTAAAACCGAAAATACTTATGTGTGATTAGATTGTAATAAGTTTCCTAATATATATGAAAATAAGATTAATACAAACATTACGCAAATGTTGAAATAATTTACAAAAGCAAGCGTTTTTACATTGTTGTAAAGGGAATATAAAAATGCTTAATTTTATATTCTAGATAAAATATTTCATTAATTATTATGCTTCTTTTAAAGCCTTATTCTTTTAGGGAAAATATTTTAAATAAAATTTTATTTTCGGCTTTTACTTTATATTATATTTTTTGTCTTGCTTATGGAAATATTTAATGGATTGAAATGTATTAAATTTATATTCATTTTAAGTAAAACTAGAATTTAAATTAATTTGTTATAAGCAAAAAGTTATATATTAATATATAAATCTTTTAAATTAAATTGTCTTGGTTTTCATGGAGAAAGGTTAGCCCAAAACTATGTGCTATATAAATTAAATGAATATTTGTTACTTTTTACTTATGTTTTTATAATTTTAAAAAAATTTTCACAAATGACACTTTTTAAACCATACTCCGGCAATATATATATATATATATATAATTTTATTTTTATACTATTATTTTAAATTAAAATAAAAATTGTTTGTTACAAATATTAACATAAAGGGAATATAATTAATTCATACATAAATAATTATGCAAATAACCGCTATTATCCTAATGAGAACTGGTGTTTCAATCTTCAAAACATGAGCATTTAAAATCCCAGATATATTTTTGTTAGGAAAGTACAGCTCATGAGGGTTCTTCATATAAATTATTCGCGACTGGTTGGGGTTACATAAAGCAATTATGTCAACTAATCTCAAAGAAACGATTTTTAAAAAGCTTTTTTTTTTTTTTTTTTTCTGAATATTTTGATGTAAGAAAAAAATGTATATTTACACTAATTTCCCCAACGAAAAGGAACAGAGACATAAAAACATAAATTTGACATTTCATTTAGAAATGGGTATCATAAAGCTGTTAAAAAGGGCCCTTTTTCAATTAAAAATTACTTCAAAAAAAGGGAAAAAAAACTTTTTTTAGAAAATAAAACAAATTTTTTCGGGTTACTTTTTAATTTGATTTAATTTGAATTTTCATTTAATTTGAAAATAAATCAATAGGTTTTTTCAGTTATGAAAAAATCAGAAAATTTTTGCCTCCACAAAGCACCAAACCCACACACACACAAAGAATTCCCATTAATAAATTTTCAAAATATAATTTTGATTTTTGTATAGTTTTATGTATTTTGAAAAAAAAAAAGTTTCAAATGGAAAAATATTTTAAAAGTAATCGTCATTTTTAGATTTTGAATTTTTACTGAAAATGAGAAAGTAAATTTGTTGAAATAATCAAAAAAAACCCCAACTGAATTTATACCCCACAGGCTCCATATTTCATAACAAGAAAAATATTGGATAACGACGTTAGAAATTTTAAATTCAAAAAAAATACTTTTAGCTAAGTTTGGTCATTTAAGTTTTTATTTTCTTTCTGATTCCATTCGTCATTTCTTTGACAAATACTAACTATTGGTATAATCATTATCAAATAAAATCAAAGCGTGATTTACGCTAAACCCAAACGAAAAAAAATTTTTAGTGCATATTTAACAAAAATATTCTGTTACAAAAAAAAAACTGGTTCCTTACATATTTTTCAACCTGGCATGCGTGGGGTTCTGCTCTTTAAAAATCGCAGAAGTGGGGCATTTTTGAAAGAAATAAAAAGCGAAAGTTTTGAAACTTGCCCCCCCAATTTTTTACATCTAGCGAAAAATTTTAGGGGAAATTTTCATAATATTAAAGAGTGGGCCAAAACAGGGAAACCAGGATTTTTGACTTAGTGGGGGCTAATATGGGCAGCGAATTCCCTTCCCCCAAATGGTTTGTTTACGTTCCTTTAAAAAAACGACGCAGAATGCTGACCATAAATGTACTCCTGGACCCCCTTTAAACAAAATGCGAAAGGGGAATATGGTTTTGAAATATTTCTTTTTTTATAAATAAAAAGAACTCTTTTAAATATAAATGGCTTTCTATAATATTCAACAAATGATAATCTTTTAAGGGACTTTTTTTGTAAAATTTAAAACAAAAATTTTTTTTTAAAGTTATCAAAATTATTTGTTGGGCCCCTTTGAATATGTTTTATGTAATGTTTTAAAATAAAAAAATTAGATATAAAATTTTTTTTAAAATTGAACTTTTAAAATACATGAAAAGGGTTTTTAAAATGATGATTTTCTTACAATGTTAATGTCACGAAGCCCGGGGGAGGGGTTGTCTTGCTTCCACAACATGGGGGGTTTTTTCCCCTGGGCGGGCAAAGTTAACTCAGCCTTTCACCCCCAAATGGGTCATAAAAAAATTTGTTTGGGAAAATTTAACAATGGGGTTTCCGTGGTTTTTTGACCACGACGGAACATTCCTCATGCACTCGGGGCCCGGTCGCTGTTTTTGGGGGCCCGTACCCCGCCCGGGCTGGCGCCACTTTTAAGAAAAGAAATTACCAAGGCTTTTTATTTCGTAATTAAAACAATGTATAACAAAAAAGTTGGATTAGAATTTTAATAAAATTCGTAAAATATTTTTTAATTTGTTCTTATTGAAAATTTCTTAAAAAAAGCATAAATTCTGAATTCAAATTTATATATTTAAAAAAACCTTCATTCAAAAAAATTACCGTTTTATTTGTATTAATAAAATGGTTACAAAAATTTAAATTTTTTTGGCTAAAAAAAAAAACCTTACATTTAAAAAAGGTTTTTTTTTTTTAGTAAATAAGAAAACCTTATTTGAAAAGGATTAAATATAACCGAATATAAACATTTTTATAACTCTACAGTTCTTTTTTACCTTTGAGATCTCAAATATTGTGAGATATTTGAGGAATAAAAAAAAACATTATTTCGGTTAATACAATTTAATTTTTGACTGATGTTATACGTTAAATACAACTGAGTCCTCCTTAGAAATGATTAAATGTAATGGATGATTAATAATTGTAAGTATATGGTCGGACATGTTTATTTTAAAAGAAGAAAGTACTTTATATGTTTATATTGATATAATATTTCTGTTATCAAATCGAAGCTGTAATTTTGTATGTTTAATTTCCCAAAATTTCCACTTGCTAAAACTAAATAAAATAATAATAACGATAAAGCACTTTTAAAACTGGAAATTAAATTAAAGCAGTCTTATTGAATTTTAGCATAATTCATACGTCTGTATATTACATTAATCAATACTGGGGTATATCTTATCTGGCTGCTTTTGTTAAATTATGGTCCATTAAACATAATACCAAGTTGGATACTTTACAATTTTTGGAATTTACAAAATAAGTTATAATCTTATTGTAAAAAGAGAAATTGCTTTTTGATTTGCTGGGTTGCTTATTTCAATTTTTGCTTAATTGCATTTTTTCCCCTTTTTTAAATTTTTAATTTTAATGGATTTTTCTATTTTGTTTTTATAACTTATTCTTTCATATACAGTCGGACCCCGAATTAACGGACCCCTATTTAATGAATTTCTAGATTTAACGAATTTTTTCTCTTTTTCATTTAAAATGGAAAAAATCCTTTTAAGAATAAAAAACCCCCAAATTTTTTAAAAAATTTTTCCCATAATTTGAAAAAAATTTATTTTAGTTTGGAAAAATTTATAACTTTTCAAATTCCCTTTTTTTTCCACGGAAGAAAAAATTTTTGTCAAGTCAAAAAGTTTGGAAAAATGTTAATCATTATTAGCTTTTTGGTGAAAATGGTATGGTGTAACCCCCGAGTAAATTTTGAATTGGACAGGAAATTCCCTTTTTCTCATTTTTTCCCCCCCATGGGGATATTTTAAAGGGGTTTTTTCCATTTGCTCTTGCCTGAGATAAGAAAAATTTTTATAGGTACGGGTTTTTTGTAAATTTTGTTTCTGAAAATTGGAAACATTTCAGGTGGAAAAAAATGCAAATTTTTGGGAAAAAGAAATGAAATATCAAAACTTTTGTTTTTAATTAACTTCATTAAATATTAAAACTACCCAAAAGGGTGGAAGGGGATAAATTTTTGTAAAAGCAAAAAAGATTCTTTAAGTCAGGAATCAAAAATTTTTTAGACATGTATTAGTCAACATTTTAAAATTTCAATTAACTGGGGCTTAATAATTTGTATCTTTAGCTGCTGAATAAAAATATGTAACTTCTAACTTTTATTTTTTTGTAAAATTTATTTCATTTTTTCTCTTGAAAATCATATTTTAATATCCACTATATTCGGAAACGGGGTTTTAAAAAAAAAATAAATGGAAAAATTTTTTTTGATATTAAATGTCATTTGATTAGAATACATGTATAAAATTGTTTTAAGGACATTTTGACAAAAACAATTTTTTAAATCATATTTCGGGAAAAAAATTTAAATTATAATAATTTTTTTTTAAAATGTTCTCCATTTTAAAAAAATCTTCTAAAATAAAAAAATTTTGTGTGTTTATAAAAAAGCTGCTCCCGAGAGTCGCTTGTTTTTGAAAAAATTCCTTATTTTCAGAGTTACAAGAAATTTAAATAATTATCAGCGTTTTTTTTTTAAAAAGTATCCTTTTGTTGTGTGTGTGTGTAAAACTGGATAAACCCTTTAAGTTTATATATTTCAAAAACTTCAGTTTGACCTCTGACAGAGGTCTGATATATACAGGCAAAATATTTATTAAAAAGGGATTTTTACAAAATGGTATTTTAAAATGGGGGATTCTATGTTTTTTTTTTCAAATTGCATCTAAAAAAAATTTTACTGTAAAAATATTCTTAAAACAATTTTTAACATTTTTTAATTAAAGGGCACTAAATATCATAAATAATATCCATTTATAGCTTTTGAAAAAACACGGTTCCGAAAGTAGTCGGATGCCTTAAATACCAATCATTTTAAATTTGGCTATGACTTTCTTTGGGGCTATTTTTTTTCTTGGGTTATCAAACTGTTTGAGGATTAATGGGCTCGGTTTCGCGCTGTTTTTTTTGGGGGAAGGAAGTATAAATCTCCCAAAATTACCAATGGCCTTATTATTAAGGTCAATAGGATAGTTATAATTTACTAGATATTATAGATAAATAATAAAAACACACCTAAAATAATAGTCAAAAAAATTTTTTTTATTCAGAATTAATAATATTTTAGTCAATTAAAGTTCAATAATTAGTAGGATTCCTCGACTGATAAACATTTAAGCAAAATTAAAATTTTTTCGATAAGCATTTTTGTTTTTTTTGAAGAGCCTTTTGGATAACACTAAAAAGTTTGGTACTTTAAAAGAAAATACTTATGTTATAAATATGCTTATATGTACCGGGTGTTTCAAAAGTCACGCACATCAACCTTTGTGGTTGAGTTTTAAAGAGAGATGAATTATGTTAACAAACAGAAATAAAGGACAAACAAAGGTTGAACGGTTATCTTTATTGTCAGGTGTCGGACATGGTAAAATAACAGTAAATGTTCAAAATGATGTCCTTTTTCCTGGACACACAATCGAACTTTTTTTACCAAATTAATTGAAACTATACGAAATGTGTGAGAACTAATGTCCGATATATATTGCAGGAAAGATGTTACTCTTAATTCATCAAGCGTATGGGGATTATTGGGGAAGGTGACATTTTTCAGATATCCCCAAAGAAAATCTTGAATTGAAAGGTCCGGTAAACGAGGTGGCTAAAGTTCTTTGGAAATGACACGATCATCGAAAAATTCAGTTAAAACTTTCATATTGTCACTTGATGTGTGACACTTTGCACCGTCTTGCTGCAACCAAGCGTACCTTTCATCAGTTTCAGCAAGGATATGAATTTCGTAATGATGTTTATGAAGACGGACGGTCTTTTCAATGGACTTCTTTGTAAAGCGGTCTCCACGTCTGCAACTTTCGTTTCCACTATGGACGCTTTATCCGATCGCTTCCTATCAGCAACCGATTTTGAGTCACGGAACCGTTGAATTATAAGTATTAACGTTGATGCATTTGGTGCTGTTTCACCTGGATATTTCTGCTGAAATGCATTATCCAATATAGCGAAATGAAATTCCACTATGGCTATTATTTGCTCTTGGAAAAAAATCATGCACCTCCGTTGTGCTCTAACTGACTACAACTGACAAGTTTTTTGAAACTGATGCCTGATACGTTCAAAACTTCTTATGATGGGGCCCTTGCTGTCATCTAGTGACATAAATCCAACCAATCATTTTGGTTTTTAAGCAACAAGGATTACCATGTGGATGTGCGTGACTTTTGAAACACCCGGTATACGTACTTTATAATTAAAAATAATAATTAAAAAAATGTGTATGCGCTTACGACCACATGATAAAGTGAATTTTTGATTTATTCTAGGCAAAGGAATCCAATTATTCTGGATGTACTACGATTTCCTTTGTGACATTTTTGCACTCGGGCGTTATGTAGTTCTTTTATTCATGCCCATTAATAGGTGGATTTGTTTGCTTCATCTATTTTCTGTAAAGGCCAATGTTTAAATAATTATGATTGTTTATATATCAATATATGAGTTAATACGATTTAAATGTCAATTAGTCAAAAAATTTTAATGTATGCATTTATAAATTATTAATTCTGATTATATTTATGTAATATATATATGTTTACAGTGGTATTAACATTTTTCAAAACAATGTCAATATTCAAGTTGGGAACCCTAATTTCCCATGTGTCGTACTCTCTTCTCAATTTTGTTAAATTGTTTTCTTTTCAATATAATAACATTGTGTTTATTATCAAGCATCCCAAACTTGGGATAAAGAAATGTTAAAAAATAAAAAGAAATGTTTATTTTTATTCATACGTAGCATTGAATTTTTTCTAAAATATGGAAATTTTAGTAAATTATGAATTGATTTATGCCTAGCAAATAATGTTACCTACACATATATACATATGTTGAAAAATTGAGAAAATCTATGAAAAAAAACTTTAAACCTTTATTTTAAAATCTTGTTTTCGTTTCCTCACATTAAACTGTATTCAAATTTCGTTTAATACTCGCATCACGTTGCTTATAAAAGCAAAATATTTTATATACGGAATACACTTTTCAAACCTTATCAATCGATGTAAAGATAAAGTAATAGATCAGGATTTTGTTTTCTACTTTGCTGAGACTATCTAACAGCATCAACATGTTTCTGGAATTTATTATCTTTTGTAAAAACCTGCACCATTTTATATTGCTACCATCTGACTATTTATTTTTATTGCACATTATCCACCATATAAAAAGGGAAATAGGAAGTTTCTTAAATTTATTTATTTTGCAAAATCTAAATTAAATTCTTTTATTTCTACTTTCTCCAAAAATTTTAAAATCACTATAATACTATTTTTAAAAATGTTGACATAAATATTTGTCTGTTGGCTTTTAGGCGTAGTTGGTTACGCGATTTCCTTATTCTCTCATGTTTGTGGTTTTTACCCCAGCCCAACTCAGTGGATTTTCGTGATGCAAAAAATCAACTGCGTCTATGTCGTATGATTATTAGGCATGTTCAAGATTCTTTGAGTGATGGTTTGGCTAGGGCAGTGGCCCGGCCAGTATGTCCCCACACAATAAAACATAATAATTTTTTTTGAAAATATTCTCAGGAAATTGGAAAGATAGCAGCAGAAAAGGTATGTCAAGTGTCAGGATATGAAAATTATTTTTTGTTCTTTTATGTCGGTTTATTATAATGTATTATTCGAAATATACCTACGTTTCTATGAATATTGACTTTTTTGCGGTCCGCCTAAAGTTAAATCTTGTTATTTTGGCCGAGTTAGCTTTTGAGTTGACACCCCTGGGCTAGGGTGCTCTAGGCAAAATTAAATTCCTAGTACAAGTTCGTGCAGTCCAGAGCTCAGATGCTTTTCTAAGAGGACGAAACTGTGCGCCAAAATTACATTGGGGCAATTGAACATTCATGTGGTTACTACACAATAAAAGCATACCAGCTGTCATGTAATGTGCCCTAGGTCTGCATTCATAATTATCAATTCGCTGCCTCATTTGAATGGGGAAAAAATTTGTATCTAAAGTGTAAATTAATTCTTTTAAATTATGTTTTTTGACTTATTTTACGATTTCTTTACATCCCGATTACTTGACAGTCTTTCTCAATGTTTCAAGCCAAAGTTGTAGTCTCAATACATTCGTGTTTCCTTACAGTTTTCTCTCTATATTATGCGCCGACCACTACGAAGAATATTGTTATGTTTTGTTAAAATATTTGAGGAATTAAGGGAAAGTTTTTAAATATTTACACAATAAAACCTGCTGTATTATCTATACATTATTGTGTGAGTGTGTGATGACAAATATGCTTAATAAAAAAAGTCTTTAATAAAATGCTATGTATTTAATGCTAAAATATTTTTAAAGAAATGTTTTACAGAATTGAACATTAATTCTCTAACTTTTTAATTCGTTATAATTTTATAACATCAATATATCTAATATACATATATATATATATAAATTGATGTTTGTATATATGACCTCGCTTCACTGTAACATTGGTTAGCCAATCAGTATAAAAATTGGCATTATTTTTTTTTTCTTTTGCAGAAAGTTTTTGCCCTATTTCCTTTGTTGTAGCTTCCCGCTAGGTAGAGCTACAGTATATAAACTTCTTCATCGTTCAATCAATCGCCAAGTTGGCAAAATGGTCGACAAAAATTATGCCAAATTGGATCTATCACTCACCGTTTCGCTAGGATTCCATCGAACCCCATTATAATTCAAAGACAGCATTCTTGGAAATATCACAATTTTAACATAAAATAAATACGACAGAAAGTAACATTAACATATTACACATTTAGATATAAATTATTTACACTATTTTAAGCGTTCATTCTCAAAATTTTTTAAAAAATTGTTACTTTACTGAGAAAAGTAAATGGGGAAGGTGTTTTAAAAAAATCGATCCAAAGAGATTGGGAGTTAAAGAAAAAAAAAAAAATTATCAGCTATTAGACCATATTTAAAAAATTTAAAAGCATGTTTTTGTTTCAAGACGTGTAAAATTATGTTTTGTTGTTGTTTAACTTGCAATTCACGGGAAATTAACCCATTAAAAACTTATTTATCCTTTAATCTGTATTGTTTGATTTTTCAATTCACCCGTGCGAGGAACAGGTATACCAGCTAGAGATTTATATGTATACTGTTATATACGATATTTAATAGTATTACATATAACAAACCTTTGGATATATCATTTAGCAGCTAATTGTTAAGTCTCATTTAGAAGTAAACGTTTAAGTTTTATCTATTCATAGATAGTTTTGATATTAAAATGTCAGAAAAAAAGAATATGAATTATAAATATCTAACATTTATTTTGTTTTTAAATAAATTTTTAAAATTTAAATAAGAAACCCGTTAATGTTTGGTTTGAATAAAAATTTTTGTTTTTTTTTGCGGGGGCTTTTTTCTTGTTTGTTTTGTCGAAATATTAACTACTATTACCCATAAATAGCTGATTTATTTTATTTATTTGTTTTGTAATATTTTAGAATTAAAATAAATGAATATATATTATGCTTTTCATAATCATTATATATACTTTCTGATAGAATAACTCCATTATTATACATTGTACATCTCTAATTGAACACCCTTATAATACAAAAAAAGTTCAAAACAAAAATGTTTATCATCAGCCAAAAGGTTTAAACATAATTTAAACACCTACTCAGTTTAACAAAAGTTTTAAAACTTCCCAGGCAAGATAAAAAACATTGATTAATTTTTAGCTATTCAAAAAATAATTAGCTCATCTTTTAATTCTTTAAAAAAATTCCATTAGAAAAAATTGAATTAAGAAAGTTTGAAAGAAATTTAAAGTATTAATTATTCATCAAGTTTTTTTTAATTAACTGAAAAAAATTAAATTTCGTTCAGAAAGCCCTTTATAGAATTTCATTTTATACATGCAATTAAATATTGAACGAAACCATCAATTACAAAAATGTTATTCAAAAATAATAGAAAATTACATTTCATATATTTAATCAAGGAAATTTTTTTTATTAAAAATTGAATATTACCTCGAAAAAAAATCGAATCAAAATTTTTGGAAAAGAAAATTTTTTTTTTTTTATTGAAAAATTTAAAACCCGTTTACCCAAATATTATACGGGGGTCAAAAGTTATATTAATCCCCCATTTCAAAAAGGGGAAAAAAACCTTTGAGGTTGAAGGGACAAATATTTACAAAAATTCACAAAACGTTTTAAAGACTTCCGTGGAAAAAAAAGGAAGATTCAGAGGCCAATTTATATTCAGTTCTGGGTCTTAATGAAATTCTCTTTTTAAAATTGGGAAAACTAAAACAACTGTTCTACATTTTCCTTGCCAAATATTACAACCGGGGAAAATGACAGAACTAAACTAAACTTGGTTAAGTACTTTTTTAAATTCCAGACCAGTGAGAAAAATGTTTTTTTAATTAGTATAAAAATGATGGCATGACAGTCTATTATTAATGGTCGGAAAACATTTCTTTGTTAAGCTCCTTTTATTTGAAATGAGATATTCTTGGTTCCATAACTTCACCATTCAATTTTCGTTATCTTCTTGTAAAATGACTTAGGAATATTAAGGACAATGTCAATTTTGTCTTTGGTTGCAGCCTTTGCAAGTCAATCGGCCCGCTTATTTCCAAGAACGCCCGTGTGTCTGCGAACATATGCAAAATCTAGTGAGATGTTTTTATCTTTTAGGATTTTAAATTACTTTTGTATCTCGATGATTATGTTGTTAGATGAAGAAGCACACCTAAGGGAATCGAAGGAGAAAAGAGAGTCGGTACAAATGAGATAGTCTTAGATGCCGTTATTTTTTCAGTGATTCATTTAATTGCAAAGTTTAAACATAAAGATTCAGCTACAAAAACTGTGCATTCATTACGAATTCTAAATTCAAAAGCATCGCATTCAACACCTATCCTGAAGACAACAAAATCGAAACGAACTCTGTCATCAATTTTACTGCCATCAGTATAGCAAATAACAGGGAAATCATTCGTTCTTTTCTCACTAAGTTGAATAATATTGATAGCATTTCTCTCTCTGAAGAATGAGGAAGAAAAAATAGAGGCTGAATGCAATCATAATTAGAGATAGAAAAAGTAGAGATATTTTTCCTAAAAGTAATATTATGAAGAATAGCAATGTCGATAGAAGTCAAGCTAAAAGCAGCATAAAATGCCTCATAACTTATGGTACGATAACCGCATATAAACCACTAAAGTATCCTTTTTTGTATGCGTGGCAAATATTTAGAATTAATTTGCCTTTTAAGTGCCTCACCCAAAACTCCAGGTATTTGACAATAACTTTCTTGAGTTTGAAGCATACTAACAAGTAACGAGATAAACAGTTGAATTGCTCTCTTCTCCTTCCCCTCGTATGTTTTTCGGGGTACCTGAGTAGTCATGATCATGACAGGCATTATTTATGTCCATTCTGAGTCAAATATCCACTGAAGACATACCGTACGGAACGGTCAGAGCATGTCAAATTTGTCCAGACTCGTGTGTGTTTTGAATGAGGGTAAGGAAAACAAGGCGTCGGCTAAGGGGTCATCCAAGTCAAAATTGCATGGCCAATAGCCTTTGAATAGACTGAAAATGCGACGTTAAGAATGTTTATACGTAGAATGATCCAAACATTCGGGGATAAGGTATATAAAGCCTTACCCTGCATATTTCACAGCTCCGAAGCACATCCACCTTCAAAGTAACCCCCTTGGGCGACGATACACTTCAGTCAGTGTTCGTATAACTGCTGCAAGCCATTTTTACCAACCTCCCCTAAAACTTCCTGTGATGCTGCTTTCACTTCAAGTGATGACACAAAGCGGCGTCCCTGTAAATGTTTTTTTTATGGGACCAGTAAAAGTTACAAGGGGATAAGTCTGGTAAATGGGGAGAAGCACGTAAATGGGAATATAGCGGAGGAACTCTTTTACCAATTGGGATGGAAGTGCTGGTGCGTTGTCATGCAGAAAATACCAGTCGTCACTTTGCCAGAACTGAAGCCGTTTACGACGAATGGGTTTCCTCAAACGACATCTTCAAGAAGTGTGTAGCCTTTAGCTATTTTGTAATTGTTTGGAGACGATCTTATCGAACACATTTAGACCCCAACGTAACATTTTATGCTTTCCGTGAAGTCTTTACTTACTTACTCCAGAGAATCGAGCTCACCCAACGCTTTCATTGTATTCGATGGATTCTTGGCCCTCTTTAAAAGGGTGATAGCATTCGTAAACTTAGAATCTCGCCATGGTAGGTTCACCATATCCATTACTTAGACTTTCCGAAGACTCCATTGGTCTTTTACCTAAACACTAACAGGATTTATTGTTCAATGCTGTTTAAGAAAATCCATCTTTCTTATATCGCTGAGCAAATATAACTAGTTTCAGAAGATAGCAGTTGTGCGTGAGGTTTAATCACATGACATGGACTAAACCAACCCGGCCAAGTAGAGGAGAGTTAGAAGAATCATTTCAAGTTGTTTAACTTTAGGTTCTTGCTTTTGTCGTCAGCGATGGCCGCAGTCCCGGATTTTTGGATCACACTAAATATTTTATTATTTTCAATTCACTTTACTCTATTGTGACGTGAATAATATAAAAACAAATAAAAATATCATACTATATAACTCTCTCAGATTTATTTCTAAATTTCACATTTATGAAAAATATTTCTAATTAATTCAAATAATAGAACAAAGTTTTAAAATTATATCCAATTTTTCACTAATGTCGTCAGCATTAAATCTTATAAAAACTTTTCCCTAAATACAATCACTTGAACGAAGTTAAAAACTTTATTTTATTGTAGTAGATAAACAATAGTTTTCTATTTCTTTAAAAACTGGAATGCTAAACATTGAATTTCTCTTTTCACTTTTTGATATAATTTGATTTGACTTAATTGTAGTATTGAATAAAGATTGTATTTAAATGCTATCAGAGGTATGTTCTTAAAAGTTAATTTTTTAATGAAATTTTTTTTAAATTAATGATTTAGAGCAGGGGTGTCCAACACGCGGGCTGCATGTGGCCCGCCAGTACGTAAGTTGCGGCCCGCTGACTCTTTTTAAAAAATGCTTTAAATATCAGGTTTTAAAGTTTTTTTTTTCATTTTGAAATTTATTTGAGGGATATATATATATATATAAATCTACAATGTACTTGCCTATTACCTGTTCTTGTTTTAAAATAAATCCTTTTTGATAATAGAAACGTCATTTAGATTAAAATAGATTTATATATTTTATCAAATAGTTACATTTGATTTTTCTATAATAAATTACTTTTTTAATAAATTCCGAATTGCATTATGTATATTTTTAATATGGATGGTTCCTGATTCTCTGAGTGTGCGACTTGCATTTCTCCAACTACTTTTCTGTTTGGAGTGCCCAAAAAGCAAGAGGCAGTCAGAACTGTTTTTTAATTATGTCAGAGATGTCAGAGTTAAAAAAAAATATTCAGGATGGTTAAGATAAAAGGCCATGTATACTTAATGTTTGAGAATGACAGTACAGTCAAATTTCAACAATGAGTAACGAAAGATCAATTCAAAAGAAACTCTGTAATTTTCAAGA
>BMAV01007329.1:0-15112 GCA_019973955.1 Trichonephila inaurata madagascariensis
AATTTAAAATCAAACTTTTTTCATCAAATTATGTACTCGTTATAGCTCTCTTTATTCAAGTATTTCTTATTCCTTGCAACTAAAATAAATGCTTATATAATTTCAAATAAAAATTTTAATAAATGCCACTTTTTTAAATAAACACTTTTTTGTTAATATGAAAAGGGGTTTCTGTTTGGTGAGGATCACGAATACTCTGGAAAATTTCTTCTCCCTCACCCCTCACCACTCCCATTGCCCCTACTAACCCAAATGAAATCTCAGCTTACGTAAGTAAATTAAAAATTAACATGTCCCCAGGAATAGACAATATTACTCATAAGATGATTAGAATTTTCACTACTAAAACTATTATCATTCTAACCTATATCATTAATAAAATTCTCTTTCTCAGGCATTTCCCTAACAATTGAAAAACTGTCATCATCTTCTCCATTAAAAAGCCCGATAAAAATATTCTTATCCTGAAAGCTATAGACCAATTTCTTTATTACCTACATTAAGTAAAACTACTGAGCATATTATTCTCAATAGAATTAACTCCTATATTTCTGATGCTAATCGTATTAAACCAAACCAAACCAATATGGCTCCACTAAACACCTTTCCACCTGCCATCCACTTACGGAAAAATTACCGCTGGATTTCAGAGAAGCAGATCCACTAGAACTATCTTTCTTGATATTCAGAAGACTTTTGACAGTGTCTGGGTCAGTGTTCTCATTTATAAATTAATTAACTATTAGTTCCCTCCTTCACTAATTCATATTATAAATTCCTACCTTGTAAATAGATACTATCAAGTCAGGTTAATAACACACTATCGGATACACACAACATAAATATTGGATGTCCACAGAGTTCTCTCCTCGTCCCAATATTATTCAACCTTTACATAAATGACATGCCCACACACCCACAAACAATGATTAATCTCTATGCCGATGACACCTGTATAACGGCATGTTACAAAAATCACAACACAATCACACTTGCTCTAAATAAGCACCTCTCACTCCTGGAAAAGTTCTTTAATACATGGAAAATAAAAATCAATGTTGGAAAAACTGTTGTGCTTTTTACCAGGAGAAGAAAGCCATGCACGCCTCTCACTATATACTCCATACCACTACACTGGTCTCGGAATACAAAACATTTAAGTAGCATTTTAGATAAAGTACTCACTTGTGGAAACAACATATTTTATACGCAAGAAATAAATTCTGGATCGTGCTTAGATTAATTTACCCCTTAATTAAACGGAATTCTGAAATGACTCTCAATAATAAGGTACTTCTCTACACTGCTGTTTTTCGTCCCATCTTGTTACGCTTGCCCTGTGTGGGGTTACGCAGCTAATACAAATATTAAAAAAACTAGAAGTCTCTCAAACTCTTATTTCAGAAATATTACAAGAGCTGGTAGATATACCAGAAACTCTTACATTTATAAAGCCCTTGACATTAAACCTTTTAAAAACTTCATCCAAACTCTCACAATTGAATATTTTAATTACCTCCCCAATAATAATAATTTAAATTTACTTGATATTCAAAATTATAACTTAAACAATTCCACTAAGAGACCTAGGAGAATACTCCTAGACTCGTACAACTCCCCTTAATATTAATCCTTTACATTCACCACCTGGGAATGCAAACTAAATATTCTAAAGTTTTCCCCTTAATTTTTAATTCGTAAACTCTTTGTATCACTTAATTTCTTATCACTGCACCCACCCGGCAAGCTTTTTCTTTTCTTCCATCCTAATTATCCCAACCTCAGGGCAGCCATTAGAGAGCTTTCTCACTTATTGCAACCAACCAATTCAGTGCCTCTAATCTAACATATAGTACTTCCCGCCAAAATCCTCAAGATCTCTCCCACTGAAGCCATCAAGAACACCTGTCAGACTTTGACGTAGTCCACCTGCCTGATCCTAACATTCAACAAGATCTTCCTCTCTACAAACTCGATGAACTTTGTTTTCCCATTCAGGACTCCCACTTGTTAGTGCAAAAATACAATTTCAGATATGGGATGGAGGATCCATATCCCTGTGACGTGAAGAAACGTGAAGAAACTTTGGTGAGGATTTTGATACCCAAAAAGCCTTTGATAGGGTCTAGATAAACGTTCTCACTTTCAAACTTATCTCGTACAACTTTCCCCCTGTCCTCGCTCACCTTATTCATTCTTTTATCACTAATCGCACTTTTACAGTACGTGTTAATGACACTTATTATGATTCCAAAAACACATACGCTGGTGTGGTCGAGGGTAATTTACTTGGACCAATTTTTATTTTATTTACATATAAATGGCATACAATCTTACACACTCACACACATAAATATGTATGCGGACGATTCCTCGATATCGGCCTGCTTCAAAACACCTAAAACTGTTACACTCGAACTTAACAAAAACACTTAGCACTTTTAGAAAAATTCTTCGACAAGTGGAAGATCAAAATTAACGTTGAAAGTCAGCTGCGGTTGCATTCACATACAAAAGGACACTCCCACCACCACCCACAATGTACAATCAAACACAATACGATGGTCTCAGGAAACTAAATACCTCGGACTCATTTTTGATGATAATAAGCTCACTTGTAAAAAACACATCACTTATGGTCGCGATAAATTCCGGAAAGTAATGTTCAAAATATACCCCCTTTTAGACCGGAATTCACACCTTGATATTAATTGTTAAGTGCTTCTCTACATAGCCGTCTTGCGTCCCATCATTCATAAGGATGTCCGGTTTGGGGTTATGCTGCAAAGACAAATATTAACATTTTGGATGTAGCTCAAAATACTTTAATTAAAATGATCGTCGGTGCATGTAGGTACTTGAGAAATGACGAGATTCGAAATGCTTTAAAAATACCTTCATTTAAATCACACATCCAAAATTTAGCTAAAAAATTTCTTTAATGCACTTAATAATTCTGAAAATATTAATATGCATAATTTAGAAATTTATACTGCTCGCACTGAGAGGAAGCGAACCAGGAGTGTTCTCCTGGACTCGTATAATCCTCCCTAGCACTTAAATTCATTCTAATAGTCTTTTTAAATCATACTTTAATTTATGTCATTATTCTCATCTCTTATTCTTTAATTCTTGTATCTCTTCTCATGGCCGAGTGCACTAAGCGCTCGCCATACTTAAGATTAAACTGCAGCAACGCCGGGAGTGGTCAATGCGCAGGAGGGTGAGCGCCTCGCAAACCACAGGTTGCCTTTTTCTACCTCATAAATTTTTCGCCCCTATTGGATACTCGTCATAACACCGCTCACACTTACACCCCATAATTGGGCAGCCATTTTCTGAGCCATTATCATCGCTTCCCAATAGCGAATAGAAATACTCGCTCTCCACCCAGATACGTCACTACAAAAATCCATTGAGATGTCAATATCCATGCCTCGAAGCCCCGCCTACCGGCCCGCCGCCACTCGTCCAATATAGCAATGTTCCACATCTCAACATGAAAACTCAACGAAAAGCCAAGTCACAAAAGAGACATAAGCCAGATACGGGATTAAGGGTTCTTTGAAACCCAGATGCCCGCACAAATTACCGTATATTCCCGTAGATTTGGTGAAGATTAGTATAGGTGCGCGATTGCAAAGAACATTCTTCAATGTATATGTGAGAAGTGATTATTGATAGACCCCACTGCTGGTGGGTAATCACAGTTGTGTGAATAATGTTGAAAATCTTTTTACGCCTCATCTTCCGCTTAAAAGTTTAAGAACCTTGTGATACATATGCTTTGCTGTTTTCTGCGATTATATATATTTTATACTTTTTAATTATATCATTAGTTTTTTACTTTCCGAGGTTAGAAAGTATAAATATGAGAAGTGTAATTCGTTTTACTTTTAAAAACTTAGGAATAAATAAATTAAAAGTATAAAATAAAAAAAAAAAAAAAAATCTTTTTTAAAAAGAAACTTTTATTTAAATGAGCTAAGACGAATAAAATAAGCTTTTCATTTAAAACCTTTTTTCCTATCAATTTATAACGTCCTTACACAATTTATGTGATATTAAAGCTTGTCGGGAAATTAAAGTACTCACACACACACATATTTACTTAGTTTGAAAATTTTGAATATTAAAATCTCAATCAGATTAAGTTATTTAATTTATTTCTTTATCTGCACAGGTAAATCTCACAACAAGTTTTTTTATTTATTACTATTATTATTATTTGCATTTTCTTGTGACCCATATCTTTGTGCAGTTTGTGACCAAATTTCAGATCTGATAACGAATTATTTTTTCAGATATTTGAAGTTTTCTGAGCTTTGGTTTTGGTTTCGGTTTCCTTTTTAAAGCCCTTTTCCACCCTTAATTTGAAGAAATTAAAAATATTTTTAGTAGAATGAACTCTTTCAATGTGAAAAGGTTGTTAATTTCAATTTTCATTACTAAAACCATTTCTGCTTGTATATGGTTTGAGTTCTTAAGTTCTCATCGGTAGCGTATTGTACACCTCCGCATCCCGGAGGGGGGGGGGGGCAGGTTACTAGAGGGCTCAAAGCCTGACTACCACCAAATATCTAACCTTTGTAGAATCAAACTTGGGGTGGAAAACCTTTGCAGGGGGCCTAAATGCTATCCGTTACACCGCTGTTCTCGTAGTTACTTAATTAAAATTGATTTCAAGATCAATTTTCGTTTTAAAGATAATTAATATAACTTAGAATCTTTATCATCAAGTTTTTCCAGTTATGAATATGCAATGGCCAAAAAGCTCTCAGGTTGCTATGAGAAACAATATGTCAAAAGGATGGAATACTAATGAAAACGATAAATCTAAAAACTCCCTGAGTTGATACTGCAATCAGACTTCCGAATACAAGTATTGTGAATACATGTATTGCAGATAAAACTGAATATTCTCATCATGTACCAAACTCAATTATAGTAAACTATATTATAGTATTTTAAAGTCTCGTGCAACAAATACTTAAACTTGCTAAACTGCCCTAATTTAAAACTGAAAAAAAAATTAAGTTTTATGTGCAAACCTGGTGATTTTTATCACGCTTTTATAAGTTTCACTTGTATGTAACGGAATTTCTAAATTCGATTCTTACGCACTTTAAGAGGTACAGATTAATTCAAAATTTTGCACACTTGTCAAAGACCGATGAAAATAAAAAAAAATTCATAATTTTGTTCCATTGTCCTGATCAGGATATTTAGGAATACGATTTATAGGTTTAGCGACTAATTCCGTATACCACTTCGAGATTTTTGGCAACTTAATGCATAAACCTTTCCCAGATTCGTCGACTTCTTCCAGATTTGGTGACTAAAAGATTAAGGTGCAACCCTAAAATAGCTAATTGGCTTGTACTTATTATAAATTAAACAAAAAAAAGTGTTCTTTATGTGAGAAAGGGTAAGGTGGGTGCGTTATTAATTTCTTACCGCAATATGTTTAGTTTTTCTGAAAATGGAAAGAAAAAAGAAAGACTCGTGCATGTGAAAAAAAAATGTTCTAAATGCTAAATGTTTTTTATTTTGATAAAGCAATACGTTTAGAAGTGATTATACGAACTAACATTATAGCAATACATTTAAAAAGTGATAATATGATTGGCATTTAATATTTCTTCTTACACACTTTTATTACTTAGACCTGTATCTATAGAGACGAAATCTTTGAAATACACTCATGGACAAAAAAATTAGAGCAACAAGAAATAAATGCGGGATCGTCACGAAACTTGGCATGAGGTACATGTCGAAGAGGTATTCAAATGATTAGAAATGCAGCGTGATTGTGCATTGCGTACAGCCGGTAGAGGGTGTTTAACATTGTTGTCTGTGGAGTATAAAATGTGTAATCAAGAGCTTGTTTGAGTGTGCTGAATTGTTTACAAAGTAAGAACTGAAGTAGAAATACCATTACGCCGTTTTCGAAGACAATATGAGTAGCTGTCGCAATTTGAGAGGGAGAGAATCATCGGCATGATGGAAGCTGGGTGGTCAGCCAGGCAAGTAGCCGGGCAATTAGGCCGCTCTGAATTTGTTGTGAGGAGGTGTTGTTACCAGTGGATCCGAGAGATGTCATTTACACGAAAACCAGGCACAGGATACCCTCGACATACCAGTCTCCAAGAAGACCAACACATTGTAAGAAATGAACGCTTACAGCCAACTGCTTCATCGACCGCCATCCAGGCACAGGTAGCACCGTCACTAGGGTCCCCTGTTTCTTCTCTAACCATGCAAATGTGCCGTGCTATAGGACATTTGGGATCACGTCGCCCATTACGTGTGTTGTCCTTGATGCCCACCCATTGAAGCCTCCTTTTGGAGTGGTGTCGCACACGTGAAAACAGGACTGCAGTGGATTGGAACCAGGTCGTCATTAGCGATGGATCCAGATTCAATCTCAGGAGTGAAAACAATCGTGTTCGTGTGTGGAGATCCCGTGGTGAACGTCTCAATTCTGCATTTGTTTTACAGCGACATACCGCTCCCACAGTTGGTGTGATGGTATGGGGTGTCATTGTCTACAATACACGGTCACCCAAAATATTTGATCCGTGGCACCATGACAGCCCAGCTGTATGTCCATTACACCTTGCAATCACATCTGTTGCCACTCATGCAAAAACTCCCAGGAGCCATTTTTCAACAAGACAAGGCTCGGCCTCACGTAGCAAGGGTGTCATAAGACTGTCTCCGCACTAGTATTACCGTTCCTTGGCCTACCCGATCCCCATATTTGTCACCATTTGAGCATATCTGGGATGATTTGGGACAGCTAGTTGGGCATTCCACGAGTTTGAACAAACTAGAGGCAAGGTTACAACAAATATGGAACGAAATGTCTGAAGACATCATACAGTAGTGGTTCTCAAACTTTTTCAAATGGCGACCCAATTTTCAATCATAAACTTTATCGCACCCCTCCCCAAATAATAATGTATTGAATGCAATAATAATGCACTTTGGTGCTAAAGCTACATTACAATCATAAATATAAACCGTACAAATTAACAAGATTGGTATTAAATTTTGTATATGTTAATTTTAAGTATTATACATTTTTATTTTTTAACTTTTAGTTCGATTCACACTATAAAAGCGTTTTTTTAATTTGTTTTTAAACTATAATTTATTTAAATTTTTTTTTTACTATACACAATAAAAATCCCAATTCCAGTGAAGAATTTAATTAAAAGAAAATATATTTACATACTTTCCAGGACTTTTCAATTTTTCTTTGATAATTTGAGGAAAAACAAAATAAAACTAAAAAAAATGTTCCAAATGTGCATGATCTTAATGAAGTACATAAATCACAGACACTTTTCGCTAACAATACAGGAACGTTATTTTCCATCAAAACTGTCATATTTTTTTACGTTATTGCAATTTTGCTTTCGTTTGATGAACTGCAAATATCATTTTGAACTTTTTCTTCCTTGGTGTTTTTTAACAAAGCGAAGTACTACATTTATGGCTTCATAGTTTTCTTCATAGAGTTCTTTAGGCAGCATTTGAAAATTTCAGTTCAACTCAAACGTTTCATGTCTATCGCTTTTCTCATATTTACTTTTGCTATCATGATTAGTATGCATTATTTCAGCAGATTCTTCAATTGCTTGATCAGTTTCAACTTCCTTCAATAGAGATCACACATACCCATTTTTTTTATACTCTGCTCATTTACATTTATAAACCATAATAAGTCGTACAACACAGCAATCAAAACCACAAAGTTGCTCATAGGGGAAAGCGTTACATATCAATAGAAAATATTTTTGAATAAAAGTGGTCGCGCAGGGAACTCGATCGAAACAAGTACATTGATTGAACAAAAACGTTTGCCACTCTAAAAAAAGAGGCATATTTTTAACAAATTCATTTTAGTTCCCATTAAGATTGTCTAATAGGAGATATACCGTCAAAGTTACGGTTAACGAATAAACTGTTATCCCAGAATTAACGATTTCACTAGCCTGGGGTGACTCTGCCCCTCATGCGACCGCTGCTATGTTAAAAGTATATTCAATATAAAAATATATATGTCAGTTCTAAAACTAAATATCTAAAACGTTTTTCGTTACGCATTATATGTTTGAGAATACTCATAAAAATACATCTTAGTGAAATAATTCTTCAAAGTGCTCAATATGCTTACCCATGTATCATAAAACTCATTCACATGGAAAAAAAAGCAACAGAAAAATATTATTTACTACTTTTCTAAAAGAAAAAGAGACGGAGTGAAACATACCATAAGTTTGAAGGTCAAATGTATGATAATCAAATTTAGTATTTTAGGGGTTAAAAAAGTGCTTCTCAAACTTTCAATACTCGCGACCCAATATTCAGTCATCATTTTCATCGCGCCCCCCTTCATACAATAACATTGTATTGAAAAAATTCAATAATACTATACTTTTATGCTAAAGCTACAGTACGACTTTAACCTCTTATGTGCCATCGACGTATATAAACGTCTCGCTCAGCCAAAGCATTAATCTTCTGGACGTATATATATGTTTCCGAATTTCTGTGCACTGCTATCCATAAAATTATTCCTAAGGCTTTGGAATGCAATAAAGGGACATTGACAGTCTTTGCAAAGGATTTACTTATTTCAGAGGATTTTGCTTTTATTTATTCTCTTTTCCCCTCCCCCCCCTAAAAACATCAAAATACGCGCGTCTACGTGGAAAACCTTGGCATTGGGAACCAAACAGCGTAACTTTTAATCGGCAGTTAAGGAATTAATTATACACCGTTCACAAAACCCCATGATAAGTGTTAATACAAGCCCATGGGGTCACTGGTAATTATCAAACTTGTTCTTAACTTAGTATTGTTAAATTAATAATAAAATACATTGTACAGTACAGATACCTTTATAAGTGTATTATCAGTGTAAATGTGTATTTTATATTTTATTATGTCAGAAAGTATTTTGTTTGCTTACTTTCCGCAAATTAGTAATGTTTTGAATAATGTTTAGTTTTCAACTTTTCAATATTTTCGCGCCCCCCTTGTAGAGTTATCACGCCCCTCAAGGGGGGCACGCCCCACAGTTTGAGAAACGCTGGGTTAAAAGAAACGTAATAAGAAAATCTCTCATCGTGAGATCACAGCAAAGCAAACAAAATGTAATTTGTTATTTGGTTATATGATCAAAGATACAGCTAATGAGCGTTTGAAGTGGAATCTTTTATTTTTGATGATCACCAGATGATATATATAAATTATGTCACAGTGTAAATGCGTATTTTTATTATGTCAGAAAGCATTTTGTTTTACTTCATTTCAAGAAATTATTTCTTAAACCTTTTATTTTCAATATGCTCGAGCCCCCCACGCAGGATTATCAAGCCCCCAGGGGGGGCGCCCCACAGTTTGAGAAACGCTGTCATACAGAACTTGTATGCCTCAATGCCCGATCGTATCACATCGTGCATTCGCGTTAGAGGGGGTTCACAACTGGGTATTAAATCCTCCGTTCTTTTACCTTTTCTCTGAAATAAATGATCCCTTTTCTTTGGTTTTCTAATCATCTACTTCTATCAAAGTAGTCATTACGTATGTAAAATTTCGTTTCGTTTTGACGACTCCTTCTTGGTGTGCTAATTTTTTGTCCATAAGTGTACAACAATATTGGACTTATTTGAGGTCCGTTAAATGGAGAGAATATGTACTCGTCAGACAAGTTAATTAATATCCTCTGAAGAGCAAGACTTGAGTTTCATGGAATTTTTCAAAGGGACTATGCTGCTCATGTCAAGAGGTAAAAGTTGCCCATTAATGGCTTACGGAATATGAGGATGACTATCCTTTATTACTGAGACCACTAAATTCCTCAGATCTGAATCCCTGTAAAAATCTGTAGCAACAACTGCATCCTCACTTCATTCTCAATCTCGGAACTCCTCGTGTTACGTCATGCTTTGCTGTTCTCATAGTCAAATATTCCCATGGAAATATTCCGTGCACGCAATAAACCCGTGACGCCTTCACTTTACTGTTTAAGTGTGAAAAGAGTCTATTAAAAATATTAAGTAAACGGTCAGATTTGACTGAGTAGATATACAATGCAAACAATATATTCATGTAAGCAATCAACATGCATTAGTGCAAGCTACAATATATATAAGGGTACTCGTTCGACACATGCAAAATCGGGGTTGCCAACTTGACGAGTTATCTCGAACAGTGGAACTATTGCGATAGTACGTCAAGTACCTTAAAAACACTTAGAAGGTAAGAAATCGAAGGAGTTCTAAAGAATAAAATTTATTTCCACACGGAATAAAATTTAAAAGGCACCAACTTTCTCCTGACAATCCTCTATTAAATCTAATTCTGTGTTAGTTTAAACAAAGTAATGAAGAATGCTCTTTTCAATGAATTGCACATCTGCTTATATAAGAAAATTCTATTAGAAAAAAATAAATGTTTTCTTTTCTTTCTTTCTTTTTTTTTTTTTTTTTAAAAAAAAAAAAAAAAGGAAATTTTTAAACCGAAATTTGATTTTGTGTTAACTGAAAGTGTTAAAATTGGGCAAAGGAAATATTTATTTTGAAAATGTGTACTAAAAATAGAGAAAACTGAATCCAATTCCTGTCGTCGGTATTTCAAGCCGAGAATTGTAATTAAGATGGTCGTTGCTATAGCAACATTCCGAGGATGTAAACGGGCATTATCTTATAAATGAAATAATTTGATTGTTTCTTTTTTTAGTACTTACGTATTTTTTTTCTAGGGTATAAAAGTGTAAACTCGAGTTACAAAAAACTCTAAGGAGAAATTTTTGTTTGCATTAAACAATATATTTGCACATTTGATTATTAAAGTACGAATTGAATGTTATAATTTGATTGTTCTTTTAAAATGTCTCTCTTTTCAATATCTTCAAAGAATGTATTCAATCTTTGAGCGTTTTCTTAAACGAAAATGCTGCGTATTTTTGGAATATATTTCGAATTTAAATTTTCTTTTGAAATATAATCATTTAAATTGCCCTCCCGAAATAGACTGATGATCAAATCTTCAATTTTTGAATTAATTTCTCAATCTTTCAAAGGAATAAAAATATGTAAAATAACAATTTCAATTGTGTGTGTGTGCTATTTGTTCAAAATTAAACATCCGTTTCAAAAACTGAAACAAAGTTCATAGTAGAACAAAGATGTACATTAGATTAGATTCCATTTAAAGCATATTTCATAAATCTCCCATAACCACATAAAACCACAGTAAAAGAATTAATTTTTCTTGAAACTTTGCGCTTTTCCGTGGTGTAAAAAAAAAATTTCTAAAATCAGTTCAAGCAGCCAAATCGCAAGAGAAAAAACTCTAATCTCACAATCAGCTCACTAACATTATATTTCTAAGAAAAATGGTTTTCGTTATTTTTAAATTACGATGTAATATTAAAACAACATAAATGGAATTAGGGAATTAACTTTAAATATTTGTTCAAACCATGAATTTCTATTAATTATATTTTTAAATTGTGAAAAAAAAAATAAGGAGGGTCATTAGTAGTTTGTAATCCATAAAAAATTGTGGCCATGGTAGCTTAAAATGTCAAAGTCTCGGATTCGCGGCTGGTGCATGGAGCCTTTTGCAGCTGAAGAGACGACGTGGCATGTAGAAAGGGCTGCTACACATTAAACCTGTCACAGCTCAAACATCTTTCCGATGGATGGTGTGGAAGTTGGGAGAGGAGGGTGTTATCCTCGTCACTTGGCAATGGTTACAAATTACAAGTTCCATTGTCAATAGCTTTCGTATAGCTTTAGAGTGCGACGCTAATGTAACTTACTCCAAAAAATATCATTTTGATAACCAATGACAATAGATGTAGTTAATATGTAGAATTTGTATTTTGGTTCAAACCTTTTATACTTCTTACCTTAAGACATGGAGTTATGAACTATTTCTTTTTTTTGTGAAATATTTGATACTTAAATGCGTTTTTTGGTGTGATTTATATATTATTTCTTTGAAAACTGCGAAATAAAAAATATATCTGTACTCTTGTTCATTCAAAGATTGCTGACTGAATTTATTGTTTCAATGATTAAAATGAATACATATGACAGATTTCTCAAAATAAATTTTAATTGTCTTCTACAGTTTATGTTATGTGACCAATATAACAAGTAATGTATAATATTTCGAAAAAATACTCCAGTACCACATGAATTGTAGGAAAAATATTTCTTAAATGCAATAATTCTACTTACTGTTTTAAAGACAAGCATGGTACACTTCAAGTACATTGTCAGTTTAAAAATTCAAATTATATTTATTTTGCCCTTCTGAAAAAAAACAATGTATAAAACAACAACTATAAAAAGAATTTGAATGATTAAATGACAAGATGAAAGGACTGGGAATCATTGAGAAATTAAAATTATTTTATTATTTTTGTACTTCGTTGGATCCAAAAAAAAAAAAAAAAATGAGATTCTGTTTTTGAATTTGAAGATGTACGGCTAAGAAATATATCAGAAACCATTAATATGGTAGTTTGAACCTCTATTTTGATAAACAAAGAAAATCAAAAAGCTGCGTTCTCTCATTATAGTAAACCATTTTAATATATTTTCATTTTCCCCCCAAAAAAACTATATAGGCATATAATCGTTTTGATTAAATTCCCTGTTTTTTGAGTCTTATTTCATATCAACACAATGACTACTAACTAGACGATCTCAAAATTTCGAAGTTTGGTCAAGTGTAGCGAACGATACCTGAGCTTGAATGCCACTGTCCAAACTTCCATACCAAACCACGTTAAGTCACTGAAACTTGACGGATTTATCACGGTTCAGTCCTGCTATTAGACAGGCCTTAAATGATACAAGGATTCGAACGCATGATACGACAAAAATACAGCTTACCACGAGTTCGCTGTTATGATCACTGAGTAACGCTGTGACACCAATTTAATTTCTGGGTATCGAGAAGAATCCCATAGTTTTAACTAAAATTTACTTTTATTTAGAAATAGGTAATGCCGAATATACACACGTTCTTTTGTATATATAACTCCCGCAAATCTAAGTGTCATAAACTAGGTGTTGTCGACTATTGTGCTCGTTTTTGTGGGCGTGCAACAGGATTGTAATGTTAGCACTCCATTAAATAACGAAGTTAAATTTCTAGTTCACTGCCTCAACTGTTCCAGCTGCTCCACAGCCTATTTTCTCTAATCATCAATTTTTTTCGTTTGATCCTCTTCCTACTGCCTAGCAGCCTTCCGCAAATTTCCATTCCTCACCGCTCGCTGATCTCTCGCTATCGTTGGTCAGGCTGCCCCGTAGATTTTTCGCTGAAATCACTAGTTCCCCGGTCACCTCCCAATCTTTCTTTTTAAATCCCCTGGAAGGGCCTCTCTCACGCTCCCTACCATTTCTTACTGGAAAGAACACCAGACTGCACGCGGCACTTTCTGTCTTGATCCCAACCACCATTGGTTCTCCCGGGAGAAAAGTCTGTCTGGACTGAGATACTCTTGTCACCGTTATCATAAACCATTTACAGGGTCTATAAATCAACTTTTCATTTCTACACGAAGAATATCTCTCATCCTAGGCATTTCTTCTTTATAATAGCCGAAACCTCTTTTCAAACATGTGTAGCATGGCCACATGTTAAAGTATCCGACTACGTTCGGAACCGTGATTTTAAAAAAAAACGCATAAATGGATAATTTTCATGATATTTAGTGTCACTTAGAATACATGTAAAAAATTGTTTTGAGGACACATTTTGACAAAAAAAAATATTTAAATACAATATTTCAGCAAAAAATTAATTTAGAATAATCTTTTTTTTTTCAAAATGTTCTCCTCTTGAGAAAAATGCTTCTATTATTATAATATTTTGCCTGTATATAGCTCAGACCTCTGTACAGAGGCCTAACTATGATTTTTTAAAAAATCCTATTATTTTCAGAGTTACAACCCATTAAAATTATTATCGGGTTTTTTTTAAAAAAAAATTCTCCTCTCTGTTGTCGTAAAATATGGATAAACCCACTTCTAAGTTATATATTTCAAAAATTCTAGTTGAGCCTCTGTACAGTGATCTGAGCTATATAGAGGCAAAATATTATTATAATGGAAGCATTTTTCACAAAAGGAGAATATTTTGAAAATGGGTCATTCTATGTTCATTTTTGGTCAAAATATTGTACTTAAATAATTTTTTATTGTAATACTATTCTTAAAACAATTTTATGTACATTTTCTAATCTAAGGGACACTAAATATCATAAATATTATCCATTTATATGCTTTTGCAAAATCACGGTTCAGAACGTAGTCGGATACCTTAAAAGAACGAAAGAATGGACAGCCTTGTAAACAGGTGTATCTCTTTCATAGTTAACTGTGAAGAAGAGGCCGCTTCTGGAGACCCTTTTTTGGCATCAAAAATGAACAGAGGGGCAAAAACAGACTGTGATTTCAACTGAAGGCGTAAGAAAAAATCTGTAGTTAACTCTGAAAAAAAATAAAAAAAAAACATCTGGTGACTCGGTTCGTCCCTGGGCATCAAAATGAAAAGAGGCGTAGCAAACTGCTATCCATGAGATGACGCAACATTGGGTTACCGCACTCACACACGCATAGCCACTAGATTTTGTATATTCCAATTGTCTTGTATAGTTTTGTAAATAGAAAATAAGTAAGAAAATTCAAACGTTCCGTGAAAGAAGTTTCAAAGGAGTAATAGAAATATTTTTGATTTAAACTATGTACTTTAAATAGATATGAAAATGTTTTTAAACTCTTACAGTTTGATTTTAAAATATAAATTGAAATTCTGTGTCTTGAAGTTCTTTTTATTTAATATAACCTGGAACATAAACACAATATGAAATGCTACCAATTGGATTTGAAAAATGTAAGCTGAAAAAATCTGTCAACGCTAAGTAAAACTATTAGTATGTATATTACGCCAAGTATACAATAAATTAAATCTACAGTATGCTTATCGTAATTTTATATGAATTCTGTACTGCAACATTAATTTGAAGTAGAAAATTCGAATTTTAATTTAGAATGCTTAAAATATATAAAAA
>BMAV01007329.1:15212-31527 GCA_019973955.1 Trichonephila inaurata madagascariensis
CATTTTTTATAGTTTGTTCAATTGTTTTCAAGAAATTAAAATTAAATTTTGATGAAGCTTATTAAAACCAGCAGTTTTCAGTTTTTAGATTTAATTTGAAAAGAACATTTTTTTTTCCTTCTGTTCTTGTTTTTATTTCTAAAATCAGATATATTTAAATTGAAGCCATTGTCATTTAGGAGAAAGCCCCCCCAAAAACAAATGATTCTTTCTCCTTTAATTTATCAGAGATTCAGAGCTAGATATCGCATCAGGAGCCGTCCTCGTCGCTTGACGATGATTTAAAATTACAAAAGCGTAACAACTGAATATTTGCTTTGCGACATATAATAAGGCCTTAAGAAAATTGTGCAATGCACAGTAAATAAATTCATACTACTAATTACCAATACAAATTTCTTTGCAAAACATCGCTGAGTTATGAATTCGGTGGAAAAAAATAGATACCCAAGGTCGAAGGTAACTATTTGAAAATATATCTATGAGTCTCTGGAGTGCCTTAACAGCATATATAATGGCATTGCAGTGAACCAAAATTCAGAAACTTGTCATATATTAAAGTAAATTATTTTCATGTCGTTAGACCAGTGTTTCTCAAACTTTCAATACTTGCGACCCAATATTCCATCATAATTTTCATCGCGCCTCCCTTCCTTGCAATAACACTGTATTGAAATCAATAATACTATATTTTAAAGCTAAAGCTACACAATGCGACTTTAACGTCTTAAGTGCCACCGGCGTATATAATCATCTCACTCACACAAAGCGTTGATTGCCCCCGACGTATATATACGTCTTTCCGAAGTATTATCTTTTCTGTGATTTGCTATACTTAAAATTATTCCGAAGGCTTTGGATTACAGTAAAAGGACCTTGACTGTATTTGTGAAGGATTTACTTATTTATGCTTTTTCTCACTCCCACCCCTTCAATACATGACATACGCGTGGAAAATGGTGGCATTGGGGAGCGAATCGAGTAACTTTCTATCGACAATTAAGGGATAAATTATAAACCACGAAAATTATCAAGATAAGTGTTAATTTTTGTACATAATTGAAAATAGAACAAGCCCAGGGGTTCACTGGTATTATTAAACTTGTTTTTATAGTATTGTTAAATTATTTATAAAATATATTGTGCAGCACTGATACATTTATAAGTTTATTATATCAGCGTAAATGCGCATTTTATTTTATCAGAATGCATTTGTTTGTTTACTTTCAAAATATATATATTTTTTTTTTAAAAAAATTATCTTCTGCTTACGACTTTTCAATAAGCTCGAGCCCCCCTTGCAGAGTTATCATGCCCCCAAAGGGGGGGGGGCGCCCCCCAGTTTGAGAAGCACTGCGTTAGACGGTACCCTGCACAATTTTACAGTTTGTAAACATGAAGAACATTATAGAAAATATAAGGGAAGTTTTAGGAAGAAAAGAAATCCGCTTAGAGATTAGTAGTCTTATCTATCCTTAGAAATTATTCCATTCAGCAAAGGTATTTCAGAACTCTTGTTTTTAGAGAGTCAGAGTATAACGTTTTGTACCAATAACGCAATAGTAGGGTTCTATTTCTTGTTGAAATGTTCTGAGCAATTTCTAATGTTTTGTTATTCAATATTTATTGATCCACGTAATAGAATTGTTGCCACTTTCTCAAATTGATTCCTCTTTGAGTAGAAAAATCAAGAATCAAGTTATAAATGTTGGATAGAGAATGCAAGTATATTTTATACATGTTCTACTTTTTTACGATTACTGTTTACCTTCTTCATTATACTGAATAATATAATTACAGAAGCAAAGAAAATTTTAATTAAGTATCCCTATTGTGACGTCTATCGCGTCTTTCTGCTAACATAACTCCTATGTTCTTTGACGGCCACGATTAATGGCAAAACTTTTCCAACCCAATACCAAGAAGATAAACAAAGATAATATGTAAATTAGATATACTATAAAAGGATAGAAGCTTTGATGATAGGATATAGCGCGGCAAGCTTAGAGATAGTAGTGTGGAATTATTCTGATCGATAGCGTGACAAAGCTTAGTGTGAAATCTTGCGGATCAAGAGTTAGCAGTCCGATAGTTTTGGAAAGAATAGAAGCCTAAGATAAAGAAGTTGGAACCATTGTATATAAAGTTTATAGATATCATTATCTAGGTAAAGGAAGGAGAACTGAAAAAGGTAATATTAGATATAAGTAATTAGATGAATAGGATTATTAATGATAATTGAGATAAAGGATCTAGTTGCGTGATCTGACTTGAATACGTGGTTTAATTTGGGCGTTGACTCTCACTTTAATTAAAATTGTCAAATTAGAATTTAAGTAATATAAGTTATTCTTAATAAAAGTTGTATTAAGAATTATTATGTCTCATCATTTTGATAATCCCACACCTCTAGCTTACGCGGAACCGGCACGACATGGTCATCACAGGATGGCTATGTCGCACTATTATCATTTCTGTCGACCAAGCATTTATATCAATAGTTTTCGTAATTATCTACATATTTTTCTCTTTTTCTTTGTGAAATCATTAAAGGAAAGGGATAATTAAAACTTATTTTTCGAGCAAACAGAGTACAGCACTCAAGATATAATAAGATGATTTATATCTAATATTGATGATCATGTTGTTTTCTTTATTGTTATGAAGATGGTGTCATTTGATTTTCTTAATTAGCTTATTAAAAAAAAAGAAAATTATGCTGATTTTGATTCACTAAAAGAAATCATACCATTAAAAGTAAAATGTATAAATGAAAAAAATAACGGCTAAGACAAACTACTAACTTAGGTCCTATGGGAATGTAGAAGTTATAATATATTTAATTAGAATCTCCAATGTACATAAAATGTTTAACATATCGTTGAGTTTATGTGTTTTAAATAGACAGATTTTGTGTTTGTTTAAAGCTGTATTTCTTTGATTGTTGAAATTTTAAACGTTTCCAAAAAAAAAAAAAAAAGTTATTTAGTTATATCAAAAAATATTTACATTTAATTCATATTGATAAAATTTTCAATATCAAATACCATCTGTAAGATTTAGTACTTTTTCATATGATTAGAAAATAAAGAGAGATTACTTTTTTCTAAATAAGGTTACGCTTCTTATGAATATATTTCAATTACATTTGATAAACTAAAAATTATCATCGTGCACATATTAAAATTCTTACATGGGAAAAATATTTTGGGTACGTATTAAAATTTTTAGAAACGAAGAATTCTTTACTCTATGCAGTATTGGTCATTAAACTACTTAGAATTGCATTCATATCGATTTTTTTAAAGAAATATCCTCTTTTTTTCCCGCAATTCATGATGATATAAAATAATTATACTTTATATATAAATGCAATAAGCGTTGAGTACTGGAATGTTTTAGATATTTAAAATGTATATAAAAAAAGAAAAAAAAAAGATCGAAAGTAATAATATAAATAATTTCTTTTTAAATATCATGAAAGTATTGTTTAAACATATAGATGTTTGTATATATTTGTTTTAATTAAGTAAATAAAAAAAAATATTGTAAATGTGCATAAAAACAAAATTCCTATATATCTTATTCAACAATTGATATATTCTTCTATGCTTAGCTAAAAATCCCTAATATATCTTCGGTCGTACATCATACATTCGTAGAGTAGTCAGCTTTTATCGGAATCCGATGAATTTACCATTTAAGTCAGCGTTTCTGAAACTGTGGGGAGCGCCCCCTGAGGGGGCGTGTTAACTCTACGAGGGGGCACAAGCATATTAAAAACTCGAAAACAAACATTTATTTTTTAAAAAAATATATTAATTTACTAAACGTAAACAAACAAAATACATTCTGACATAATAAAAAATATAATACACATTTACACTGATACTATACAATTATAAATGTATCAGTACTGCACAATGTATTTGATAATTAATTTAAATATAAAAAGTTAAGAACAAGCTTAATAATTACCAATAACTGCATGGGCTTGTCGAATATAAAATTATACACAAAAAAATTAACACTCATCTTGATAATTCGCACGCTTTATAATTAATCCCTTAACTGCCGGTTAAAAGTTACCCAATTCGCTCCCTAATGCCATCGCTTTCCACGCAAGTGCGTATATGTGATGTATGGGGAGGGAGAAAAGGAATAAATAGGAAAATCTTTTTGAAATAAATCCTTCGCAAACACTGTCAAAATCATTTTAATACATTCCAAAGCCTTCAGAATAATTTTATGGATGGCAGTGCACAGAAAAGATCGTACTTCGGAAAGACGTATATTTTCGTCCGGGGTAATTAAGGCTTTGGCTGAGCGTACGAATATACGCCGGTTTATATACGTTCATATACGCCGGTGGTACTTCAGAGGTTAAAGTACTATTGTAGCTATAGCGTCAAAGTATAGTATTATTGAATTCAATGCATTTTGTTATTGCATGGAATAGGGCGCGAGGAAATTTACGATTAAATATTCTGTCGGAAGTATTGAAAGCTAGAGAAACACAGATTTAAGTGATCTGACAGTCCGAGACATAGAAATTACGAAAGCAACAATAAAATTTATTTTGTTCACAAATATCTGAAATTTTATTTGTATAAGGTTTTTCTAAATTAAATATACAACTAAATAGATAGGAAACTTTTAATATTCCCTCGAAGGATCCAGGAGAATAAACTAATTATGGGCTCAATATTAAGCTACGTATTTTTAATACTCTCTTCATTTTTCCATTTTGCTAGAATTTACCACTCAGGAAAGTAATAAAAATACATATATATTTTAAACCTTTTTTATATCAAGTTAAATGCTTTTGAATGTCAGGCACATCAAAGAACACAAATACTTTAAATTTACTAAATATATCGGGACCCTAATGTAAAACAATTAGAAAGTTTTATTTTACACGTAGATGATAAAAGCATTTATAATTTAATGCCATAATTATTGATAAATACATGAAGATATCTGTGTCTTACAATTTCATCAAGAAATAATGATTGATATTTTCTTATTTGAATGTATTTGTAGTAGTTAAGGGAAGCGGTCCGTAAAATGTTATACTTAAACATTGGAAAAAAACCCCAATTGAAGATATATTTGAAATAACTTCCTGACATTTAGCATCAAAACTATTATACAGATTACATTATTTCTTAAACTGGAATGCCCGGAACTGGATGGTAGAGTCTCAGGTAAATGGCGAGATAAGCAAACAATACTGAAATGCCAGAATTTTCAAGAACTCTTTGTAAAGACTACATCTCTTATGTTCCTTTTCTTGTTGTCTAAATTTTTAACTTTTTCTTCTGTTATCATGTTAATTAGTTGTGGTTCTTACTTTAAATGTTTGTTCTTTTTTATTACTCATTTTTGTATGATACTTGAGCTGTTTTATATGTTTGGGTTGATCCTTCCAATAAAGCCCCATGTAACAACAACAAGCTATTATGAGTTCGCAAGTTTTATTTACAATATATGTGTAATATTATTATTTTAGAATGATTCACTTTCATTTCCTAGAATAAAGCTAAAAGCATTCTATAATTTCCCTGAGTCATAAGTTTAACTGTTTAATAATCAAATTAAATATGATTTAAAAAAAGATAAGCTTAAACTCTTTGTGACTCTCTCTTTAAATATCTCTAGTTGAAAAATGTTATTCGACAAAGCAGCATTATTTCTCCTCTATTGTTTGTTTAAATACTTTAATTTTCTACTTAACCTATTTAAAAAAAGTTTACGTCAAAGAAAAAATTGATCAAATTACAGATTCGAATAAAAAATTGGAATAAAAAATGCATTTATATTAGCTGAGTAAATTAAATAAAGATTGCAGCTCAGAAATTGTACGTGGAAGAAATAATCTTTTTAAGCTTCATTAAAATTCTGAAGACCTTATTTTATTTCGATGAAGGGAAAAAAAAACACTTAAGGTCTTAAACATAATGTTTTTGAATACAATAGATTAGTTACCAATAACTGAGAATAAACACAATACATAATCATGCAACATCAGAAAATACACAGTTAAGTGGGTTGTCAACGTATGTATGTATATTCATTTAAGAAGGCATCAAATTTTCATGTAAACATTTAAAATGAACATTCAATATATATACTCACCTATTTCCCAAATACATCTAATTACTGTTTGCTTATTCAGCATAACACATTTAAATTTTCCGTCAAAATTTCACCCAAGCGATTACTTGAGGCAGAGTTATTTACAAGCATTTTTATAGCTTTATTTCATATTTTTGTGACGATTCTAAATTTTATTTTTATGATACTTGTGTTATATAGAGTAAAACTAAATATCGATTCCATACAATTGTTTCAAAAGTCTCGCAAGGGTTTTTAGTTAATAGTACCAATGGCCTGGAAGAATAGAAAATACAAAGTATTGAAATTATTTTTACTTTTTAACACCCTTATATAAAAAACTAATGTAGAATTTGAGACTAAAATTATGGGATTCAGAAATGTATTCAGCAATTTTGTTTGAAAATCCTGGGAATATGACAAATACTCGTTTCGTATACAATACAAGTATTATTACAAAAGATTGAAATCAATCATATCACATCAATTTACCTTACTTCATCGATGTTTTACAATACTCTTCTTGTTAAGTAGATCTCATACAAAAAAGTATATAAAATGAAAGGCGAACTGTAGAAAATAAAATATCTAAGAAATTATTTTCCGAAAATTCCTTTTTTATGACACAACTGTAAATTAGGCCAAAAGTAACATCTCTATAAATTTTGCTAACAGACCACTTTATATTGATATCATATATTAGAAATGCATGGATCTTTTAAAATACTAATCTATCGATGTAATACATCTTTTGCTTTTTCTAGCACATAGTAATTATTCAAGTGCTTCTGAGGAACTCTTTGAATTAAAAGGAAAATAAATTTTATACTCTTTTACATGATTCTTATATTAATATTGGTGAGTGTTTTAAAATTATATTATAAGTGAACCTATTCATCTCAGTTTTTTTCCCTAAGAACATGTTTAATTTTTCTATCTAAAAAAAAATAGCGCAAACGTTTTCAGAAATTTCATTAGCAGTTGAAGTACGTCATACTCTAAAGTAAATAAGAAGAAAAAGCTAATTTTTAATGTTTCAGATTGTTTGATTGTCAAAGTAATTTCATTAGTTTCTAGATATTTGAAACAAGGAACTGTGTTAAGTCTAAGGGAAGTCTATGCATCTTATAAGCAGAGTCAGCACACATGGATTGACGTTTCAACTGAAAAGCGATGGTTGTGTATGTCCCGCCAGTGAGACCTGCTTTCATTTAGGTCTAATAGCTGATAAAAAGGAATTTTTTAAAATTTATAACGCCCTGTAACTCTTTTGTGTGAGTCGATTTTTGAAGATACTTTCCTAAGCTGATCTCTTCACTGAAAAAGTAACACATTAATACAAATTTTGTGCAATCAACGCTTAACATATGTAAATATATTATATCTGGATGCGTAATATGTTTATATTAATTTCTGCTGTATTTATTTTATATTAAAATTGTAATATTCGCAAGCAATGCCGTTTCTCACGCTATAATAGCGATTCAATGGAAACATAACGAAATGTTGGCGATAGAGCCAAGTTGGCATCGTTTTTGGTGACCCTGTTGGCAACTTGGCGATGGATTAAACGGTGCAAAAGTGGATATGCTGTAGTGCACCTGGTCGGGGACTACAACAAAGGGGACAGCACAAAAACCTTCTCTACAAAAAAATTACATATGCATGCCAATTTTCATAGAAATCGGTTGAACGGTGTTGGAGTGAAACGAGTTCATATATCCAAACATCCATTTATATATATATAGAGAGAGAGAGAGAAATAATAAACAATACTTAAGAGAGGCTGAAATAAATATTAAAGATAAAACTATCAGTTTTGGAAACTTAAAAAGATAAATGTTGCAGTATAATAAACAGATGACCAAGGACAGCTTTCAAATTTACATTAAAGTGGGATTTAATCAGTGTTAAGGCTAGACACAAACTTCCCTTTCCCTGTTTTTAATACATAGCGAAAATCCATGAAAACTAATGGATAGAAGTTCTAAAATTATAAATAAGAAAGCTAACTTACCTAATGATGCATTCAAAAATGCTTAGACGATAATGAATCAATGAACAGTAAACGAGATGTGGAAAAAGTAATTGGAAATAGGAATAGCTCGCACTATATTTGACAGTCTACTATGTCTCTTTACCCGCCACCTCGGATCAAAGGGGGGAAGCTATACATAAAAAATAAACTTCGAAAATGATTTAGATTTGATTATGTTTATGTTGTTGTTACTAATGCCACCTGATCGACAAAGGCCAGATCAAGGCCCAAGAAATTCATCATGGCAAAGGGCTAAGTGACGCTTGCCATTAGCCTTAGCTTTGAGCACAATACAGGTGACAAAATGATTTAGCTCGGTTTCACCTCAATTTTGAGGGAGAATAACCTGGGGGGGTCAGGGGCCTCCTACCTCTCTTCCCCTTCCACCAACCTCACGAGAGGACTTGCGGCTCTACGGCTATTTAAAGTACTACCTTTCCGTGAAGGCACTATACATTTACAAGCACCCTTGTCTTCTCCGGGATTCGAACCCAGGCCCAACGACACAGCAGTCAGCTTCGCTAACCACTATATCGAATGGGTGACAGATTTGAATAAAAATCAAAATAAGAGTTAAAAATATGTTCTTTGAAATTATTTTTAATATTAAAGATTATTTTAACTTTGAAAATTTTACTTTTTTCCATACCACAGGGTCCGGCATATTACCCTCCCCTGTCTCTACAGACAGTTTCAAACAAATTAATATACGCAAAAAATGTCTTTTATTTGTGAACAACAAACACGATGCCATTTTACATCAATTATGTCCGCTAAATGGCGTCCTCCAATGGTTACACATTGACGAAGTCTTTCCCTAAAGTTGTCCATAGTTCTTATTGTTATTCCCGATGGAATGGCAGCCACTGCCTTGTTGATTGCCTTTTTTAGAGCTTGCAGGGTTGTAGGACGATGTTTGTATACTTACGCCTTGAAGAGTCTCCAAAGAAAAGAATCACATGGTGATAAATCAGGTGACTTTGCTTGGGGACCAGGCGATGTCTCCTCGCAAAGACAGACCTTTAGGAAACAACTCTCTTAGAATGTCCAGCAAACGCCGTGAAGTGTAAGCTGTGACTCCGTCTTGTTGGAAGCAGATTTTTGCTTCTTCATTGTCCCCAAGAAACTTGTTTTGATTGGAGCAAGATCTCGATCATGTGACAGTAGAGATCTCAAATAACCGTTGCCGTTAGTTTTTCTTCTAAAAAATAAGAACCCCACACACCAAATTCACCAACGGCACACCACACTGTCATACCAGGACTGTGAAGTGGTCGTTGAAGAATCAGCTGAGGGTTTTCTGCTGCCCAGTAGCAAAAAATTTGTTTATTCACAGTGCCTGACAAGTGGAAGTGGGTCTCATCAGACGGAATCAAAACAGTGCCAAATTTCTGCAGAATTTTCGGGAAAGACTTCATCAATGTGTCACCATTGGAGGAAGCCATTTAGCAGACATAATTTTTAAAATCAATTGACGTAAAATGATATCGTATTTGTTGAGCACAAATAAAACGTTTTTCTCTGCATCTTGTTTTGTTTGTTTGTAACTGCTTTTTGAAACAGGGAAGGTTAATATGCCGGATACTGAATTGTGTCGTCTGCTTTGCTTTAATATTTTTTTTCTTCCATTTTATTTTATTTACTGGCATTTAATCGTTTGATATTGTAAGTTATGTTCCTAAAGTTGGCATCCTTTTTGTACTGAATCTCTATGTGAGAATTGTTCAGTTGGCTGTGTTTGAATTCGAATTATTCATGTGTTTTGACACATAACAGAAAAGCTGTTGTTTTTACTGATTGATTTGATTAGATTTTAGACTGAAAATATTTTTTTTTTCAATATTCTTACGTGCATAAGTATGTGTTTTTGTATGTTCCATCCTAGTTTTAATTAAAGAGTTTAGTTTGAGTTTATTATTTGCACCAAATTTCGAAACAAAAACACCGAAACAAAAACGGTTATAAGTAATTGACAAATTCAATGGTCCGAAAACAGATTCAAAGCTGCAAAAATACGGGCCAAATAGTTGCTAGCTATATAATTATTTTCCTGCAGTTTGGAGGATACTGTTTCACTGCCATAAACGTTGGAGGAAAATATTCGGGTCCAATAAATCTTCTTTGAGCGCCAACCGTGATACATTGTTAATTTATTATATGCTAAAGTTGCCAGAGAGAATCAAATTACGTCGACGCATCCTTCTTCGTAATTATTCAAATTAGATACACGTCGATGGGAAACATATTTCATTACTTTATTAATCATTGCCTGATAAACACTTTCTCTGTTCAAAGAAAGGAACTGAACGCTGATTAAAAACAAAAATAAATACATTGGGACTATACGAGACTCATTCTTTCTTGATATCACACAAAATGTTTATTTTCCACAACTTTCTTATTTGCAAAATTAAGGAAACACGTTTTAATCCAGGATAATAAGAATATTTTCAATAAAGATATTCTGATTAGTTTTTTCCTTAGTTAAGAACTTTGCAAAAATCTGCCAGAAAAAGCCAGAGGGAAAAATTCTTATCCTGCGTAATTTCTTTTTTCTTGCGTAGGAGAGAAGGAATCACTTATTTCGAGTAGATGGTATTTGTATGTCTAAATTTTCACAAAAAAACTTCTAAATATACAAAATATTGTTTTTTTTTTTTTTATATTGAGAAAAATTTCAAAAGAAATCGAAACTTTGAAAGTAATTTTGAGTATTTTTTGTTTAGTTAATTTATTTGTAAAAAAATTTTATAATTGTAACTTGATTGTATAAGGTACGACCGAAAGGAACTTATAAAAACTATGAAAAAAGAGACATAAACATAACGTTAATATATGCTCCAGAAAGGAACAGAGTAAAATAAAATAGATAAAATATTTTTAAAATATTAATTGTAATAATTTTAAAAAACTTTTCTAAAAAAATACAGTGGAAAATGTTTTTGTGCTGTTTTTTTATGCAATTTTATTTTTGTGCAATTTGTTTTGTGCGATCTTTTTTTATGCGGTACATGAATTTCAACGGCTTTGGCGCCACTGTAATATTTTCTATCAATGTACCAGTGGAGTAACAGAGAATGTTAACGTCCCCTTTCAAAGTCAGGTTTTGCTTTTATAATTTTATAAATTAGATAAAAACGTGCAAGGCGTCAGCCATGCTGTGACCCCCCTAGAGCCCCGGGGTTTCATGGGTGTACGTTACGCCACTGCCCAATGTACATAAATATACTTCAAGACTCTCTCTTCATTTGTTATAAACAGTCTCCCGATAATGCACATTCAGTTGCTTTCTCTCAAAGCGCCAACAGCCGGCGCTTGATTGAAGACGAAACTTTAAATGCCTGTAGCATTATCAATAATTTGATAAATTATATAGACGGACAAGAAGAACCAAATTCTTTGAGAGCGGATAAAATATATACAGGGATACAGTTTCCCATCAAATTGGGAAAGCATTTTCTTAAAATAGATATCAATTCCGAAATGAATGTAAAATTCCAAAAAGAGCTTGGATCACGCATATCTGGTTATCGTGATAGTTACTAGCGACTGACCAACCGACCTTCGTCTCAAAAACTTATCGCTTTCTTTATAGTGCCAAAAAAAAAAAAATTAAATTGCATCTTCGAGGGATCAAAGTGGTTTTGAACTAATTTATCACAAGAAGATACGCTTTTTGGATTACGATGAGTTGCAATACATTATATGTATGTGCATTTTGAAAACTTCTCCATGTATACAATGTGAAACTAAATGTTTTTTAAATGTTTCCATGTGTAATGTAATTTTTTTTATCATGGAAGTACTTTCTCATAAATTCAGCAAATGATTGGCGTATTTTCTAAGGGTGGCTTTTTTTATGCGGTTCTACACTTACCTTTTTTAAAAAAAAACTGCAGTATTTCTACGAATTTGTTTGTTATATGTAAGAATATATGTGTGGAAAATCTTTGAATACTTTTTTGTGTGGTTATTTTTATGCGATCCCCATCTACCGTACAAAAACAGGTTCTACTGCACACTTTATATTGCCATTTTCGAAAAAAAGCCCACAACCATACATACAATAAATTTTTAAAAAAATATTTAGTTTGTATCATGCGCTTGAGTTCCTACTTCTATAGAAGATCGTTGTGTAAAGTAATGCGGAGATGATGATAATGCAAAATAAGTTCAACCTAACACTAAATTATTACAAGACATGGAAGTTAGAAAAGGAAGGTATCAATAACAGCTACGTGTACTTTTCACTGCAGATATACACAATTATTTTTCTTACTTTATTTTATTATTATAATGAAGTACCTTTCACGTGCGAAAGCGGAATTTAATAAAAATATGATATTGTAAGACATGTGATACTCACCTACTTATGCAAAATTATTAGTAATAATAATAAGTCATGAATCAAAACTTAAAGCATTCAGAGAGAAAATAAATATATTTAACAATATTTTCATCAAATTATTAAATTCTTTAAAATCACTCCTCAACTAAAAACCAAAATTTTAAAAACTGTTAACAACTGTCTAACTGTGATCTTTAATAAGTGGTTCCAATATTATTCTCTTAAAAAATCTGTTCAAACAAGAAATACTTTGCTATTGAAAGTAGTATATTAGAAAAGTAGCTATTTTAATAACACTCGCATTAATTATTCTACTTGAATGAATGCGCTGTTTTCTTAATTTGGAGCAAACTGAGTGTGTTAAACATAAATAAATAACCCTTAACATTTTTAAATACTTATCCCTTTCCACCTGAAGGAAGATTCCATCAGGAATCCTGTAAAGCACAATCCTTTCAGAAAATTTCCAAAATTTACTCTATTCAAAGAAATATAAACTTTACTCTTTTTCTTGAACAGCATAAGCTTTGCACAAATGTATTGGAATGTAAAATAAAAAACTTCTGGTTCTCTTTTCGGAAGAATTATTAATCGGAGTATTGCCTAGATCTAAATGAAGGAAAGAAACATGGTTAAGATACCCGACTACGTTCGGAACCATGATTTTGCAAAAGTGTATAAATGGATAACATTTATTATATTTAGTGTCACTTAGATTAGAAAATGTTTATAAAATTGTTTTAAGAATAGTATTACAAATAAAAAATTATTTAAGTACAATATTTTGAGACAAAAATTTAACATAGAATGACCCATTTTCAAAATATTCTCCTTTTGTGAAAAATGCTTCTATTACAATAATAGTTTGCCTGCATATACCTCAGACCTCTGTACAGAGGCTCAACTAGAATTTCTGAAATATATAACTTAGAAGTAGATTTATCCACATTTTACTACAACAGAGGGAAGAAATTTTAAGGAAAAAACGCCGATAATTATTTCAGTAGGAAGTAACTCTGAAAATAATGTAATTTTTTCAAAAATCATTAATGAGCCTCTGTAAAGAGGTCTGAGCTATATACTAGCAAAATATTATTATAATATAGAAGCGTTTTTTACAAAAGGAGAACATTTTGAAAAATGGTTATTCTAAGATAATTTTCTGTCGAAATATTGTATTTAAATAATTTTTTTGTCAAAATGTCCTTAAAACAGTTTTATACATGTATTATATATAACCAAAGTGACAGTAAATATCATGAAAATTATATATTTATGCGCTTTTTTAAAACCAAGGTTCCGAACGTTGTCGGATAACTTAAGCTTTTAACTGTTAAGTTATTTTAAAGATTGGGGTACATAAATAGTCATTTTTTTATTGCAAAAATCAAATGTATTGTACAAAATTAAATACATTTAGTAGAAAAATTGCTGTAGGCTCAAGTTTAGCAGGCATAGGAGGAATATGGTACTTAAAATATAATTCAGTAAGACAGGTAAGGTTATTTACTGTAGAGGTGTTAGGCCAGAATTCTTTCCTTCAGAAATTGCTTAACGCGAAACTGAAGGGACTCAAACAATTTTTCGTGCTGAAAGAATTTTGTGTTCAAGAATATTATAGAACAAAACCATATATCAACAAAATTAATTTTCTTAGAGTTCATTTTATTTACATAAATATGTATATATGCATATATTTAATTAAAATCAATGAAACATAAATATTCACAAGAACTTAAAGAAATTTTATATAAAATTTTGAAATTTTTTTGAAAAGCGAAACATTTATTGAGTTTTTAGAAAATAATCTGATATTTTCCTTTGCATTTTTTTTTGCATCAAATTGTCAACAAATTGTTTGATACCTTCCATTTTGTTATTCATTTCACTATTGTAATGCACATCTAAATAACTTTTCATGATGTTTCTCTCATTTCAGATGATGTGGGAACAGGAGCTGTATTATTCATTTCATTTTCATCTTTGGAATCTGCATCAATGATATTTTTTGAGCTTTGAACAAACTCCAAAATTTCTTTCTCTGCCATTATAGGGGCTGTACTCACATTATCATCAACTACTACATTGAATTCTTCCGATAATTGAATAGGACAATCCAATCAGGCTATTGCTTTCCGAATTTTGTTCATTTTCTAAATAGAAATCTTTTCGTATCAAGCTATTTCCGTTTCGTGTTAAGAGAAACAAATGCATCAAAATACATTGTAGTTTGTCGGGATTGTTCGTATTATTTCGTGTTAACCGAAATTTCATGTTAAGCGATTTCGCGTTAGGTGTATTTCACTGTACAGTAAGACCCCGCTTAACGCTCTGTTTCGCTTAGTACTGTTTCCATTTAACGCTCTTTTATTTTAATTGCTGGATTCCCAGTAATTGCATGCAGCATTAGGCTTCGCGATATCCGAAGCAGTTTATCCGATTTTCTTCTTTCCTGTGATGTTATACGAACGTATTTTATCGTTTCAAGCATTTGTTGACGTTATAGTAAGTATAAATTTATGTAATATAACGATTGCTATAGTAACAAATATTATGATTATTTTTTTTTTTATCATGGGTGATAATAAAAAACACGAAAATAGAGCTACAAGAAAAAGCATTTTCACTTGAAACTAAAACCCAAGTGTTTACAATATTAGATACTGGTAAACGTCATTCTCAAATTGGTGCTGCATTTAATTTTGCAACTTCAACAATAAGGACCATTCTTGAGAATGAAGAAAAAATACTGTCATCGGCAACTGCAACTACGACAAGCTCTGCAAGTAGATTTACCCGTTCTATATAGAAATAATAAAATAAAGGAAATGGAAAGATGCCTTTCTAATTGGTCTGACGACTTAATTGAACATAATATGCCATTAATCTGAGGCTTAGAATTTTATTTTTTTATATGTACATTCATTTATTATATTTCTATATTTGTAAAGAATGAATTTTATTTTTATTGTTATAGAAAACATAATTAATAAAATTAACGGTAAAATACGTGACAAATTTTCTACCTATCTTCCTCTAGCCCCATTATTTACATGATGAGATAACCTCGTTTAACGCTGTTTCATATTACGCTCTACTCTCTTTGATGGAACGTATACCCCGTGGTTAAGCGGAGTCTTACTATATTTATTTTATGTAAAAATTTTTCTACAACTTGGAATCAAAATTCTAAAAATGCAATACGTTTCCAAACTCTATTTTTATAGAGTAAAAATGAGTTCAAAAGTTTTCCTTGTCTAGTAAATGTAAAAATATCTTTTTATAATATTTTTTCTTGCGTTTTCGGATAGTCGGATGAAAGGGTATTTCTTGATCACAGCTATCTACGCCACTCCAATAGTAAGTTACTCAAAAAATTATGCCGTATAATACTCGGGCATGGTGGTTAAAAGGTTAGAATTCAGATATAAGTATTTATAAACTGCAAACTCAGGGAAAGAATATTTATGCGAAACACTGTAAAAAATTTTAATCGGATGATTTACTTAAAAAGTACTTTGTTATTTGATAATTTAGGGGAACATTATTAAAAAGAGCTCTTAAATTCCAGGCGCCTTTTATTTTAATGAAGTGTTGTGATTTTGAGAAGATTGTTTTTTGGTAAGTGCAAATTTCAATGCATATGTTAATATGCATTCTAAATGTACAGACTGGATATCATTCATATTTGTTGAAATTTATTTGAAGACAGGAAATTTTAATAAAACATTTCAGAGTTATGAATAATATTTACGACTAAATTTGTTAAAAAATAAAAGAATTTTTTTAAAAAAATAAACATTACGATATAA
>BMAV01007330.1:7667-49511 GCA_019973955.1 Trichonephila inaurata madagascariensis
ACTTATTCCATTTCTAAGCAATTAACCAAACGAACGAATACAAATGAAACCTTTTTACGATTCTGTAATCTCAGAATTAATAAGGCAGTTAAGTGTACGGTAACTTATTAAAGCGAAAATACGAGTTTATGTAATTATATGTGGTAGCAACTTTCAGGTTCTCGCACTATTAGGACTACCTTATTAAAATAACGATAACTACTACAATTTAATGAGATTAAGAAAAAGGTAGCGTTTCCAATGTCTGGATGAGTTCCGTTATACCAGTACTTAATTAATCAGCGATTTGCATTAAATTACCATGCTTTTCCTTGCAATCATTATAATTGAGTGTTATTAGATATATATTTTTTATTATTATATATTTCATGTTACTTGCTGAAACAAACGCTACCTAAAGAGCTAAAATTCGATTCAGCTTTAACTTGCAAGGTTGTTGTATTTTAGGTCACAAATATTTACTCGAATCTAAGCTACACCCTCAATTCTGTACAGGTTTTTGAGGGGAAAAAATGTGTGAAAGGCTCAGTGATATCCGATGCTTGAGAAATTAAAAAAAAAATGAATGAGAAATAATAAGAAGTTAATAATTTAATTATTTTACCAGTATTAAAAACTTTTAAATTCATACTTGAACATATAATTACTCTAACCGTTAGTATCAGGTTTCGATAAGGATTCGTCATTCCCATTGTCATTGACTTTGGTAACCCGGGATCACTTGCGCGGGGTGTTCTGTACACCCCAGCAACAAGAAAATCCTCCCAGATTTCTAAAAAGAATGTGCAGAATCACGATTTTTTCTGTAGCTGCACATTTTAGGTCATTGAACCTTCAGGCGTGATGCAATCCCTCTTTAAGGAACGATTGGAATGTAATGACCTTGACAAGTTTATCTGGAGGGCTGAGAACTCCCGCGAGAAGTTGAGCATTTGTATACAGTCCGCTCTGAAAGTTTGGAAAATGATTAAAATATTATTTTTCTATACTTTCTACTATCATTATCTCATTAATTATAAAGTATATTTATTACTGGCATATACGTTTTACTGGTTTATGAAAAAATATAAAATTATGTGTTTTAAAATGTGAAAATTTTGTATGTTTAGAGTTTAAATTAATGTTAGTTTCATTTGTGTGCAATAAATTAAATAATTTTATTTGTATAATACAAAACACATCTTGTACTTTATAAATATGTATCATAATGACTTAATTTTTATTTTTATAATTAAATACACGAGTTAAAAGTTTGGGGTGTTCTCTACACCCCGCGAGTAACGAAGGTAGCAAAAACAGGGGCGAGTGACCGCGGGGTAATAATGCCGGATTCGCCAGTTTCCCACAAGATGTCGTCTTCCGTGCCACCCGTTGCATTTGTTACGCAACATTTTTGTAAAAGAATGTCTTATAGATGAATGTAAAAGAATTATTGAACATTTATAAGCAAAAATTACATCATTTTGTTTATACCATCGTCGACGTATAATCGTTTCATTGTATCAAATTTCCAGTGACAGCTGCCTTGTTTCCGTTTTTTCTGCATATAACATTGCTTCTCTATTCATACGTCATCATAATGAACTCGTCTTGATGCATTAAATTGCCTACTACTGATACCTTTCACCTTTAGGTTATTAAAAGGAAGGGCATACAAAAAAAAAATATTTCTTTTAATACGAGCAATGATGTTTAGGATAGACTGAAAACTGGAGATTAACTGCTCAATGGGATAAGACATTGATGCAAATAGCTAGAACGGACAGTTACATTTTTTTTCCTTCTGAAAGGGATGGAAACTGAACTTTCCCACATCCATCAAATTTTTTGCCTTCGATTCTAAGCTGCACTCGATTTTCAGTAGTATTAACACTACAAAAAGTAGTGTGGCTTAAATTCCAGTAAATACGGTATTTACTTTTTATTATCGATTGATTTTGTTTTACATGCATCATGTCCCAAATAATTATTGTTGTGCTAGGGTATGTGCGCTAGAACATCCCCCTCCCCATTTTACTTCGAATGGAGCAATCCACATTGACATCACACCCCGCCAATAATGCCCTACAAAATAACTACACGGGAAATCACTGATTGATTGATTGATTGAATATTAACGTCGCACTGTTATCTACACGAGGGCTTTTGGCGACGAACCACGTAATTTTGAACCATGGTCAAGTGAGTGGACGACACCTGAGCTGGCACCCCCTTCTCCTAACTACCACACCACACCAACGGGAGGACGTTTCAGCTCTCGACAGATTTAACGTGCATCGCTGCCCTACACGGCGGGTTTTCAGTGGTACTGGGCTCGAACTCATGACAAGGCAAGCCACGGTCCGATACCTATAACACTCGTCTACCGCGGCCACCGGGAAATCACTGAGACTGACACGCTAGAGACGCAGAACACTACACGTGGAAGAAAGACGTTCTCCTTTGGTGTTTAATATATCGTCAAATATTTCATCCTTTATTTTGTTTAATAAATCATTTATATCATCTTAAGGTTGTAGTCTCATTGTCCCATATTATTACATTTTAGTTAAAATCCATAAGAAGTTCATTATTTTTTTTTAAAAAAAATATATCTATGATTAATGTTTAAATCAAATGTGTGTGTAACAGTTTTATTTCTCATTACATTTTAGGAACGCTCAACAAAGATGAGATTAATTTAATGACGATTCTGTCAGAAGCACCTGGAGTATTTTTCGTGACAGGCCTCATAATTTTAAACCAAGGTCAAGCGATGGAGAGTCATCTTAATTGGCACCACACTGTCCAAACTATCATTTATACACGAGAACTTTGAGTCTCTACAGATTTAACGCATTTTACCTCACTGTCCTATTTAGAGGATAGCTGAAAAATATCATGTGGAAATCATTACTTGTATGTTGCAAATATTTTGACAGTTGGAACATGTGGGGATATATATTGGCTTCTTCTAGCTTGAGTTATGTGTTTCTCCGCCTCCGCTTTCCTCTCGACATTTTGCATATTCATCGCATTAGAGGGCATGATTCATATCATCTCTTTGCTGTTGCGGATTCTTTTTCAGTTTACTTTGGACACTTAGTGAGACATTTTGTGCGAGATAGTACTCCTTCTTTATCATCCTGGTGGTTAATTAGAGCTATATTGTTCATAGGTAATTTTTAGCTCATTATTTTTTAATTCTCCTCTAAATAGGACAGTGGGATGATATGCATGAAATTGACGAATTCTTTTTCTCTTTATAAGTAAAAGTAAAAAAAAAATCCGCTTCTAGTGTTTCACCCCTGTTGTGTTATGTCAGTGCAAAGGTTTCTGAAATGAGAGGTATCATTAGAATTAATAGATAATCTAGATTCAAATGAGATCGACATTGAAATTGCTGTGTTACCACCAGGGGCTCGTGAACTACCTGACGAAGATAAAGGGGATGAGAATGTAGTAAATATTGGTGAGATTACGGAAAATGCTATGTTCCTGACTCTGGATGTTAGAACTTGAGATAGTTTCCAGCCTGAACAGAGCTTTAGTATTTTGACAGCAAAGTACCAAAAAAAAGCTAAAATACATAAGTCTCCTTGTATAAAGAATAAATCATCGCAATGTACTAAATGGGAAATACAGGCTGAATCAACTATAAATTACTTGCTCAAGCAAATGGAAACTGCATTGAAAGTAAAACTCAATCAGAACATTTTGAGAAGTTTTATTCCAGTGAAGTTTATGTTTTAATTGTAAAAGAGACTATGTGATATGCAAGAGATGTAAAAAACGAAAACGAGATTTCTTGATCACTACAAACGAAATACGTGTTTTTATATGAATTTTACTTCTAAACTGATATCATTCAAATACCCGTGAGCGTGACTACTGATCAGATGCTAAAGACCTTGGCATTAATTTTGTGAAAAATGACATGTAACAAAATCTTACGCAAAAGTTGAAATCTTATTTACACTTTGTGGATGATGGAACTGTGAGTCAGCATGCCCAGGATCATTCCTTCAAAGTAAAACCTTTGTTTTCCATACTTAATAATCCTTTTATGAAATTTGGAGGTGAGTGTAAGGACACAAGAGATAAAGCTAAGACTGAATTTGATGAATTATTACAACAAACATAGGGGCGGTGTGGATCTCACGACTGGTTGGCTGGTCTTTATTCCATTAAGATTAGTAGGAAGAAAGTGGTATTGGCCCCTTGTTATACGTTCACTGGATATGGCTATGGTAAACGCTTGGATAAATCACAAAACTCTCAACAAAGATGTCCTAAACTAGAAGGAGTTCCGAAGAGCTGTAACAACAGTTTATCTAAAAGAACTGTGATAAGAACATGAAGTAGATGTAAGATCTCAGCTGTACCTTCTGTTGCAAAATAAGACATCCGTAAAGACAGTAAAGGTCATTTTTTACTTAAGGGATACGAATAGAGTCTTTGTCAAAGAGAGAGCTGCAAAAGGAAACCAAAAATATACTGTGACATATGGGACAAAATACGTTGTCAGGCTTGCTTTCAATCTTTCCACCAAAATTGGAGGGAAATTCAACTTAAAAGAGAGCTATCTTGTAAATTAGAAAGTATTATTCAAATAAAGTAAAATTTTGTGCTCGGAAATCGCTTTACATCGTTGAAGATAACACTAAAACATTTAAGTGCAAATTTTCTCCCTTTTATTCCAGTGTCTTATTTAGAGACGTGGGTCATTCTTATATAAAAAATTTAAAAAAATATTTAATTTTACTATATTTAGTTTATTTAGGTTTAATTAACAGCAGAAAATATGATTCTTCTCCAATTTGAACAAAATAAATCAATTGGGATAAAAAGGATTAATATGCATCAAACCCTCTACACGGTAGTTTTTTAGTGACACCAGAAATTGAAACCACAACTGAACGTAGATAACGCTGCTTATGAACTCGCTACTATAATACCTCATCTGCCACAGCCACGAACAGAAACCAGATAAATAATGTAGAGCGTAATGAAACACAGAATGTGGCAATACTTTAAGAAATTTAAAATAACTTTTCAGGTACTTAACAGCAAATGAGAATGAAACATTTAGAAAAATTAGAAAAATCTAGCACACTTGTTCGCATGCATCCAATATATGCTGACAATTTTTTTTTAAAAAGAAATTATATATGCTACTTTTTTTTAACCCGGGAGCGGTCGTGAGGGGGACAGAGTCACCCTAGACTCACGAAATCTTTAATTCTGGGAAGCCTGTTTATTTGTTATCAATGCCCTTGTCAGTATCCACCCTATAAGATAGACTTCATGGCAACTAAAATTTATTTGTCACATATCTTCCTCTTTTTTGAGAATGTCAAACGCTTGTATACAATATTAAGGTACTTGGGGGTGACTGAGTTCGACGCTCGGCCACTTTTATTCAAAAATATTTTCTGTGAAAAGGTCCTTTTTTTACCCCTGAGTACGACGTAATAGTTTTGATTGCTGTGTTGTTCGACTCAATATGGTTTATAAATGTAAATGAATAGAATTTAAGGTATCCGACTACGCTCGGAACCGTGATTTTAAAAAAGCGCATAAATGGATAATTTTCATGATATTTAGTGTCACTTAGATTATAATATATATATAAAATTGTTTTAAGGACATTATGACAAAAAAATTATTTAAATACAATAATTTGGCAAAAAAAGTAACTTAGAATAACCTTTTTTTCAAATGTTCTCTTTTTGTAAAAAATGCTTCTATTGTATTAATATTTTGCCTGCATATAGCTCAGACCTCTGTACAGAGGCTCAACAACGACTTGAAAAATTCACATTATTTTTAGAGTTACAACCATTTGAAATAATTATCGGCGGCTTTTCTTAAAATGTCTCCCTTCTGTTTTCGTAAAGCATGGATAAACCAACTTCCAAGTTATGCATTTAAAAATTCTAGTTGAGCCTTTGTACAGAGGTCTGAGCTGAATACAGACAAAATATTAATACAATAGAAGCATTTTTTACAAAAGGAGAACATTTGGAAAAAGGCTATTCTAAGTTAATTTTTTGCAAAAATAGTGTATTTAAATAATTTTTTTTGTCATAATGTCCTAACAATTTTATACATGTATTATAATCCAAATGACACTAAATATCATAAATGTTATCCATTTACACGCTTTTGCAAAATAAAGGTTCTGAACGTAGTCGGATACCTTAATGTTGAGATTCAGGAATATGTGTATATATATTTATATTAATTGTAACTATTTAATAAAAAGTAGCTAAAATAAAATTTTTCTTTGTTGATCTAATTAGGAATTGAGATTACTTGTTTTAAATATGTATGCAATAGAGTGGAATGCGTCCTCTTTTAATTTATAAAAACCGCATCCTTACTAAGTTTTTCGATAAGCGTATCTATCCAGCAAAAACAACTTTTTAATTCCAATCAAATACTAAAACAATTCAGCTTTTGTTTTGAAAGAGCAATGACTTTGAGAAAGTACTTATTCTTTGAGCGATTGCACTTTGTATCACTTCAGTATCAAATCAGGGTAGAAACAGATTTCTTTACTAACTGAAGTAGGTCTTGATCCAATAAAAAAGCTTTAGGCAATAAGTACAGAAATTGTATTGCAAAAAGACTGTCTTGACGAAATCCTTTTAACCAAAGCACTTTAAGAAAATGTTGCTTATGTATTGATATTAATACTACAAAATAACGTGTAAAAATGTAAAGAATAATATCTATTGATCATTAATATATTACTTATTCACATGGATAGTTATAATCTGATGTATTCCTAAATATTGCAATTATTATATTAGTAATTATTTTGAAATATCATATGGGAGATGCAATTATAATTTAATTTAAATTTATAATCGTTAAATGCTATATTTTTTAATACAACTTAAATATTATTTAATATTAAAAACAAGAAATAAAAAAAAGTCAATTCCTACTTAGATCAACAAAGAAAAATTTTATTTTAGCTACTTTTTATTAAATAGTTACAATTAATAAAAATATGTATATATACATATGAGAGAATCTCAACATTAAGTGGTAATTAATTTTTATTCATTATCATTAGAGTATCGTATTGTCATCCAAAACAATCGTGTCTATAAAATTTCAGTTCAACTAAATGCTTTGAAACGTGAGAAAAAAAAAACCTTTTCAAGTTTTGACAGAAGTCGCCAAAATAGTCGCTAAGTCCCCAAAAATGATACCAACATGGCTGTATTTGTAATTCTTTAAATAATTAGTTTTAATCAATTAATTTTTATTAATTATAATTAAATTATTGTATTGTCATCCAAAATAATCCTGTATATAAAATTTCAATTGAGCGCTTTAAAATTGTTTTATTAACGATAGAAAATTTCACCAAGATAAAAATAAATAAATAGAGAGTGTGAGTTAATAGTAGGAATTGGATAATCTAGATTGGTATACATTTGTATTTTTCTTCTGGATAAAAAAAGTAAAACTACTTTGTAGAGTATTTCTTAAAATATATATATACAGTGGCGCACACAAGGAGGGGTGTCCTAGGGGTCCGGCCCCCCCCCCCCCAAAGCCCTTGGTTTTTTTCCCAATTGATTATAATTTTATGTATATAATATATGTTATGTATGATTAATTTTATTAATTAATACTAATTATTTATTCAATAACTAGCTTTTTACTGTTTTTTGTTCCCCAAAACCCAAAATCGACAAAATCAAAAGGAGCATGATACAAGAATCGTGGACTTTCGAGTCTGTCCCCCCCCCCCCCTTGGAAAACTTCTGTGTGCGCTACTGTATATATATATATATTAATGGAATAGGTTTCTGCATCATTAAACTCGAATTTAATTCTTTTCATAAATTATGAAGAACAATCACTAATAAGCAAATTACAAATAATGATAAACAAACAATAATATATTGAATAAATCTCTAGAAAACAAAGCATATTAATGTAAAAAACAACTTAGCCACAGCTTTATTTTACCACTGCATTCTGAAAACTGATTCACAGTAAATCAGATAGGTGGAGGGAGTTAGTGGGAGGTGGCGTTAGGTTCGACGCAATGCAGAAACAAGAAACGTTGTATTTCCCCTTTTTTCCAGAGAGTTATCGAGATTGGGAAATGGAAAGAAGATTGTGTGAGGCAAAGATACCATTAAGTTCGCAGAGTATTGAGTATGCTAACATTTGTTTCATCTTGTAGTCTAGAAGAACCGAAGAGTAAATTTGCGACTCAAGTTAGATCTGCATTTTTATCAAACGAAGAGACAATGCCCAGGATTTTTTACTTGTGAAGTAAAAGTTTTAGTTTGATATTTTTACTTTTTAGTGATTTATGAAGCAAGAATATAATTGTTTTTATAATTAATAGAATAATGTAAAAGTACTTTCTACTTTTTTTTAAAAATACTACTTTAGACTTAGAGAATATAAACTTGCTTCAGATTACAGATGCAATTTTACTTGAGACTTATTATTTGTAAGTAAAATCACTTATTGAATTTAGTCTCCTTTTTTTTAGGATAATACAAACAAGCATTTTTTTTAAAGAAAAAAATTTAGAGTTCATTAAAGCTCTTATAGGGCAATTTTAATTTGGTATGGTTATAGTCTATTAAAATTCTATGGATTTTAGGAATAAAAGGTGTTTAATACTTTTCAAAAAGAATTTATTTCTGTAATTTAAAACATGTAAACCTATTAAAATCATGTGAAACAAAAATAATAATTGGAGTTAAAATTGCAATTATTCAAATAAGTTTAAAGAATTTACTCATATGTTAGTTATAAAATATATTTAATCATCAATACAATCCTCCACTCCTAACAAACGGAGTTGCTTTGGCGCTACAGTAAAAATAGACCTTAAAACCTCCACAGTTCTTTGAAAATTCGTTACTCAGTATAGATAGACGATGCAAACCCTGCACACATAATTGTCAGTTGTGATCCTATCCACTAATTAAGTCTGGATTGTTTATTTCTCAATGCAATTGTTTATTTCTCAATATATAAATAAGGATAGACACATTTTCCTAAAATTATGATTTAGTATTTGACAATTTTTTAATACATTTCATTTTTAATTATTTAAGTTATAAAATAAAAAAAAAACAGGAACAAATTAATAAAAAATGTTTAAAAATAGCCTATTTCTATACCTTATGTTACATCAGAAACTACCGTTGTAAATATTTCATAAATAAACATATATTTACCGACGAAAAAAATGGAAGATAAAAAAATACTCATAGGGAAGAAATCTGAAATTAAAGCTATTAAAAGTTTCGTGCATATTTAACCGTAATAAGTGTAAATGTTTCATTTACTTTTTCATTACGGTTCAGTTTAGCATTTTTTACTATCCTATCTTCGAAAAAAAAAATTAAAAATATAAATTATTTGCTATTAAAAGATACAATTTTTGTAACATCTTGATATTTTTTATCAAGACAATTTTCTCAATTATCTTTATACGCGTTTAAATTTAATGTTTTCTATCTTAAATTTCTTAAATGTAATTTCAAGCGTTAAATTAAAGTTTTTAAATGAAATTTAATTCATTTTTCCTACATGAGTGAAATTTTAATTGTATCAGAATAAACAATTCCGTGAAAAATATTTAAAAATAGCATATTTCCATACCTTATGTTATATCAGAAAGTACCGTTGTGAATATTTCATTAATATACATATATTTACCCACGAAAGAAATGCAAGATAAAAGAATACTCATGAGGATTCCATCTACTTTAGCTTTATGTTTTATTAAACACAATATCTTTTTAAGTTTTGATGTCTTACTTTGTTTTTCTATTCATGAGATGCAGCTTTAATGTCTTTTGATATAAAAACTTGTCATTATCACACACACAAAGAACGTCCTCGTCTTATTAAATCATTTGTCATGGGGTGTAGGACAATTATTCTTAAACTTTCAATATTTGTGACCCAATGGACTAAATTCATGATGGTCATATGATAACGGTAATCAAGTGTTTCACATTGATTAAAAATTGACATACTAGTTGTTCAACTTGTAAAGTTTAGATAACATTTAAAGTTTGATGATTGGGTAAAAAGTTCACGTGTTAAAATTTTTTTTTTTCAAATTTTGAAAAAAAAATACTTACATTATACGAATACTTTTAAATAAAGTGCATTTGCTTAACTATGTGCATTATTATACCATTGACAAATATGTACTTTCTAAAAGAAAGTTCCTGCAAAAAGCAAAAGTTGGCGACAGTGAAGCACATGAACTAATTGGCTGGAAATGCGTGATTATATTTATGATATAATTATGACGTCGCATAAATTTATGAACTGATTGGCCGAAAACACGTGGCTCAGTTATCATGTGACTAATGACGCCGCATGACTTTAGTCCATTTTCAATCATAATTTTCATTCCCCACCCATGCAATAACAATGTATTGAATACAATAATAATTTGATTTGACGTAAAGCAACACTACGACATTAATTATAAACAGAACCGATTATCGAGATAATTATTAAATGTGTATATGTTACCTTTAAGAAAAATATAATTTAAAATAATAAGATAAGTATTATGTTACTTTTCCTTACTAATTTTTAAATTGGAACATATTGCAGAATAATTTTTGATTAAATTAAATATTTGTTTTCTCAATCATCAATTTCTAAAAGTAACAAATGTCATTAGAAAAATAGTCTTGTCTCTGTTGCTATCCATCTTATATCCATCACGTCTGGCATTCTCGTGGACATCTGTCCAACCACCTTAGCAACGAATCGGACCACTAGTGTGTTAATTTCTAATAATAAATCTTCCTTTGAAAAACTTAACTCTGCAAGACCAGCTCATGGGAGTCACTAGCAATTATTGAATCAGTTCTTAATTTAGCATTTATAAATTAGTTATCCAATACATTGAAAATTACTGATACATTTATAAGTAAACTACATCAGTGTACTTTTATATTTTGTTCTTTAGTATTTCAGAATGTATACTGTTTTGCTTCCTTTCAGTAAAATAATATTTTTTTTTAAATTATCTTTCAATTTTTTTTTTAAATATGCTCGTCTGGTCATGTAGGGTTCCCGCCCTCCTAGGGGGCGCGCCTCACAATATGAGAATCGCTAGTCTAGGAAAAGTATAAGAGATGAATCGCGAAACAATAATACCTTTTTGTTATCAGACATTTATTCTTACAGTTTCCCAAAATTGTATGCGTAAAGTAAATATTAGTCTAAAAGTGAATGTTAATTTTATTACCAACGTAATTAATTGTTACCAATGTATTTAATTAGCAAATACAAACCAACTGAGTAATTTTACTTTACGAAAACACAATAAAGATTGTTAAGTAAAGCTCTTCTCTCTACACATTATATATTCTGATGAAGTTCAAGTTCAGTAAAATACGTAACGAAAACGCTTAAGACCAAGTATCGGTTAACACGAAAAAATACAATGGTCCGGACAAACTACTATGTACACTACTGGCCATTAAAATTGCTACACCAGGAAGAAATGCAGATAACAAAATGATATTTATTGAAAAAAAAATATTATATTAGAAACAACAAGTGATTAATTTTTCAAGAAATTTGGGTGCATAGATCCTGAGAAATAAGTACCTAGAACACCACCCCTGGCAGTAATAACATCACTTATATTTTTGGGTATTCAGTCAGACAGAGATTGGATGGCATGTACAGGTACAGATATCCACGCAGCTTCAACACGATGCTCCAGCTCATCAACCGTAGTGACTGGCGTATGGTGACGAGCCAGTTGCTCAGCAACCATGGACCAGACATTTTCTACTGGCCAGAGATCTGGTGAACGTACAGGTCAGAACAAACGCTGAAATTATCGTTTATCAAAGAATGTTCGAAGAAAAACCGGCAACATGTGGTCGTGCCTTATCCTGCTGAATAGTAAGGCTTCGAAGGACTCGAATAAAGTGTAGAGCCACGGGTCGTAACACATCAGAAATGTAACGTGCACTGTTCAAAACGCCATCAATGAAAGCAAGAAGTGACCAAGACGTGTATCCAGTAGCACCCTATACCATCACGCCAGTTCAAGGACCAGTATCGCGATGACGAATGTACATTTGCCATGTACGTTCACCACGGATGCAAACATCTTGATGATGTAAACCGAACCTGGATTCATCTGAAAAAATGACGTATGACCATTCGTGCGCCAAGGTTCATCGTTGATCACACCATTGAAGTCGCTCCTGTTGTGATTTAGCGTTAAGTGTAAATGCAGTCATGGTTTCCGAGCTGACAGACTATGGTGCTTCAAACGTTACCGAACTGTTCGGGCAGACATTTTTTGTCTTGCAAACGACCCCAATTATTGACTCATGGCTCGTAACATGGCAGCACAATCCATTAAGGTCATGCGGGTAGCATGCCTGTCTACTCGGCTGCTAGGGATAGGGGGCCATTGAGATCCAGCACGGCGGTCTGTATTACAGTCCTGAACCCATCGATTCCATATTATGCTAACAGTCATTGTATGACTGTTAGTCTTTCTATGTTTATTTTTTGTCAAAATATCGTACTTAAATAATTTTTATTGTAATACTATTCTTAAAACAATTTTATATACATTTTCTAATCTAAGTGACACTAAATATCATAAATATTATCCATTTATACGCTTTTGCAAAATAACGGTTCCGAACGTAGTCGGATACCTTAAGCAAAACAAAAAACGCTTAACACGAAAATATTTCTCTTTTGGGAATGAACGAAATACGGAAATTACCAGCCACACAGGCGAGACTTAAGAGGACTGTGAAATGAAAGAAAGGTGGTTTCCCATTTTTCGCATAAAGGAGGTTATGTTGGCTCTGAAATACCCCCGGAACATCCTGTGCCACGAGTCAATTTTGATTATCAAAGCTACTTTCATCCACCACCCCTACACAAACGCCTCACAAAAACATCTCATATCTCATCTGTTGGCTTTGGAATTCGGTGACGGGTACATCACATTGTGAGTAAAAACATTGAGTTTGGTTGAGTTTTTTTCCTTTCTATTTTAGAAGAATCTTTTTACGAGTACAATGGCAAAGAGCTCGAGGGAAAAGTAAACTGCTATTTTGCTTTAAATGAAGATGGATCTTCTTATCCCATTCAGGACCAGCGGAAGGAGAAAGAAGCGCTTCTTCAGACCCGTACGTTCGGAGAAGATACGCACTCACGGGACCGGTCGAAATTCCCTGCTAAGCCTATATATATATATAATTTACTTTAAAAGTTCATATAAAGTTTTAAATGCAATCAAATACGCTAAAGCTTACAATTTACTATCATTGATAATATTTGATCATGGGGTACAAAAACTTTCGCTATATTTTTTTTAAAAAAAACAATTGCGAATTTTAAAGAAAATTTTCGAATTCTAATAAAAAAAAATTATGCACTTTCAAAAAAATTGACAGGAAATCCATACATTTGCATACGGCTATAGAAAATATTAGAAAACTAAACCAACTTATTCAAAATATAAACATAAATCCATAGAGCAATAAATCACGAACATTTAAATGTCCGATTGTCTCGAAAAATCTAAACATGTGCAATTATTTATATTCATAAATATCTCGGATCTAATTTGAAAAAAAAAAAAAAAAAAAAAAAAAAACACGGAGCTGAAAGTACATATTGAAGTTCAAAGTTCGAAAAAAATTCCGGTTTTTAACCGCCATCTATTGGTTTTAAAAATTCATATAAAAACGTTCCTAACTCTGATCACACCGGTGTGATCATGGGCCTACAAGCAGGGAAAGCTCAATCACATATATGATACCGTGGGCCGTGGAGATAGAAACGCGTGATCACATATATGTGATCATGGTCCTGAATGGATTAAAGCTGTTGATAAAAAAACAGACGAAAAAGAAAGTCTGTAAAGAGTTTAGTATTGCTAAATCTACACTATCATCAATAATTAAAAAAATGAGAGCAAATTACGGAAATGTTTGAAAGGAGTATGTTTGAGCCTGAGCGAAAAAGGATGAAAATGACTAAGCATGAGGATTTAAAAATGGTTTTACTTGTTTGGTTCACAAAAGCGGGATACCTTTAATGCAAAATCCTTTAATACAAAAAAAAAAAAAAAAAAAAAAAAAGGATACAGTTGGATCTTTATATAACGAAGTCGCTAATGGAAAGAAGTTTCGAAGTTCGTTATATGGAAAATTCGTTATTTAGAGGTTCATCTTTTAATATACTTTATAAACCACATAAAACATATTTTAAATTCATAAACACTATATATTAAACAATGAATTACTTACACCATATTTTAAATTAATATATGTTTATTTTATTTATCTTACCCATCAAAAAAGAAAGAATGCGAAACTGCAAGGAAAACAAGAAAAAAGAATGTCGAAGAATGCACTGTACTTTCAATATTAAGAAAATAATTGTATACTAAAATTAATGAATTTTAAGGACATTTTATTATTTAAAGCATACAGAATTAATAAGATTAAACATACATTATTTTATAATTAGAACACAGGAACACGAGAAAATTCCACTGAGAGTGAAAGAGGATATCGAAGATGTTTCTAGAGAACTAGGTAATGGGGGTTAGAGTTTGCACTTCTTGGATGAAACGTCCAGAACTCTATTGCTCAATTCGATTTAGGATCTAATAAAACCAGTTCGAGATTTATGACCACCATGAAATTTATGAAATAGAGAATAACTTGAATTTTTTTCAGAAACACTTTAAAGAAATTCAGAACAATAATTAAATCACAAAAGAAAAAGTTCGTTATGTAGAAAATGCATTTCGCTATAGAAAGGTTATTTTACGAAGAAAATCGTGAAATGTTCAAGGTTCCAGGAAAAAGTTCGCTTTACAGAAAAAATCGCAATATAGAGGTTCGTTATACAGACATTCGACTATATTTCAGTCCTTTCAGTTTCATGTTGAACAATTTCCACCGTATATCAATGATATTGTACCAATAATATTTGTAGTACTACACTGTATCTGATACTGAGTATTGTTTGAGACAAATGTACTACCTGCAAAACAAAATTACACGAAAACTTGTTAAATTTATTTATGCAATTGAGTCGTATGTTGTTTGAAAGGGTCTTAAGGATCGTGTATTACATTATCATCGAAATACTGAGAAGCGTTTCGTATTAGTGTCCTAGTACGGTTTGCGCATTCTTCAATTATTAGCCTCTTCATTATACAATTCTTGAAAATTATGCAGCTCATCAGCTCCATTGTTTGGAAGTAACTGCAAACAGTATAATCCTGCTGCTTAACGATGAAGGGCAAATTTCGAAATCAACAATTTGTTGGCTCAGCATTATAAGGGCTTAGTTTATCTGAAAATTGGGCATCTATTTAGGATTTGTGGTGAAAGTATAAGGTTAAAAGGTTATATTTCATAAAGTAATGCTATTTTTTGGTTGAACTCTAAAACAATTAAGCAACAGGGAATATTTGAACAACCGAAAAAAAAGGGTTTTCATTTTATATTTTAATTTTTACTTAATTTAATGATGCATTTTTTTTTGAAGAATAAATAGGAAAACAGTTTTCAACATTTTAAATTCCTTATTCCAAAAAGAATTCATTTTTAATTATGAAACAAAGTAAGTTGTTGAAATATTTTGTATATGATGTAACAAAAAATTACGATATTTAACAAAACACTGACATATAAACAAGATTTTAGCAAAGAATTAATTTTAATTGTCTTTTAAAATATAAGTTATTAATTACAGTGAAATATATATTAATAACATATATAACATATATATTAATTAATTAAAAACACATTTTATAATTTTATTTCTTTGTGAGCTTTAATTGTTACAACGTCCTTAAATCCGATAAACTGAAACTGTGACCACGAAAGCTATTGGGTATAAGGAAAAGTTCTGTCGTTTTTGAACACAAGTAGTTTTATGCTTTGTCAATTCTAAACAAGAATTCAAATCAGACTGAAACCGATGTAAACAGTTAGATTAGTATACTATGAATGATTTATAAATATTTTCTCGCTTTCTAGTCAGTTTTGTAAAACATGTAAAACTGTCAACGTGAGTGAAGATAAAGTGCCCTTAAGACATTGTACGTTGTTTGAGGAGGCAAAAAGAAACTTGTGTGACGTGTTTGGAAAGGAAGTAGTAACAGCTCGAACATGCCAAAGATGGTTTGTGAACCTTTTCTCGAGTGATTTTTCTTTGAATGATGAACCCAAATCAGGAAGGCCATCAGATGTCAGTGACGAAGTACTACGCAGTATGATCGCGATATATTCCACGTTAAATTCCACAAAAATGAGCTCCAAGCTTGGGGTTCATCAGACTACTGCTTTGGATTACATTAAAAGGCGTAATTTTGTCTCGAAACTTTCTGTTTAGGTGCCATATGAATTAGGCGGTAAAAAAATATAATGATCAGAATTTCGATATGTTCTTGAAATCTCGCTCGTCACAAAAGTGAACCGTTTTTGGACCATTTGGTAATTGGGGATGAAAAGTGGATAGTGTATAAACACGTGGTTTGAAAAAAAGTATATGTTTACTAAGTGTAGACACTACCATCCACATTCAAAGCTGACGAGTATCAGAAAAAGGCTATGTTGAGTTGTTGGTGAGACTGCAAGAGTGTAGTGCTCTAAGAGTTGCTGAAAAAAAATGAAATAATCATTACTGTTACTGCTCGCAACTTGATGTTTTGAATAAAAAAAATCAATATAGAATTTCATCTTTGACCACCATAAAGGGTGCGATTCTTTATCAGGACAACGCTCGACTACTCGGGGCAAGAGACCCCGTATAAAAACTTGAAGAATTGGGTTAGGAAACTTAATCAATAAGCATATACTCCTAAGTAATTAAGCATATACTTCTGATATTGCCCCATCTGACTGTCATCTGTTCAGGTAGCTGCTTAATGGAAATGGGTATGTAAATTATGAGAGTGTTCAAATTGCAGTGGAAGTATACTTTGTCTCCAAAACAAAGAACTTCTTTTCCTGGTGGTTAAATAAGCTGTCAGCACGCTGGCAGAAAGTTGTAACTTACAAATAACGTTATATTTTAGGTTAAATTTTAACTGAAAAGTTAAAAAATTAATTTTGTTTCATCTTTAGAAAAAAGAATGACAGAACTTTCCCCTATACCCATTAGTTTATTTTCTATTTATATTATATTTCTTAGATAAATAGATTATAAAATATTACTAAAAACCAAATTTTCACTTTGAGAATACTAAAAAAAAATGACCCATAAGACATGAGAATTCTATGCTTCGAATGCTTTTTTGATTTTAGAATTTCTAGTTTCAATACAGTGAATCAAAATTCTGAAACCCCTCACTGACACCCCCAAACTGTTCAAATATTCTACCTCTCCCTTCCCTCGGGGAGATGGTTCACCAAGAGTAAATTTTGGGTGTGAAAATAAAATATCTATCTCGGATTACTCTTTTGGGGAGAGGGAGGTTTGAGTTTTCAAGGGTGCATTAGTGTAGACACGACACAAATATCTCTTATTCATCTGAAGTTCAACCAGACAGAAATATCGTTGAAGTCCGACGTTTTATCTTTTGGCGAGATGTTTTTCCCTTCTTAAGTTTTTTTTTTGGGTTTTCATGGAGAGTGAAATCTAACATCTTGGATAAATGCAGTTTGAGAGAAAATCATTCATTTTTAAGTGTTGTAAATTCATGAATGGAATTGTAACATAAATATGGCTCTATTACCATATACTCAAAGAAACATTTCCTTTTCTGATTTGACTGTTTTTATAAATGTTCTACTATGTTTTTTTTTTAAATTATTTTCTCCCCCCCCCCTCTGTAATAAACAATTATATGCATATATTATTGACTATAATATAGAAAATAAAACTGCATCAACGTTATTTGTAAGATAATATATCATTTATAAACATTTCACACAAGAATATTAAGGAATCTTTGACGAAATAATATGTATGTAATTTTTGTATTTTTGAACTCTAAAATTGTTTGGGTATAAAAAAATAGTATGCATAGGGTTTATATAATGGTAGTATATATAGGTATAATATAGGTTTTAAAATGCTTTTATTTATTTAAAAAATGAATATGGTGAATTCAGTGACAAATTATTCAACTATTTTGCTTCCAATAAAGAAACCAATTTAATAAATGTAAAATTCAAATATTTTTTTTTAACTTGACAGTATGCAAAACTTTCAAAAACAATATAGAAGTTAAATAGTGCGTTGACAAAACACCTGTACCATACGGACCTCAGATAAAAGTGTAAATTTAAAGAACAAAAAGTTTTATGGAACTTTAAATGAACTTTTTTTGGGAGAATTCCTGAAAGCTTTCATCATTTTGCTTTGAATTTTTACTACGTTTACAGTCGAACCAATATACTGTGTGTGTGTGTGTGTGTGTGTGTCGGGAAATAATATCAATAAAAATGTTCTTAAAATTATAAAAAAGAGTTATTCTAAAAAGCTTCATTTGCTTAACAAATAAAAAAAACCATTTTTGAAGTGCATGGATTCAATTTTGGATATTAGGAGTATGTATGTTTTTTTTAAAACCCAGTTTAAAATAGTAACAGGTTTTTTCTCAAAGTTTTATTGAATAGCTTCAGTGAATGTTTTTGGAGAAAAATTTAGCAATTTCTATTTTGGAATGTAAATCCTTTATAAATTATTTTAATAGCCCCAGGCCTTTAAAGATAGAATGGAGCTCCTCTTTTGATTTCTCTTTTGAATACTTATGCTCATGAGAAAGTGAACTCAATTTAATGTTTATTTTGTTTAAAAAAAATCATTCAATCTTTTCCCCCTCAAAATATTGGTATTTTAACAAAATGAAAGAACTAGTATCTCTATGAAATACATGTTTATCTTCCATATATTCCTGAACTGGTTAGTTTAAATATTTTGTTTAAAACTAATATATGAAAGGAAAAACAATCTATAGAATTTAAGTGCTCTTTTTAAATAAAGATTTTTTTTCATTTGAAGGAATACGTTTGAAACGTAATGAAAAAATCTTATTTTGTGCGTGTATGTGAAGAAAGCTCTCTTTCAAAATTATTTCAAAATATGGTGAAAGAAAGAAGAAAAAGTTCGGAAAACTATGCAATGTTTTTGAAAAGTTTGAAACCAAAAATAAATCATTGGAATACCCTTAAGAACATCAAAACGTTTCAAAGCAAATACGTATAGTAAATTTTGAAAAATATTCTATTTCAGGGAACGCAGTAGAAAAATTTCGAAGAGCATAAATATAACATACATACATTTTAGACTGCGCATTAATTAAAGAAAATAAGATATTGTATTTTATTAATGAATGAGTGTTATACCTAAAATAATTTTTACTCATACTTACACAGTTAGTTCTTATATTAATAACTTCTCAAAATGCTATAAACTGTAAGTTAAATGTTGGATTAAAAATATTTTTCAAATTTAGAGAACAATAGAATATAATTAATTTATTTACGAGTAAAAATTATTAGCACAAACAAGGACTGTTCCTGTGATTGATACTATTTTGGAAGCCAATTTTGTTTCTAAGAATGCCTTTTTTTAAATTTCAATAATTATTGTTAGAACCTTTCCTTGCATTCATTATATTCATACTTCTGTTACCAATTTTCCTTTAATGATGTCGCAACTAAAGTTTTTTTTCTCTTGAAAACGTTTAAATGTAGTAAAAAAGTATCAATTTTCAGTAATTTTCATTTTCAAATTTGCCTTAAATAATAATTATCCTTCATTTGTTCAAAAACTTAATCTCAAAACTATCGTTTCTAGAATAGTGTAAAACATTCTTAAAGATCCAAAACTATAATTACTGCAATGATCTCATTAATCAATTTAAATGTTTATTTTAATAAAATCATTGGTTTTAACACTTAATTGACCACTCAATTCCCATTAAAAGTTAAAGCTAATAACTTAAAAGAGCACTTTTTAGTTCCGAATAATGTATTTCACATCTAAATATATTACTTCTATTTTATCTGTAATGGTATGTGCCATATTACTTTAATATAAATTTAGATTCTAATGTGCTATTAAAAACATAAGTATCCATTCTAGAAAGAGGTAAGCTTTTCTCTTTTCTCGTATGTGGAACCTAGGAGAAAGTATGATCTAAAAATATAATAAGTAGCTGAAGAATACTTAAAAACATTTAAAAGGAAAAATGACCTCTTTAAAATAAATAATATTGTAAACACTTTTAATGTGCACATGCGCAGTAATAAAATACGCTGGCTTTGTTTCATTTAATTTGTATAAGCATAAAATAGAAATAAAAAGGAACAAAAGTTACCCATAATTATCCAACTACCCTAAAATCGTGAATTCTGACAAAAATTGACAATTTTTTTTTCTATGTAATTTTTTATAAGCTATCTTGTAGCATTATAAAAATACCAAGACTTTTGTTTTCCATTCGCTAGAACAAAAAATAAATTGGTTTAGTAAAAGCAGATACCACAACCAAGCAAGGCATCAAACTTTAAAATATGATTTACCCGCAAGCATTTTCTTACAAAATGCTGAAATGGAGACAGCAATTGCTCTAAAAGTATTGGAAATACTTAACTGAAATTTTTTGTGTGTATGTGTTGTACAACAGTAGAAGTATTTGAACCTTCAGATTTATCAATCACTGTTTTATCACGAAATTTACAGTTCTTTTATGTAAATATAATCGCTGTTATTTTAAGCAATTTCATATAATCACTAAGATAAAGTCCTCTAGTTTTTGTAAAAAATAAAATATTTGTTATTTGGAAGGTTTTTTCAAAAGTGAATAGTTAAGTAACACATCAAAATTGAAAACTTGAGAATTTGTTCACAAACTGTTTACAAAGAGTGGACCCAGTTTACGTAATATTTTGTAAATTTTTACCGATTTTTTCTCATTTTAGTTATAATTATTTATTTTCCTTTTCTTATTTTAAAAATTTTTTTCTTAATCGGTACTAAATAAAACTGGAAACCACAAAGAAATCCTTATATCTCATTTTTTTTTAAGTTTTCGCAAGTATAGTTGGATACCTTAAGCATGCAACTCAAGAAGATTTTATATTTGCTTGCGATAAAAATGTGTGTTTTGATTTCCTTCTTTAATTGCAACAAAAGTTTTATGTGAAATAATCAGCTTCGCTTTATTTTCAACTTAAAACAGAAGTAGAGGAATATGACGTGAATATCACAATTATGTTAATAAAGAAAAATGATATAAACGTTTTATTACGGTGACTGCCTACCTTCTGACTCAATTTTTTTATAAAAACAAATTTTTGAAACAAATTGAGTGTTTTTAGGAAGAAGAATAATAAAAAAAAAAATATGTGTAAATACATAAAGATGTTTTAAATAAATATTGTACTTTTAGAAAAATTAGTTGTTTTCAAGGAAATTTTACCAAATTTTTACGAAAACGGGTAGCACTGTATAAAAATTTCTAATACAATTATCATAATTTCCTTCGTACACAACATGCATATTATGGTGCTCGTCAAAATGAACCAAATTCTAAGAGAAATATTAAAATATATAAAAAAAACAGACAATTATACATAATAATATGAAAATTTCGATATTTTTTAAGTATTTTCTTTATAAAAACTACCCTAAATGAAAAAAAATATTTAACCTACAACAAAACTTATGGTTCACTTTATAAAAAAATAGTATGAAATAAACATTCCCACAAAATTTCAAAAAGTTATCTGGTTTGGTTCTTAAGATATCATGTATCTGGTTAAGTTTTTTTTTTTTTTGGAAACATAATTTTGAGAAAAACTCATTTAAAGTTTCATCTTAATGCCCTTTTGCATAGAGTGATGGTTTTTTTTAAAATCACTATAACATCATTTCTGTTTCGCGTGAAAGAAAAAGAAAATCTCTGTTTTGGAAAGAATAATGTTCAAACTATAAGATTTTGAAATAAAAAATGCCGTATGTAGACGAAAAATGACATTTTCAAGGTAGGCAGTCACCTTAAGTGTCTGTGTCTGTTGATACCGATTAATAGAAATGCTTACTTCGATTAGAAATTGAAACCATGGAAATTCTTCATTATTATTGGTTTCGAATAAGGTATTGCTATAATTTATATCCAATTCACTATATCTTTCATCTAACAAAAAACCGTACTTACGTATTATCGCAACCACTTGGGGACACTATATGAAACGAAGCATTTGATTGCCAGTTCAGCACATATGACACATGTAAAATTCGGGTTGCCAACGTGGCGAGTTATCTTGAATTTTGGTGATTGTTCCGATATTATGTAAGTGCCTAAATAACATTACATTTTTTTTATATCCAATATAGTATTATTGCAAGTATTCGCAGTCAAGGTTGTGACCTGTATTTCTTCTGTCCAGTCGTGGGCTAGAGCAGTTAACTGGTACCAAGCCGTGGATCAAATGGCACCGGACCGCCCAAGGATCATTAAATTATTTCCATTTTATTCTATATTGTTCGAGTATTTCTCTCAGATTTGGGAGGCGTGTCTTCGAAATCACCTTATATCCCATGTTAAATCACTTTATATTCATTTTTAGTGTAACTGTTATTATTCTGAAGGCATATTTAAATGCAATTAAATTAAAATTACTAAAGCAAAACAGTCTAAAATAAAAGCAATCAACGTACTTTCCCTCCTCAGAGGGCCGTGGTAAAATTATCAAACGTTAACCGGTTCGTGATGATAAAAAGGTTGAGAAGCACTGGGCTAGATAGCTTGGGCCATTAAACCCCGGTGGTGTAGAAAAGCTAATGTATGACAAATACGTCGAATCACAAAGTAATTATGTGAGTTGGTGTAGAAGTGTGGAGAATGAGATGCCACACACATTTAAGGTGCCGTTTTCGTTTCTCAACTGTAGCTCAAAATTGCAAGGACTACTTTTATCTCCAACAGGCCTGGGGTATGTTCTAAGTACGTCTTTCATATATAAACAATACATTAATCAGAATTGAAGTAAGCAGAACTTATGTATGACGACACAATTGCATCACATCTAAAATGTTCAGACACTTCATGGTACATTTGACATTAAAATTAGGAATAATAACTGCTGTTCTATTTTTTTAGGTCTGAACTTATTGCAATATATAAGGGATTCTAATTTATTGATAATGCTTCTGACCTTATCTTCAGGGACAATTGGATTTTAACTGACAGTCGTGCTTATGGTATACCGGTATACCAAATACCGGTATTTTGAGCGATTTGTACAATTTTGAAATACCGGTATTCACAAATTTAAATACCGGTTTTTCGGTATTTACCAGAATTTTTTTTTTCTTAAAATTGTCTCCACTATATGTTCAGGGATAGCCAACATCGTAAAATAATATGCGCTTTTATTTTTGTGTCTCCCCAACGGGCGAAATTAATTAAACTGTGAATACAAAGTTCTATCGTACAGTTAAGAGAAATGATAAAATATGTAAATCATCCAAAGAGGTGGGCCAAAAATATAGCTTTGAGCTGCAGCTCAGAGAGATACTGTACACGCTCAAGATTCGTAGACTGATATTCATAACTGAGAAAACAAGGTCGCAATTGTGAAGAAAGTACATAATATTTTGATATTTTTTTTAAATTGGTGAGTTTGTTATTCACACTGTATTTGCATATCATACTTTAGGGTTCAAAATATTTTTTTACATTAATTATACGAGGGTGAATCGAAAAATAAGTTTCCCCAGTCGACTGTGGTCATAGTTGTGCATGAAAATCAAAAAATAGAATGAGACATTAAAGAAAAGACATAACTTTATTTTTCACATAAGTACCAAGTACATGGAGACATTTGTCATACCACTTGATAAGCTTCAAACAGCCATCCAAGAAAAAATCAGGGCTTTGCATACGGAAGAAGCGTTTACTTTTGCGTGGACTTTTGCAGTTTGGAACCATCAATGTTACGCTGTACTGAGACACCCTACCGAAATTGAAGGGCGATTCGGAAATCGGGGCCTGGGCTTCTCAAATCTGGCGTACCGTTGTTGGTTGACCACACTCGGCGACGGCAACTCTAGGTTGAGAGCGCCTACATCACAGTCCTGATCTCGCACCAAGTGATTTTCATCTGTTTCCAGCATTGAAGAAGAATCTCGCCTGAAGGATCCTTGGAAGTAATGCTGAAGTCAAACAAGCCGTTAAACGCTTCCTCCGTATGCAAAGCCCTGAAATTTTCCCGGACGGCTTTTTGAAATTTATCAAGCAGTATGACAAATGTCTCAATGCACCTGGTACTTACGTGGAAAGAATAAAGTTATGTCTTTTCTTTAATGTCTCATTCTGTTTTTTGACTTTCATACACAACCTCGACCACAGTCAACAGGGGAAACTTATTTTCCAACTCACCCTCGTATATATATATATATATATATATATATATATATATATATATATATATGTATATATACTGATAAATAATAACCCATAATAATGAATTAGAATAACTTTAAAGAACATAAAAAATCATTTGATAATACTTCGGTTTGGTTTCATTATTTATATGATGAAAAGGATACAGAGGCACAATGTAAAAAATGATCTAGTGTTATTAAAATGAATGGAGGAAGTACAAACGGGGACTCCATACACATTTAAAAACGAAACATGATACAAAGTTGTTAAAAAAGAAAGAATCTAATTGCGATGAGGATGCAAATTTTAGCACACTTTCTAAGCCCAAGCCATCAGGGATTTTAGATCAGGAATTTCTTGAAGATACTCGTCCGTTTGGAAAATCTGACATATACAGACGGAAGAACAAGGTGTCATGTACATGTGTGGACAATGAATAGCACTGAAATATCTTAACACACTAATTTATTACAGTAGTATATATATATACAGGGCAATATGGTCTTCACTGTGCAAAAGAATGACAACACAGTACACCCACCGTGCTACTGAACGGTATGGTAAGGCATTATTTCCAATTACTTCCACAAATTCACTGTGATATTCCATCGTATTTTTCCCTCGAAGAACGACTATTTTGAGGTAAGAACGCTGCTCAACACGTTACTTCCATCACACGACAATCACCAACTGACCGATTTCACAGCTCTCGCTGCGCTACTACCAGCTATCACAGAACCATCTATTGTTTTGTATACACACTATGCCTTCAGAACTTCCACACGACACACATACGTTTGTGATCCATTCTCATATATACAAGAAATAAATAGTTGCCATGACTTATGATTTAACCCTCGTATTTACAAAATTCAACTACCTAGAGAAATTAAAATCATATCTTATTTAAGTATAGAGTAGCAGTAAGTGCTATAATTAAGTATTGCAGCAATATTACCTTTCATAATGAAACATTGAATCCCAAACCAAATTAATTTGCATATTTGTATTCAAACGATAAATTGTTCTAAGATATTCCTACGAGTTTATTGTCCCGTTCGAGAGTGAATCATGAATTCGAATAATGAGTTCTGAGGTCCCAACTGCTCTCTGCTCTGGAGGTGAGTGAGAAGGGAATTGTGTTAGTCACTTCTTTCGAGTGTTTGAAGTGGGCCTGCATTTTGATATGGGTTGGTAATGACCATGGCACTCATTGTAAACAGAACAATGTCGGGGCTATTGGGATGTAAATTTCATTGGATGTGAATTTTATTTTGAAGGATTCAGATGCCTCAACAGTGATTTTCCAATGAATTGATATTTGAATAGTTACTGCTGTGAGAATTTCTGAGGTATTATGAAGCATATATGTTAAGGTTTTATTAAAGATATATACTTTGTTTCAGAGTTTTACTTAGTTCAGTGATTCAATGATTCTTAAAATATTATTAAATAGATAAATTGACTGTTATTATTCTGTCATGAATTAATAGAATAAAATATTCCAAATTATTTAAGATTTTTTTTTAAGTGTGTGCATATTTTTAGCACATAAATTAGAAACCAAACAAATATATAATGCCTATACTTAATTATTTAGTTTAGTAATATTTCCCATAGATTTTGTTTAAATTTAAGAGACTGAAAAACTCAATTATGCATGCATATATAAAAATATCGTTAATAAACGATATTCTATCCAATATTTGTATATATATATAAAGTGTTTCAGGTCCATACAGACAAAATTAAGAGGAAGTGGAGGACATCAAAAGGTTTCAGATTAGCATAGTAACCCATATTAGCATAGTGAGCATGGTCTGAAACGTCTTCGTACGTCGCTAGATGGCGTTGTTCACAAGAGTATTTAATGGAACAGATTGCATTACTGCAGTCATTTGAGCTGTCATTGTCCACAGAGGAGTATGGAACGTTTTACAAACACCGAAGTCGCAGATCTGCACTTGATTTACGCGTTGTCAGAAGGAAATGCACGATCAACAGAAAGATTGTATCACGAAATGTACCCACAGAAAGATACATTGCACCACCTGATGGGTAAATATGGATTATTACGAGGTAATAGGAATAGTGAAGGCGGGACTTGATGAACTCGAACTCCCACCATGGTACATGTATTCCTTCGAATGATATCCAGTATATTTTGTTCCACTTAAGAAACAAATTGTGTTGGATGTCGTTCCCCGTTGGAATGCATGGTGGTGGTGGTGGGGTTGCTATGTAAATCTGATTCCTTATGATGTTCCCTACCTTCCCTTTAAAGTTTATCCTTATAATACACGCTCCCTCATTTCGAGATCTGTTGAATTATCGGATATACAGGCTTGAAATTTGGCCTTAAAAATCTCTATTTTTTTGTTGCGTAGATTTTCGTTAAGATCGGATTTTCCCAAATATAGGGGAGCGCTTTAGACGTAAATACCTGATTTTGAAATATTGATTCTGCAGTTGAGAAATTTGGCAGACAGGTTTCTTTTGTTGATTATATATCCGCTGAGTTTTGCTGAAATGTACTTAAAAGGGTTTGGGTACAGTTGCATGAAAGATAATTATACTTCCTTTTTGAAATTCAAGTCCTCTCCTTCTTTAAATCAAGATGTGAGGGCTATAAGAATGTTTTTGAATAAATCGAAAGCTTAAAGATAAGATTTATAGATCTCTCTCTTTCTTTCAAAAATTGTATAAAGTTATACAACATGAAAGACCCGTTTAAGCTAGTGGGTATAACAGCTAGAATTTTTATATAACTAAATGATTTTTTTCATTTTTTTACCGTGCATATATATGTATATATATAAAACTATTATCTATACTATACAAACAGAAATCATTGCAACACTAAAGATGAATGAAACAAACAAAAAAACAAATGTTGGTACTTAAAGTATATAGACTGAAGAATCAGAAACTTTGCCGACTTAGAGAACCGCTCTTATATGTATGAATTAATTCATATAAAAGTGGAGATTAAAAAGATTTCTGGCTAGCTAACTTTCCCTTTCTCATTCTGTTTATAATACTGAGCAAAATCCTCTTGAAAAAAATTGATAGAATTTCTAAATCCATTACAAGAAAAAGTTAACTTGCCGTAAAATCCGGCGTATAACGCGCACTTTTAACACAAAAAATACGATTGAAATTTATCGGTGCGCGTTATACGCCGGGTATAAAAATGATATCTTCAAAAATAAAAAAAAAGAGATATGTATTAAAAAATCCTTAGACTTCTACAAAGATCGAAATACTGTTTATTTAAAAGAAATGCCATACCTTATGAGCTTAAGGGGTTGTTCTTCTAGAAATATTCTATTTTTATAAATTATTGGGGTGGTACATAAAATAAATGGTTTTAAAACTTAATAGCTTTGATAACACACATTGCAGGTTCCTTCGTAAAAAAGAGGGTTTGCGTTATACGGCGAAATACCTTAAAATTAAAAAAATACAGAATGGAAGTATAGGTGGGCGTTATACACCGGTGTGCGTCATACGCCGGATTTTATGGTACCTAAAATTTCATTGAAAATGTATAGTTCGCATTGTGTGTGTGTGAATCTGTGTACAATAAACAAGTTACCATTATTAAGTAATAGTTTCCTGTAATTTCTCTAAGCAACTATTTAATTTCCCTCAGAGCTGGCTCATAAATAATTAACTTGCTTATCCGCATAACGCAATGCTTGTAACCGTGTCTCTTGCAAGTTAACAGCTTGCATTTTTCAAAGTAACATTGCATGAGAATCTATCGAATGATATCTTTCCACCAATCATAGCCTCCATCCGTAGAGATCACGTGGATTGCAATACTTCCTGTATAGCCGCTTCATACAAAAACTCTAAGATAGTGGAAATCCCTCTCTTCTCCCAGTGCCATGGACCAATCAAATAAATCCTACTCAGCTAACTTCATTCCCGCCTTAACCCAAGATACGACCCTCACTGTTCCAATAGCCACGCCTCCTTGCCACGATCCAACAACCAATCAGGACAATCTCTCTCAGCCAGGCCCTTCCACATCAGGCCACATTCACAACTTCGATATGGGATGGAGGAACGCTTCGCGTTCCGTTTCCCAGACACGTCAGCGTTAAATCCCTCTCTTCGCCTTTGTTTTCTTGTTATTGTAAACGTGGCTGCTGCTTATTGTAACTGCTATGCCGACTGTGTTAATCGTCGTTAGTTATGCGTGTGTGTTTGTTGTTAATCGGTCCAAATTGGAAAATAAAATTGAAATATGTGCCAAAATATGTGCCTTCTCCATTCAACAGCTTGAAATAGATTGTCTCAACATGGAATAAATAAATAAGTAAAATCTCCCACTCACCGGGTTACAACACCCACCTACTATATACATATATATATATTGGAGGAGATGAAATTGAATATATACAAATATATTTCTTTTTTAGATTTCAATATACTGCATTATATTTGTATTTTTCAAAAGCATTGCTTTCGAGTATGGCTTTTATTCAAAGCATTGCTTTTAAATAGGAAACGGAAACTCGTCGATGTGTTTGAATCTTTTTGATATAGTTGAACATAAAATGACTTAGAATGAAATTTATTTCTCTTATATATTTCTCGGGGTCCTTTTTCTCTTTCTGTATAAAAATTTATTTTTTACATATTGCTACAAAAGCAGGATCCTTTTTTTAAAATCTAATATAGTATTATAAATTCTTAAGATATCAAATATATATAGCTTACTCAGACTTGTAATACGCAATTGATAAGTTGACTATGTAAAGGAATTTAGAATGAATCTTATGTTATTCGGTAGATGGTAAGAATCTGTAATATTCTGCGCTGGATAAATAGAGTCCATCGAATAGAATTCAAAATAATTCTGCATTTCATGTTTTAACAGCTCGATTTCAAAACATTTGTGTATGATTCTATAGAATGAATAAAGAGATTTGAATTTTCGTACGATAATTCAATTTTTGTAGCATTCATCTATTTATAATTTTATATCTCAAAGTGAGTTGCTACTAAAGCCTCTTTTCAGTTAGAAGGTAATGGATATCGTAAAGTGCATATATTTTGATCATTCATATATTTTCATTTTTTATTTTATTATATCGATGACTTCACTTTTTGATGAACATGAAAAAGAAGCCTTTTTAGTTGTGTTTATTATTCTAATATTCTATTTTTTGTGGATATGCGTGGGAATAGTTTTGTATTATTGGCTGCATATCTCGGCATTTGGCGATGTCATATCGTTTATCTAATTGATCGACAATATTATAAGTAAGAACCGAATATACTTAATTGTTCATTAATGTCATATTATACTAATATCTGTAAACCTTGTGAAGGGGCTTTACGAGATTTTCTATTAATCCTCTTGGGGAATCTTTGGGGTCAGCAATTGAGTTATTTCACAGCCATCCCTCTCAAGAAGTAACCTTGATATGCAGATTAGATAGTATATATATAGTGGAAGTGTAGTAATCGAAAGAAAAGAAAAAGAAGCTGAGTTGCTGAAAGCAGTGCTGTTACGGTAAGGATAGGAATTTAGACGCGTGATTATAGGACGGGATTTAGCTATTAAAATAAATTAAGGAAGATAGGATTCTTAAGATAACTTTGAGTAAAGTTAGACTATCAGGAATTCATACGCTTATTCCCATAGGGTTTTGAGCTATCGTTATATCACTCTAGATTTTCCCTCTAAGGTTTGCTTGTCATAGATTATTACATTTGGTAATGATAAATTGGATTTCTCATGACTAATTTGGGTCATCAAACTTTACCTCCTACAGATTTAGGTCGAGTAGATGAAGAGATGGTTTCCTCAGGCGGGAGGCCATTACAACCTTAATGTGACTGGGTTTTTTTCTTAATAGCTTAACCATCTCTAAGACAATAACAAATGTTATCTAACAAAATTACATCAAATTCTTTTACACAGTTTGAAATATAACATATGGAGCAATTTAGTAACATCAGATAGTACATACCGTGTTTATTCGAACCTAAGTCGCCATCAAGTCGAAGGAACACCCCAAATTCTCTGTACGTTTTCCAGAAAAAATAATAATAATTTGTAAAAGGGATACTTAAGAAATTTTGAAAAAAATTTAATGAGAAAATATTTAAAATTAAAAAGTTTTTAATAATTAATTTAATTTACCAGTATTAAAAACTGCCAAACGTATACAAAAACATGTAGTTACTCTTACCGTTAGTTAGTATTATATGTTTCTAAAATGATTAGTCACTCCCATTGTCAATACTGACTTCGAAATTGGTGCCGGTGATGCCGTTTTTCTACACTGAGTCGTCTTCGTGCCCTTCTGCGCATTTGTTATTGAAATTGTTTTTTTTTAAAAAAAAAATGCATTTTTGAAGGATGTAAAAGAATTATTAAGAACTGTTGAAAATTTTCAAGCAAAAATAATATCATTTTGCTTACGCCATCGACGTATATTTGTTTCATTCATGTCAAATGTTTAGTGGCCGCTGCTCTGTTTCCGTTATTTACTGCCTATAAAATTGCCTCCTTTTTTATACTTGTGTCATAGTGCCATTTTTGATGTTTAGGTGATTAAAAGAAAGTGTATACAGTTTGTTTTCTTCTAAATACGAGCACACAACGATATTTAGGAAAGACTGAATACTGGATAAAAACTACGAAATGGAATTTGCCATTGATGCACGTGACCAGAATGGACGGTTACATTTTTCCTTTTGAAAGGGGTATAATCTCAATTTCCCCCATTCAACAAATGATTTGCTTTCGATTCTAAGCGGCACCTGAGTTTCAGTAGCATGAACACTGGAAAATAGTGCGGCTTAGATTCGAGAAAATACGGTAATTGCAAAACTTACTTTTTTTTGCATTATAATTTGTGTGAACATCTCTAAAAAATCTAACCAATTAAATCATATTAAGTCTTTTGGCATAGAAAAATAACGTGGAGTAATTTATTAATATGTGACATAATGTATATTTTTCTAAAATGCATATCTTTAAATATGCAAAATAATCACTTGATACTTTTCAATACTGCCTCTTCATATCGATGATAATATTTACAATAAATAAATTCCTTCCTATAATATCGTAGCTACCACTTTAACCTCTTAAGGGAAATCAGAAAATTTCATAAACAGTTAGTTTCTATTGCTAAAGCTTGAAATTTAACTTAAATTTACACTTTTCCGTTTACTTTCCTGTCTTTCAACATCAGCAACTTTGAAAATTCTAATTTCTGTTTGGGGAAAGGAGACTTGGTAAATTTCACAGATCAACGTTATTGGGACATATTATTATATTTGATTCCCTGAATTAATTACGGTTGGAAAATTATGCACTGGTTCGTTTCGAAGTCATACATTCGTTTCAAGCGAATGGTGAATACATGAATCAAACATGATCTAGTCCTGAAAACGGACAAGAAGCAAATTTTATATTCTATTATTATTAATTAAATACATATCATAATTAATTCTTCATGCTGTCTGATAGAAACTTTCAAAGAGTCGAATTATTCCCCTTAATAAAAACTTATTTGTGCATAAATTGAAGTAAAATACTCCGATAGATTGGATAGATATTTTCATCTGAGATTTCGAAAGTTCCCCGAAAAAAGCTCATTAAGGTATCCGACTACCCTAAAATCATGATTTTTTTTTCAAAAATTGACAATTTTTTTATGATTTTATTTTATGGGCCATCTTATTAGCTTAATAAAAATACCAAGCTTTTTATTTTCCATTCACTAGAACACAAACTACATGTGTTTTAATAAAAAAAGAGGCCAAAACTTTACACAAGATGTCAAACTTTAAAATGCGTTTTACTCGAAATGCATTTTTTTTTCTTTTCGAAAAACTCAAACGGGAACAGCGATTGCTCAAAAAGGTTTGAAAATTATTTGCTGAAATTTTTTATGAATGTTTTGTATAACAGTAGAAGTGTTTTGACTTTTTTTCAGATTTATCAATCACTGTTTTATTTCAAAATTTACTGTCCTTTATGTGAATATAATCACTGTTTTTTTAAAGCAATTTCGTATAGTCACTAAGATTGAGTGCTCTAGTTTTTGTAAAAATTAAAATATCTATTATCCTGAACGTCATTTCAAACATAAATAACAAAGTAACACATTAAAATTGAAAAATTGAGAATTTGTTCAAAATATTTTTGCACAGAGTGGGCCCCGTTTATATAATTTTTTTGTACATTTTCCCCAATTTTTTCCTTTTTCAACAATAATAATTTTTTTTCCTGTTTCAAATTTTACGGTTTTTTCCTCAAAATATACCAAACAAATCTAAAAATCACAAAAAAATCTCCATATCTCAATTTTTTCGAAAAAAAGTTGTCGCAAGTAGTCGGATAACTCAAAAAACAATCCAAAATAAATGGAATTGCAAGTAAAGTTATACTAGAGATAATCATGTATATATCATCCCCGGAAATTGGATTAATATTTGAATCAACGTATACTTTAACCCTACGTCAGGCGCGCGACTATCTCAGATGCTTAATAAAAATACCTTCGGTGCTGCGTTCACACGTTGGGTTGGAAAGCATCATTCCTTCTTCAATTTGCCTTTTGTCACTCTCTCTTGGATTCAGTGTTAAGGACGAGGCTGATTTCTTCATATTTCGGACGGCAGGAGCAATTGGATATGATTGATGCAGCGTGCCCAATAACGGCAGTTCTTATAACTTTGAACTATTTCATTATTTTTTTATTATAAAATAGTTTATAGTTTTCAGTTTTGTACGGAAATAGATCGAAACAAGTATTTTGTAAATTCTAGATGATAGTTTTTCTTTGCTGGGAGCTAAGAGGCATCCGAGAGATGCCGCGTGCCTAGCCAGTGACTGTACTGTATGCAATCATCACACAATGTAGCTGGAATAAACGCCCAAAATATTTAGATGGAAAACACAGAAATACTCAGATCGTTGTTCACATATTTAGAAAAACAAGGTCACGAACTTTTGAAAGGCCATCTGCGAAGAAGGTCTAAGTGTAACATTCATATGTCTCGTTCATTTTGATTCAGGATTGAAGAAATATTTGATATACAACGCCCTATTCAAGACCAGATCAAGATGAACTTTACCAGAAACTTGGAAGAGAAAGTACTGTTCCCTTTTATCAGGTCAGTAAGAAAAGATTATTAAAATTTTGTTATGTATTATACGAAAAATCTACGTTCCTTGAACACTGTAAGGGGATTTGTGAAGACTGCAACAAGGCATCTTAAAATGTGGTAACACAGTAATAACTAACCATTGTCCTTTTGATGTTTTTCTATTTAAATATTTCAATTTTTGAATATATTTAAAATATTATTTCATGTCAAATATATTTTTATGTCAAATATCACCAATAAAATGATTAAATCATCTTCAAACGTTAGTATGAGATGATGCATCTTGGAGATGCCACGCGTCTATGGATGGAACTTTTTGAAGCACCCCTAGCAATAGATTAAACCAGGGGTCGGCAGTCTCATAGCTGTGGGGCCTCAAACCAATCTACCAACATGATTCAGGGTTCTACACTGTAAAAAATATTTGAAACAGTTCAATTCCTCCGACAATACATGCAGACTTAGGAAATAGAGGTTATGAATATAGATTTGGTGCTTTATTACACAGTAACTTTGCATATCATTTAAAAGATAGTTATATTAACATAAAATAAGCAGTTTGAAATATAACTATTTCCTTTAAATAAATACAAATTAATTTTGTACACATATTATGTATCTTTAAAGTATATTTTTTTAAAACCAGAAATAAACAACGTAAAGTATAAGTATATGCCCCTCAATATAATTAAATAAAAAAAGCAATCCCTACACCGCTCTACATACATGATTCTGAACATTCATTTGACAAACAATTTTGCGGGCTTAATATATTTTTCATACGTGAAAAAGTACATGCAACTGGATAGGCGAAATGTACCATTCTGGCTCATCCTAAGTGTATCCAGGGTACTGTGAAAATTTACACTGTGCAATCGATCCCTCCCGAATTAATTCCCATGAAAAAAGAGGATGTCTTTCAGATGCGCAACCCCCTCCCCCCTCACACTTGTCTGAAAGTCACTGTTGACTACATTACCTCAACAGAGAGAAGAAAACTAATCTAATACGACAGTTTATTATAAGCTGCTCAGAGAGAGACCGCAGTGGTCTTCAAACTGTGTTCCACGGAACCCTGGGGTTCCTTGAGGCGTACTCAGGGGTTCCACGAGTCACAGTAAAAGAAACCGAAAAGAAAATTATAAATGTGTATGCAAAATGAATTCACGTTCTGTGTGAAGTTTGCGGGCCCTTAAGAATTTAAAGCTCATCCCTATCATTAAGAAACTGAAAATTCTATCTATACAAAACACTTTATTTTCTAACACTTTTTAAACTTTATTATATAATAAAATAATATTAAAACGTTTTATCTTTAGATATATACACTAAAGAGCCAAAAAAAAACTATTACAGGCATGCAAATAAAGATATATGGATCTAATAAAGGTACGGCGCTGCGGTCGGCAAAGCCGAGATAAGACAACAAGTGTCTGGAAGTTTTCAGATAGGTTACTGCTGCTACAATGGCAGGTTATCAAGATTTAAATGAGTTTGAACGTGGTATTATAGTCGACGCACGAGAGATGGGACATAGCATCTCCGAGGTAGCGATGAAATTTGGATTTTCACGCTTTGGATACATTTTAATGCCATTCAGAACAATGTGTAAAAGTGAAAAATATATCTCAACGTGAGTAGCTACAAAAACAAAGTATAGAAACAAATGAAACTCAGAATATGTAACAGTTGGTAGTTGACACTTGGAACACAGAATAATGAGTAAATTATATTAAAAGTAGATTAAATTTTTTAAAATTTTAAATGCAATACTTTTTAACTGCCTTTGCATTGATCTATTTAAACTATTATTTTAAGACATATTCTTTTCAGTGTGACCACGTAATAGAGTTCCACGAAAATACTTTCTAGTTCTAGGGGTTCCATGAAAATAACTTCTTTGTTCTAGGAAGGTTCCATGAAAACACAACTTCTTTGTTCTAGGGGTTCTGTGAGTTGAAAAAGTTTGAAGACCACTTAAGTAAAAGGAGGAAGAAAACATGTTTTTTCTGTCCAGATCGCGATGTTGGGTTATGTGCAGTACCGTGTTTCGGTATTTATCATATACAATCAAATTTTGATCAATAATTTCATAATCATTTATGTAAATGCAAGAGATGTAAATAAAATTTGTAGTTCAATATATAAAAGCGAGATATTCTAAACTTTATATTTATAGTTTGTGTGATTTGACTCCAAAGTCTAATGATTTCTGCCATAAAGAAAGCCAAGGTTACAGGTAAATTACTCATTTATTTAACTCTTTATGTACCGCATTATAATTTAATGCAATTTTTTTTCATGCAATATTAGTTTTTCAATTATTAAATTGAAAATTAAGGGATATACATAAATAAAATACTGAACTTAGGGATATTTAATCCGTTAGAGCTAATTAATTAAATTGGTACTTTAAAGTACCGTCAGTCCACAAAGATCTAAATATTCTCAAAATACGAAAAGACCGAATGATTTTTGTAACTCAGTTTTAACTCTTAAAAATGCAAAGTAACCAGAGCACACTAATATTTTACAGCACAAAATATTTATTTTTAAAGATTATTAAAATTACTTTTTTTACACATAAACTTAATTTGATGGTATTCAAATAAGCAGTTTTTCTTTTCATTAATACACAAAAATTCCTTCCACGTTGTGCATTTTGAGTGAGTTTTCAATTGAATATTTTTTAAAGCAGTCAATCAGAGGGTAAGAAATGTTGTATTTTCTTAACCAGAACTACTGCATCTTGATTCTTGTTCAGTCTCTTGATCGTCATCTTAAGAATCTAACAAAAATTCCAGCAGATTATTTGCTGGGACTTCTTCATCTGAAAAAATTATCTGTTAGTCCATCACTGATTTAAGATGGTAAGTTCTGTAATAAATTCAAAGCCTCTAGAAGACTTAACTTCTTTTTTTCAGATATTCTAGGAAAAGAAAAATATAATAAAAATAATAACAACTTCTTGAAAATTTCATGTTATTGTTAAATTTCATTTACACACAAAGAAATTAAAATGTTGTTAATTTTTGAAATAAGAATATATATTTTATTAAATTGAGTGGCAAAAAAAAAAATCCCTCAGATTTAGTTTTATATTTTTTGAAAACTTTAAAATAAAACAATAAAAAAGAAAATAAATACGTTAAGCTAAAAAGAAATACCAAACAAAAGCGTAGGTCTATTGCCCTATAGTGAGAACTCTACGACTCAACAAAAAATAAATATAAGCCACACGGTCGGAGAAAAACAACTAAGTTCTTGTTCTAATATCCAGTGTGCTGTCAGTACTTATTAGTACCACAAAGTTATCTAGCTGTAAAATTAATTATCTATGTTTTTCACTTAAAATAAATACTCAAATAATTTTATAAGGTCTTCATTAACATACAAAAAATAAGATACTTACTTTTTGACATTAACTACTGTTTCGGAACAAAAATGACAGTCTTCATAATCTGATTAAAACCTGAACTGAAAGCGCAATTTCTGTTTTAAAACTATTCGCCTTCCTTGCTACAATACTTACCATAGAACCTGTGTTGCCATATATCTTGGAAGAGTGGATTTAAAAGAATATTCCTAAGTGTCGTCAGAGTATAAAAGGTTAAAAAAGGTTATTCGATGTAATTTTATACTGAGTGGTACTTATATGCAAGCAACCTTGATGATAACATTCCTTAGAAAATTTTCTCTTCTACATTTTCACTTTTAATATTATAACGTAAACAAAAATTTTTATCCTCTCATGAACCATCCCGACTTAGAAGAAAACTTCTGAAAGGGAAAAAGTAAATATTAGTAAAAAAAGGTTATATGTCTCAAAACGTTAACTGGGGGTTAAATAATCATTAATAAAATTATTAATTTGTTTTAAGAGATATTTTTATTACTCTTGATACTAAAACACATATAAAGAAAGTAGTCAAATGTGTCTATCTTAAAAATGTAGAAACTAAATGTAGAAATATATCAATTAGTGTTGGTTTATTTCTGTCGTTATAACATATATAAAGGAGTACTTTAAACATTCCTTTGTGCTGACGAAACCCATTATTACGCACGATTTCAATGAAGAATCTCTTCCAGTGCCAATTCCATTTTCCATACATAATTGCATACCAGCAGACATGCCTGGAACAGTTATCCGGTTATCCTACAGCTGACGCACGATATTACCAGTGATTGAGACAATGCTCATATATTTATGGATCAATGAAACCTTTACCTATCTTCCAAATATTTACCCTGTCATAAAATTTTATATCTTTCACAACAATATTAGCGTTTTTGTCTTTGAACGACACAATCTTCATTTATGAGAATATTTATATTGTATTTTTTCATAGTTTTCAATTCTTAAAGAAACTGTAGAAAGTTTCAGTTATTTTCAGTTTAACTCATACAATACAGGTAGATACAACGAATAAATTTGCTTAAAAAATTTCGAATAGAAATAGAATTCTAGCTTATTTCTGTTTAGAATCTTCACATTTTTGAATTCCTGCTATTACCTCACACTCTCCCTATATATATTTATATAACTTGTTCAATCTTCCAATCGTTTATAAAATATTTTTTAATCATCTTCTCAAGTTCAAATACATGTTTTAAACTTGTAGTGGATGTCACTGGATGCTAATACAGTTTTTTCAAATAATAATTCTTTAATTAAATTTAATTAATTAATTGTAGTTTAAGAGGTATGTCTTAGTCGACACTATTTCTCTAGATGGCAGTACTATTGGGTAAAACTGCTTTTGTTAAATTTGTGATGAAGATTTAACTCAACCTGAAAAATCATATGCTCGTTAGACGTCAGCATGCCTTTTATAATGGTTTTAAGATAAATTCTTACTTATCATGTTCAGCATTTGTTAAAAAGATGTAATTACAAATTTAATGTCGTTACAGAAGTTTTAATGTTAATTTAAAATATGGTTTTTGCCACTTAATTTTGTGATTCTGTCATATGTATATACATATTTATTTTAATTGTAATTATTTAATAAAAATTAACTAAAGTAAATTTTTTCTTTGTTGATCTAAGTAAGAATTAACTTAATTTTTTTAAATTACTTGTTATTTCACAAATGCATTATATATATAATTAAAAATTTATTTTATTACTCTATAACTTATTTAGTAATATTTAATATTTTCATTATTTTTAGCCACTTCCGTTAGATATAATGGGCTTCAAAGGGGTATTATGTTACTTTGTTGAAGTTTTAAGTTACATATTTAAATGATTTATATTCTGCATGAATGAAGAGCCAAATATTCAGAGTTAAACTATTCAGTTCAAGTTTCAGTTAAGTGAAATTTTGCGAGAATAAGTTGCATTTTGGAATTCCACAAAAGCTGAGAGAAATTTGTGAAGCACTAGAATAAATTACACGCCTTCACCTTTAATACTATATTTTATTCACTGATACCAAAAAGTAGCAGAAAACCACAATTTTAAAATCTAAACAAAATATACATGGAAAGATATAACTGTCTATTTTAATATGCATTTGATATGTCTGGAATAAGCAAACTGTGGTTAAAGGAGGGAAAATTATGTCTGGGGAAACAAATATATCAGTCTTCCAAAATTAGGGGGTGCAACCTATTTTTGTTTGTAATGAGCCTGAAAGCAAGAGATTTGAAAAAAATTTGCATTAAGGTATCCGACTACGTTCGGAACCGTGATTTTGCAAAAGCGTGTAAATGGATAATATTTATGATACTTAACATCACTTAGATTAGACAATGTATATGGAATTGGGTTAAGAATAGTATTACCATAAAAAATTATTTAAGTACAATATTTTGACAAAAAATGACCATAGAATGACCCATTTTCAAAATATTCTCCTTTTGTGTGAAAAATGCTTCTATTATAATAATATTTTACCTGTATTCAGATGAGACCTCTGTACAGAGTCTCAATTAGAATTTTTGAAATGCATAACTTGGAAGTCGGTTTATCCATGTGTTACGAAAACAGAAGGGAGAAACTTTAAGAAAATACGCCGATAATTAATTAAAATGGTTGTAACTCTGAAAATAATGTGAATTTTTCAAAAATCATGGTTGAGCCTCTGTACAGAGGTCTGAGCTATATACAGGCAAAATATTAATACAATAGAAGCATTTTTTACAAAAGGAGAACATTTGGAAAAAAGGTTATTCTAAGTTAATGTTTTGCCAAAATATTGTATTTCAATCATTTGTTTTTTGTCATAATGTCCTTAAAACAATTTTATACATGTATTCTAATCTAAGGGAAACTAAATATCATGAAAAGTATACATTTATGCGCTTTTTTAAAATCATGGTTCCGAACGTAGTCGAATACCTTAAACAGTTTTTATTTATGAAATACTCGGCGAAAATTTGCATGTTTTTAAAACAATACAATTTACAACAAAAAGTACTCTTGGCAGAAAAAAACCATTCTTGTACCACAGTTTTTTTGTGGGAAAATATCGTGATAGTTTTACAAAAAAGGGTTCTAATAAGGAATATGTCCACTCCTAACTACAATGCATTGACTTTCCATGCTACCAATTAAGTTGTCAGGCATTGAAACTGAAATTAAAGAAAAGACACAGATACGCCAAACTCATAAACTATTGTTACAGGAGTACAGAGGGAACAAAAGGTAATCCAAAGTGTAAGGTATAATGGATTCAGTTCTAGAGAATAAATGAACCATTCCATTTACTCCAAGCCGTGATTCTCAAGAGAGTCATCAACATGCACATATAGATGACTTTGCAATGTTCCAATATGAATACCCATATGCAGTAGCGAATGCAACAAGGATCTAGTTCCAATATCTCAAATTTGTAAGATCTCCATTGAACACGTAGGAGTATGTCTATCCAGAGAGAGAATCTTGGCTAATCTATGAACCCACTATCTTCGTAACTGTGTCTTTCATCAATGCTGGATTGCTTATACCTTGTGCATTGTTACCTCAACATTAGAAGACGAATGAATAGTTCTCTAAAATGAATCAAAGCGCATTGCTGTCTTGTCGGGAAACGTATTCTCTTGCCCAGCATAAATGAACATATCTCCCTGTCGTGTTCTTAGGAAGATACACACAAATGGTCGTATTGCATAAAGATGACTTCTTCGCACTTTAGTTGGTACAGCCTAGTAGTCAGTCAAAATCATCGACTCATGGTCGTCGTGGTCGAGGGTTTGAGTCTTGATGCAATTGAAGCCCCGTTTTTCAGAGGAATGGCTCACGTTAAATCTGTCATGGCTAAAATTCCCACATGTTAGTAGGTAGTGGAAGTCAGAAGAGTGAGAAGTAGGGTTCAGGTATCATCGTGGTTACTTTAGAAGAGTTACTTGAAATTATGAGGTCCGTCGCCATTATTGGTTTAGGGGCAACGTTGATAAATACAATATATACATATATATACTCGTATAGACGATTTTTTTTCACAGTTTTTTGGGAATGAAACTTAAATTATGTTCACATCTTTTTCTCTCTCTCTTTATATATACATATAAATATATATATATAGAGAGAGTCACATTAAGGTAAATGATGGATATTCTGAATCACACTCCATCTAAATTAGGTAAGTCCCTTCACAATTTACATAATTCCAGTTTTATGAAAGGTATGCAAAAAAAATATGAATTATATACATAAGAAAATAGGATAAGAATGAAAACTGAACTTGCTAGCAGTTAAGAATAGTTGGTTAAAAATTATAGAAATCTTTAAAAGGATGATCTCGAGTATAGCAGCAAAATATTACAACATGTTAACAATAAAGGAAGCAAAAGAGTCAACAAAATATTACATAATGTTAACATTAAAGTAAAGTAAACCTAGATTTAGGACGTGAGAAAAAAATTTTCTTTTTCTTTCGCAAATAGAATTTTAAAAGTTTGAAAATAAGTCTCTAAAGAAAAAAAAAATATCCTTCTAAACAATTTCGTTTCTCTCAGTTTTTTTTTTTAAAATCAAAGGTATCTATAATTCCTCGAGGTAAAGCCGTTTCCAATAATAAAATTTAACAAGAAAGTTTTTAGAAAATTTCTGGTTTAGGAAAGAGAAAAAGAGAAAGAGGACAAAGCAAAAAAAAAAAAAAAAAAAACGATTTCTAATATCCGGAGGCAAGCTAAGACAAACCTGTTTACAGCCTGTTGGGAACTGTCAGGCACAGGAAGCATGCTTCAAGAATTTTCAGCTGAAGAAAATGAAATTACAAACGGATATTCCTTCTTTGTGATACACTTCATTGTCGAAAATCTTATTA
>BMAV01007330.1:82174-109008 GCA_019973955.1 Trichonephila inaurata madagascariensis
TCTGTAAAGATCCGAAATATGCCTTTTACTGAACAAAGTGAGCCCTCAGATGAAATAACATCCCTTCAAGATCGTTCACCAACTTCACCGATCCTTCACCAGTAGACAGAAAAAAAAGTGACACCGTATATCTTTTCATTTTTTTTTATATGACAATCGTCAATTCATATATTCTTTGGTCTCTGATGCACGGTGAGAAAACTCCATACTATAACAACTTGAAAAGTTTTCGGTTAGATTTAATAACAGGCCTTGTGTCAATAGGACATCAAAAATTTTCTGAAAAACGGTTTGCGTCTAATTCTTATTCTGGACCCGTGAAACTGAAATTCAGGAAACATACAGTTTCTGAAAAGGAAGGTTTCTTAAAACTGTTGGCCACATTCCAACTAAATGCAAATCCAGAAGATGTGCTTATTGCTATACTAGAGTGAAACCTCATAGAACGAGATGAATGTGCTCTAACTGTGATGTCGGATTATGCATGATAGCAAAAAGTAATGATAATGTGACACGTTTCGAAAAATTTCACAAGGCCTGGAAATGATATCTTTTTTAAATTTTCTACATATATAACATTTTTAGTTTGCATTTAACTTCTTTTAATGATTGATTTGTGCTGTGAGTGTGTATCAAGCTATCTAACAGTTATATATATGTTTATATTATTTTTAGTATGTAATGCAAAATATATGTAATTTTATGTCCGAATTCATTCGTATTAAAATTATAAAAGTGTTGACAAATTTAAAAAAATAATTAAAAACTTATAAAATTATTTTTCTTTAATTAATTCCGTTAAAATATAAAAAAAAATATGGCCTTAAAATATTAGATTTCTTTTTCAAAATAGTCTCTTGGATTGGTTAGTTTGAATAGGAAAAATGGACCGTTACTGTTCAGTGGTTTCACGGTGAAACCACAAATTTCTCGAAATTGAAAAATGCTAAAATTTTTTTCTTTGTATATATTTATGATCATCATCATGTCTAATAGTCATTTTTGAAGTTATTTTGTTAATTTTTCAAAGGGAATATGTAGTGAACTTTAAAGGGTTAATGCAAGCGAAATCGAATCAGAGAGGAAGTAACATAAATCATACACAAAAAATAATAAATATTTGTATTAAAAATACTTTATCCAAATAGCCTGAACTGTAAAATATTTTACGGTTAATTTGTTCATACACTTCCAAAACTTTTTTTCAGAACATTTTTGAGAACAAACAGTTACACACAGCGTAAACATGCAGCGATTTTTAACGAATAAAAAAAATCAGTTACATTACTTAAAAATAAAATTAAAAATTGATTTTAGCGTAAGGAATTATACAAAGCTAAGAAGCAGAGTAAAAATATTGTTTTCTCTTAAATCTTAATTCCAAATTTTTCTTAAAGAGTGAGTGAATGATTGTGTAAGTGTTTGTGGGGCACAACAGCCAATTTCAGTGAAACTGCTTCAAATATTTGTTTAATATGTAATTAAACAGAAAAGTAAATAAATTTTGGTGGCGATATGTTCCTCACCAAAGTCCAAATTTTTCTGAAACCCAAGATTTAAAGAAGAGGAAAATAATCCGAATATAATATTTTATTTAAACTTCTAGCATATATTGCTTATTTTTATTGGGATGTATAATTAGATGCATAAGAAAAATATAAAATTACATCGAGACACGTATATATAATCATACCAACAAAGCCGCTTTGAATAGTCGAATTCTAAAAATGGTTATTATATTTCGAACACATTCTAGCTCAGTATATTAAACTTTCGTCTTACTGTGTGTTTTTTGTTTCAAATCATATTTTAAGACCTATATGTATGCGCAGATAATTTTTCTAAGCTAATATGACAGCCGCAACAAATATTTATTGTATAAGGAATGAATACGAGAACTAGATTTATAAAAGAAAACAAATTATTTACTTACATGACTCTCGACAAGGGCTTCTTTGCAGAATTGCTTGAAATAATTGCTTGTCGTTATATCTATTAATATTTATGTTTGCGTGCTGGGTTTTTTAATAAAATATAAATGTTATAGCCCAGAAATTATTTTTTGAATTGTCTTTGAATTCGTTGAATCTTTCTTGAAATATATATATTAACTTCTTTACGTTAAAATTAAGCATAATTTGATGCCTCTTTCATGAGTAATAATTTTCATGAGCTTTGTAATGAACTAAATTGGCCATTAAAACAAACCTCTAAATTTTAAATCACGGTTGAATGTTGAGGAAAAAGATCAAGCTGGAATTTCTCGATCAAAATGTTCATATTATTGTACATGTATAATTGTAAATTAACCCGCATCAAGGCCATCAAGGAATTTAAAATTCTGTGGTATAGCAATTAATGATAATAGAATTCCTCTTACGCCTTTAAGTTTAAGATCTTAACCACTAATTTTTGTAACTGAATTGTCAGCTATTAACTTTAAATAGTGAGGTAAGTGTGATGTAATGAATATTTTTCGACTAAAAAATTTTAATATGGAAAAGAGTACAAGATTCAATGAAACATTAAGCTTATCTTAATATGTTGTATTTTAAACCATACAAAACATTTCAAATGGACATATGTGTTGTATATGTCAATGACAGCTTTAAATGTTTAAAATTTTTATTAATATTTTTAATATCGGGGATGAAGTGAAATCTTAACGTTAATCAAATTTTAAAAATTCTTTCATTTTGAAAATAAATGTAGGTCTGATAGATGAATATATGCATGGATATATTATGATTATTTAAATAAAGTAGATTAGTTTGACATTAAAATTTAAAAAAGTACTTCAGACAGACTGAGCATATATTTATTTCCAATATGATAATAAATTTAAAATTTCTGTATATTAAAAATAAAATATACGTAAAATATATAGAATGATTTCACTGAGCTTTAGTTTACTACTTGTTTTATTCAAAGTTTGTTTTAGTCTATTTTCAAGGTATTTTCAACTTTATTAAACATAAGTAATAGGGGCGTCAGCAATAAAATAGTTATTTCAATATAAATTGATTTTATTTTAATATTTCAGGAAATCCGTTAATTACCATGAAAGTATTTTTAAATTTAATAACGAGATTATAATCATATTTGCATTTTCCTTTAGAATTACCCAGAATTCTCATAAAAAAATAGTATTTTAACTCAATAAAATGAATAAGATTACGCAAAAAAAAGCAATATTTGGGGAAAAATTAAATATAAACAAGGCTTTTTCATGCACAAAAAGACATTTTCTGAAGTATTTTCTTTGCATTAAAACTATTCCGATAATATTTTCCTACGTATCCTCTTTTAAGATCTATGCTTTTTATCCACCACGTTGGTAGTTTTTCTTACATATATTTTTTATTCGCATGAGGCAGAATTGTGTGTGCAAAACCAATAGCGTACTTTTCATTTGATGGAAATATTTCTTTACCAATACTTTTTTGAGGGCTCCAAACAAATGGTAGTTCAAAAGGTGCTAAATCCGAGCTGTAGGGAGAAAAATTGAGAGCTGTCCAATGAAGTATCTTTAATTTTTCATGGGTTATAAAAAATGGGTGATGTTTTGTATAGTCCTTCAAAAGTCAATCAAATATCTCAATGCAATGTGTTTCGGATTCTCCTATATTTATCAACGGTGTATTGTATGTAAAATTCCATGCATGCATTACTTTGTAAATCCCCCAAAAAATTTTAGTGAGAACTTTTAAAGCAGATAACTGAGTCTTTATTTTTAGAGAAGGAGGTTTTAATTTTTATGTATACTGGTCAGTTTTGGTTTCTAGTGCAAAATGAGGCCATAAAATTTTCTCACATCTTAAAATTCTTTTCGAAAATGCATCTACTTATACTATATATTTATTTAAATACCTCTGGCAAAGTTCTGTTCTGCTCACTTTTCATTTGCATACAAAATTCAAGGCATCCATCTTGCTACGATTTAGCGAAATTGAACCATTCCGCATGATGAATTGCAGGCTTCCATAATTTGTGTCTGCTTTGTTATTATTTTGTAAATTGCTATTTTTCCTTCGTTAAGGTCTTGGATTATAAGTTTAAGCGAATTCTTAGTTTTGTTAGACTTGTTCTCGTTTGATGATTATGAGTTAAATTTCTGACATCTCCACGCCCATTTTTCAATAGCTTTCGCATTTTAAATACTTGATACCTTGATAACGTCTCTTTACAAATCGATCCATTCAATCTATGTCAAATTTCAATAGATTTTGCATTTTTATTGTTAGAATTATATAATTATTCGCAGCTAAAGTAATTTGTATTCCTCTATCATGTTAACTACAAAATTAATGAGAATGTGAAAAATAAACTAAACAATTTTTTAAACGTTAAAAAAGATCACGATTGAGTTAAAATAACTTAAAATCGTCTGCCTATTTTTTTTTAAATATTTTTTTTTTTCTATTTTATTCACATTCATATATAACTAATTCTATAACATGAAAATTATCTGAAAAGCGTGGTTTTATTTTTTAATTGTTTTTAAAAAGCTATATTTAACATTATGCTGAAGAAATTGTACTTTTTTCCTTATTATTATAAAAAAAATGAATAATTAAATATATGAAAAAGCGTTGTTCCTAGCTTTTCATTTTTTTTAATTTTAATCTCCTCACCAGTTATTTCATTTGGAAAACAAAAGTAATAATTAATAAAATTAAATACATAATTTTTTTTCATTAGAAGATAATACTTGAATAATTACTTCGTAAAAGTATTTTTAAATTTTATAGAAAAAAAATTATTAATTGACCATAAAATACAAATTTCCGTTCAAAAAACAAATATTTTTGAAATAGACTTTTAATATATTTCTTTTACACAACACTTCTAACATTGTATACTGGAAGAGAATGCCAATCATATTATCCTGAAATATTTTTAGAATTAATGGAAGCAATTTCTTTTTAATGAATAAAATATTTAATTTCCGATGACAAGTTTTCTTTCTAAGTTTTAGAATGTCTAGCTTTATTAAGAACAAGTAGAGAGATTAGAAATCATTTGTTGAATAAAGAAACTAATGGTTTTTGTATGAAATGCATTTCTTAATTTTAAAATCATTTCTAAAACTCGGCAAACGACAAGGTATATTTAATTATGATTCTCAATAAATAAAATAATTTTTTTTAAAAGTATTTTCTGCTACAAGGCCCAATAAGTATTTTGAGATAATTTTTCTCTTTTTACTCTATTTGTTAAATTGAACATAATTTCATTAATAATTATTATAAAATTAATTTTTAACTGACTGCAAAATTTATAGGAACATGATGTTCTCTTTTTATAAAAATATGTTTTGAAAATTTATTTGTATTGCCTTTTAAGAAAAATTTTATAAGCGAGAAAATTTAGCAACAAGTATGAAAAAACACAGCTTGCAAAGTAGTTCTAAATAAACTTAATTTGTTATGTGTTTACTTTCAAGAACTTGTGTCTGTTGAAGGAATTAAAATAATTCAACATGAATTTTAGAATTAAAATTATGCTACAAATGTTATTACAAGATATAAATATTTGTTTTTCTGTTACTAGTACTTTTTTTGAGATCTTTATTATTTATTTTGTACTTATTTGAAGTATTGTATTTACTGCATCATAACGTTTTGTTAAGGAGATCCTCATAATTAGTATAATAAAAATAATACAACAAAAAAAGGAATAAAAAATGAATACTAAAATGTTAATTCTTCACATTATTTAATAAAATAATGCAAGGAAAAAGTTACTTGCGCCACATTCTTTTTAAAATTTATTTAAAATCTACCATTTAAAGATGCTAAAAATTTTCACAATTTGTAAAATGTGCGGTTTATATAGAAGTAAAGTGCTTTTTAGTCCCTTCATGTACAAAATAGTGCTTCGTTGTAAGTTGTGCACATGGCTGTGATCATTTTTTAAAAAACTATTATATATATATATATCGAAATCAATTTAAGAATTTTATATGAAAATATATTTTAAGAAATAGTAAAAACATTATCAGGGGAATAAAAAAAAAGGTAATTAGAGCCTTTTTGCCTGATTTTAAGATGGATGGGACCTGCTTTGTATTTCTTTCTAACTTACCTCTTGGAAATGCATGGAAGCTGCGTTAGCCCAGTGGCCAAGGCATCGGATCATGGCAGGCATGTCATGAGTTCGAGCCCAGTACCACTAAAGACCCGCCGTGTAGGGCAGCGATGCAAGTTAAATCTGTCGAGAGCTGAAACGTCCTCCCGTTGGTGTGGTGTGGTAGTTAGGAGGGGGGGTGCCAGCTCAAGTGTCGTCCACGTCACTTGACCATGGTTCAAATTTACGTGGTCCGTCGCCAAAAGCCCTCGTGTAGCTGAACAGTGCGACATTAATATTCACTCACTCTCTCACTTGAAAATGCATATTATAACATAAGAAATATACTCATAAGTAAACTCAAACTCAGTGGCACAACAGAACATGAGGAACAGGGCCTACTGGGCCCTTCTCAGTATGCATGATCATGCGCTGAGGTGCATTCTGAAGCGAGAACCCCAGCGTTTGAGTCCCCAAGCAAGCTTGGTACACATTTATAGACCCACTGCAGGAGAGTTGAAAGGCTAAATCGACCTTGCCCAGCCCGAAGATAGAACCTCGAACCTGTGCTGTGGTATGGATGCGCTATATGATACCACTCGAGCGTTGGGTGCCTAGCACTCATATATATAAATCACTTATATATATATATATATATATATATACTTCACTTCACCTGATTCTTTTCTTGTGGAATTATTAAGAATAATAATGTATGGTAGGAATTATATATTTGTTGAGTTTTGGAGATTACAAAAAGGAAAGATCAGAATTTAATACTTATCTTGGAATATAAATATCGAACAAGGCTGGGGAACAGCCCAATAAAAATGTATACAAAAATTTCGGAATAATTTTTTTTTCTTTTTCATTTTTATCGGACGAACCCCATTTTTATGTAAACACACTAACATAAACATATTTTATAAACTGTCAAGAAAGATTTATTTATTTTTAATTGTAGTAAAAGGTAAATTTTCTTTTTTAAACAATCGACATTTCAGTGTGCTTCTAATCAGTGGATTTTTGTCAGGCTATATTCTTATTCTTCAATGGCTCAAGAACCCTGGTTTTGCTCTGTCCTTCTCCAGAAATCTCTACTTTTGGCAACTGTTTTCTATTTTTTAACCTTTAAAATATCAAGGTCATTTTAGATACAATCAATCCATCTTAGAGAGTCCATCTGCCCCGAGTTCTATTCCTCATGAGCTTTGCCAGAAAGGTTTTCTTGCAGCAACGATCTTCATGCATTCTAGTCAGATGATCAGTCTATTTAAGTTTCTGTAATTTCGCGAATTATTCAATATCAGGTTGCTTGTAAATTTTATAGAGTTCTAAATTAGTTCTTCTCCGTGATCCATTCAATTGAACCCACCAAGAATGCAACATAAGATTTTTTTTCTCGAAAATTCCCAAACCTTACTCATCACGTAAAGTCAATATCCAAGTCTCTGATATATATGTCAGGATATATCTTTTAAGACCTTTGTAAAGAAGCAATTTAGTTTTTAAGGTATCCAACTACTTGCTCCAACTTTTAAAAAAAATGCAGATATGGAAATTTTTTGTGCTTTTTTAGATTTATTTAGAACATTTAAAAAAAGTGCTAAAATTAAGAATAGAAAAAGAAATTATTATCAGTAAAATGGGAAAAATGGGTAAAAATTTACAAAAAAATTACATAATGAGGCCCACACTTTATACAAAAGGTTTATAAGCAAATTTTCAACTTTTCAATTTTGATATGTTGCTTTGCTATTCATTTTTGAAATGACGTTCAGGATAAGGAGTATATGAAATTGCTTAAAAAAACAGTAATTATATTCACATAAGGGACTTTGAATTTTGTAATAAACCAGTGATTGATAAATCTGAAGGTTAAAACACTTCTACTATTATACAGAACATAAACAAAAAATTTGGTTAATTATTTTCAGAACTTTTTCAGCAATCACTGTCCCCGTTTGAGCAGTTTAAAAAAGCACACATTTCAAGTAAAACGCATTTTGAAGTAAGAAATCTTGCTTAAAGTAGTAGTATCTGATTTTACTAAAAAACTTTTAGTTTTCGTTCTAATGAGTGAAAAAGAAAAACTTTTTTTTTATAAAGATAATAAAATGGCCAATAAAATAAAATCGTACAAAAAATTTGTCAAAATTCAGAATTTTTGGTTAGTCGGATACCTTAATTTGAGAAAAAGCTGGATTTTAAATAATTATTCCGTTAACAAAAAATATCTACTTGTAGCAATGATTATTTTGTAAATTTCTGGCGTCAACACATTTCAGGCTTTACAGGCACATTAGAAAACAACCGCACTTCATCGCATACAATTGATCAGTTAATGTCTCGTTCATAAACGCGGATTCTCTATAGTGTAAAAACAAATAAAAATATTCTTTATTTTTGAAGTTAAAAAGGTATAGTTAAAAATTTTAAAAAATTACATATTTCACTCACTTAAACTCCAACTTAGTAGCGCACCAGCCCATGAGGGCCAAGGCCTACTATACCCATCCCAGTTTACGTGACCATTGAGTGCTGAGGTGCATGAGCAGATGTCTCGATCAGGTGGTCAGTCTGAAGCGAGACCGCCAGATTTTAAGTCCCCAAGCAAGCTTGATACTCATTTATTGACCCACTAAAGGGATGAAATTCCGAGTCGACTTTTCCCATTCCGGGATTTGAACCCTGGACCTGTGGCGTGGAAGTGTGATACACTACCACTCAGACACCGGGCTTCGTTCAATCAATTATCAATTTATCGACCCACTGCAGTAAGGATGAAAGGCTGAGTCGACGTTGGCAAGCCCAGGAATAGAACTCGGACATGTAGTGTGGAAGCGCGTTACGCTACTACTGGACCACTGGGGCTCTTCGCTCACTTGGTTAGACAAATTATTTTAATGCTAATTTTTTTCCCCTTTTTTTATTTTATTGATGTTCTAAATCAAAATTAGGTATTAAGAATACATAATTTGAATTAATTACCTCTTATATTTTATGTGTAGTTTTAATATCTTTTACTTTTCAAAATTTATAGCTAACTTTTATATTTCTATATAAATGTTATATAAGTATAGATGCTGCAATAATTTACATAAATAATGTTGATATATTTTGCTGTGAATCTCAAAAGATCAATTTTTATGCCTTATAATTCTATTTTTTATTATATTTGCAATAGATACGCTATCCAGATTTTAACTTTTGTCTCAATAATTTATACTCAAAATAGTTTTAGACAGTTAAATAAATATATTTGTAGAACCTATAAAAATATATATTTATCAGATTTACTTCTTATATTAATATTTGATGTATAATTATTTACATAAGTGATTTATACATTGTGTATCCTTATATAGTTATTTGTGCATCTCCCTCAATATTTCTAGTAGAATAAATATCATCGCTATATTTTCAACTCAGAAATCTTGATAACCAAATATTAATAAAAGATGTTTGTCTAGATTTATTTCTAGCCGTAAAATACTGACGATAGCTTTGGAAATTTTATCTTTTCTAAAATCGAATTTAGATCACTTGAATAACTTTTTAGCTTTAATAAAAGTCTAAAATAATTCAATTAACTACGAATGCTTCAAAATATAGCAGAAATAGTTTAAAAGTAGCACTAAAAAATATTCCTTTTTTTTTTTTAGAAGACCAATCTGAAATATTGACTCCCTCTCAACCCTTGTTGTAAACCAAGAAAACGTCAGATTTTATTTTCAGATGTATGGAAATATTACTTTACTTATGAATAAAAATTATTAAAAGGTCTAATGGATTTGGGGTTTTCTTTTCAATTCTTTTAAAAGGAAAGAAGAATTTCGTTTAGTTATATTCTTTGAGGTAATTTTTATACTTGAATACATTTTTTGTTACAATCGAAAAAGAAATTACGCATGGTCTTCTTTGGTGGAGAACAAATAATGTAAATAATAAATTATAAGCATATGCATTTGGGGGATTATCCGAAACTACTTCAGATATGAAGTAACACAATTGTTTGCTATATTCTACGTTTACTTCTTTGAAGCACTTGTATTTTTTCATGTGATTCATCTATTGTTAAATATATATATTTACGTTTAAGTTGATCTATTGATTTATTATTTAGTTAATTGTGCACATTTCTGATGATTAATTTAATCTGATTCGTTTCAAATGGTGTGTACTATTTTATAAGAATTTTTGAACATTAAATAATGTTTTACGATATAGATATATTCACAGTGAATCTAACTTTAATATTTCTCTATAACTGTCTAATACAAATGAAAAAATATATGCTAATATACAGAATATTTTTAATGTTCTACACACACACACACAAAACACAATTTTCTTTTTCTAATTTTTTTTCCAATTGAATATTATTACACACATCAGGGTTCGAGGATTTTATGTAAATCAATCACAAAGAGTAAGGCAGTTCTTTAGGAGAGATGGAAATTTACTGTCGCACTTACTCGTCCTATTCAACAGCCGAAGTAATCACTAATCACTGGAAGACTCTTCGCAATCAAATCAATACCAACTAATCGCTAATCAAAACAATTCGAACTCAGTTTCATAGTGAGTGACTCCCTCTTTATAGGTGTCACGGATCTTTCGAGAAAAATCCGCTTTCGTCATAGATCGTGATATTAGTAGATGTCTCCACTAATTTCTAGAAGAATCCATAGGGTTGCGAACTCATCAAAAGTGGTCACCATCAGGGTCACTAAGTCACTAAAATGGTTGTCAAGTGGCTAACATAATCACCAAAAATGATGCCAACTTAGCACTATGGTGAAGATTTCGCCAAGTTTCCATTGAATCGCCATTATAATGTAAGGAACGGCGTTGCCTGCAAATTTTACAATTTTAACATATAGAAATACAACATATAGTAATTAAACGTATTACACATCCAGATATAAATTATTTTCACTATTTTAAAAATTCATTACACAAAATTCCTAACAATATGTTTCCATACGAAAATCCGATTCACTAAAATCTGCGAACATTAGATGTAACTAAATACTGTCATTATTTGAATGGATTATCTACCTAACCCAGGGGTGGCGAACCTTTATGGATCAACGTGCCATTTTTTCTGAAAAAATGTTTATTGAGGTATAGACGTACCTACCAAATAATTTTGACTTGTGATTATTGGAAAAATAATAAAACTAAATACTAACAACTCAAAACTCTTTATTTACGACGAAAAAATACATTTTGCACCTTATAGTAGTAAATATTTTAGTTATACGTGTAATTCAAATTAAAAAGTAACATTAGTGTGATTTCTGTCGCTGCTGATTGTATGAAAAATAATTTATATTGGGATTGTAAGATGTCACTTTGATCAGAATACATGCTGAGTTAGAGTCATCAGTCAAACAGTTTCTAAGCAAGTTTTTATGCTATTCATCTCTGAAAATAATGACTCGCAGGCATGGGTAGATGAAAATATGGTTAAAATAGATGACCCAGCTTCTTCAAACAGTTAAATGTGTCTGGAATTGAATTACGTGATACCGAAATTTTATTATTAGCATTTTTAGTGATATTGTTAATCTTTCTGTTTCCATCAATTCCATTTTTCTCCTTTTTTCTACAAATTTTTGAATTCATATTAAACTAGATTAGAAATTAATCAGTTGCATTTCAAAATTTTCAATTTCCAACCAATTGAATTGAGACAAGTTCAGTTTATTAAATGAAATCACATCAGGGTACATAAAAAAAAGTTGAAAGTTTCCTATAATTCTTTGAACTAAGAAAATCTCGCTGAAAACTGCGACCGATTACTCGAGTTTGTTCGTAATACTTCATACTGAACTTTGTTATTTTTAATTAAAATGCAAACCGTTTTGATCGGTGGCGTGCCCAAAATTTTGTGTCGCGTGCCATCAATGGCACGCGTGCCAGTGGTTCGCCATCCCTGAACTAGTCTATTGTAGTATTGAGGAAACTAAATTACTATTCCTTTGCAGAAAAATAATGAGTAAAATAAAACTATATCGTTAACTATTCATCGTAACAACTACAGGAAATATCAAGCTCTCATATACGTTTATTACAGATAGTGACCAATGCTCTGTTTTGTGATATCGGAACCAACGTTGTTTCATTTCTCTACTTATTTGCGGTGCAATCACTATGGTTCTCATTTCCCAGTTGAGCAAAAGATCAATCTTGAAACTCTAGCTTTCTGCATTGTTCAGACTAATATAATGATCATACAGATTCTCTTACAATAACAACAAGGAGTAAAATTATTAAGCTTGAAAGAAGTGAAAGGACTTGATGTCCAAATTGTTGCAAAACAATCTTGTTTGCTTTGCGACAAAAAGTTTTGTATGTTTCTAAAATAAATGAATTTTTCTATTATATTAATTCAGAACCAGAGCATTTTTTGATTTACAGATTTTATTTATTTGTTTATTTATTGTTTAATTTCGAAAATGTTATGCAAGGAAATTAACAAAAAAAAGTTTAAAAAAGTTTATTAGCTACTTTTTAATACTTACGTTTTTTTACTTTTATGTATATTCTCTTATTTTCATATCTTTATAAGATAGGGCGAAATGTACTGAGCTGCGTAATTTAACTACATGTATATAGTTAGAAATAGTAAATGTCAACAATTCGGAAGAGTCCTGTAATAACCATTATCTTTTTCTATGTATAAAAAAAAAAAGCTTTTTGTGATGCTGTAATAAATTTATTACATACTATCGCAACAAGTCCAATGTTCAAGATAATTCACCAAGTTAGCAAACCCGATTTCGATGTGCCGTACGAACTGAAGTGGCAACCATGTGCTACGTTTTATATAATGTCGCCATTTCTGTTGCGACAGTTCATTACTGCAAGCTCTCGCAGTAAAATATTGCAACGCATGTCTGGACTTGAATCATTGCGTGAGAAGAAAAGCGTCCTCTCATATGAAGAATTATTAACAATCAATGGAATAAAATACTCAACTTTCCAGGAAGAGGCAAGATTCACAGGTTTATCAAAATCTGGGAACTTTATGAGTGAAGTATTGAACAATGCAGCTTCAGTGATGAATTTAACTGAAAAGGAAGCACCAGGAACGAATTTAGTGAAGAAAAGAACAAATAAATAGTAATTAACAATAAAAGTAATAAATATTAATAGATAACATAGTAAAAGTAACTTAGAGTTTTGCAATTTGGGCAATGAGAATGAACAGTTTTGGTCGATCGTTAAGCCGGCAAGGGTTACTCCCTCCCCCACAGTCATTATAAACATAAATAAAGTTTTCAGCATTTACAGTTATAATTAGTTATTAATGCAAATTGTTCATATTTATGAAATAAGAGTATCCTATAAAAAATATTTTCTCTTCTATTTAAAACAGAACCTATCGAAAATGAAATAAATTTGCATAGTTTAATGTTCTTACGAATTTTGTGTAAATAGTGTAAATAATTTGTATTTGAGTGTTTAATGCCTATGTTATATTTATTTCATGTTAAAATTGTGCTACTCACAAGCAATGCCGCCCCTTACGTTATAATGGCGATTCAATGAGAACTTGGTGAAATCTTGGAGGTAGAGCCAAGCTGGCATCATTTTCAGCGACCAAGTTGGCGACCATTTTGGTGTCATTGGCGACCATGTTGGCGAGTTCCGAACCCTCTGAGAATCTTCTAGAAAGTAGTGGATCTCTCCACTAGTGTCACGTTCAATGACACGAGCGGTTTTATTTCTGGAAGTTTCTGTCGCGCTTATAAATAAAGGTACTCACCGGTACGGCGATGAGTTTGATTTCAGCCAGCGAAGAGTGAACATTGTTTTGACTAGCGATTAGCTCGGCTGTGCTTGTGAATAATCTGTTACATACGTGTATTTTAAACACTGGAAATTGTGTTTGATTGCTTTTAAAGGAGTAAAGATCTTCGGAAATTTACTCTGTGAATATTGCTGCTGAATCCTGTATTTAAAGGATTGGACTTTTGATAATAAATTCGCATCGCTCTTAAAGAAATGTTTATTTTCTTTGTGATTGTTTTTGCATAAAATCCCCGAACCCTCGTATCTACGTAACAATATGTAACAATCTGAGTAATAACAATATTTAAATATAATTTGTAACAATCTGTAAATTTATTGAATAAATTTAAACCATAATTCTTACATATGTATTTATAGACATTTTCTCATTTTCAAGTAGAAACTAGATGGATTCAAGAATTCGGATCTAAATACAGTTTCCGAGTCTCCCGGCCCTGAGTTCAACCACTTTGTTCGATCAAACACTATTATTTTAATCAATACCGCTGCTGTCATCTCTTGGAGTATCTTTTTTTTCCAGACAATCTCCTTTTCCATTTCCCGGCCCCTTTAACTCCTCTGAAATAAAAGAACGTGCAGCATTTCTTGTTTTAACAGGGTGCAAAGATTGAGCACGACCTAAACTTAAGCTTCTTCTCTGCGTATCAATTTTCGGAAGGCAATTTTAGAAATGTGGGCAGTCAATGGATTTTTATGCAATAATATCCTGTTTTTTGAGATGAGTTTCTTAAATTTCGAAATTAACTAATTTAATATTAGAATACATTTTGCAAGAAATAAGTTTTGAATTCTGAATAATACACAATTATATAAAGGAAATGTATCGAATTTTAACTCTTAAATTCGCAATTTTTTAAATTTCTGTGAAACAATTATATCAGCTAGTTCTCAAGTAATAATACAAGGGAAAAATATGAAATACAAAATTAAGCAGTTTTAAATTGAATGTCAGTCTTTTTTTTTTATGTTTGTTGCCGAAGTGCAACATTGCGCAGTAGTGCTGTAAATTACAAGACTTTTTTATATGAGGAATTTATTATTCCTCCTAAAATGTTTAAATTTCTTACCTGGTAATTTATTTCGTCAATAAACAAGAGGAAGCATAAAATATAATGGATTCTTTTTATAGCCAGAACACAGTTTTTGAGGCATCAGAGATTTTTATAATTGTGATTTCTGGAAAAAATGTACTTCCATCTAGTGACAAAATTAGCATGTATTTCGTTGCAGTAATCTTTTTTTTTTTCTCAGATGAGTGATTTGTAGGTAATTAAAAAATATTGAGTCTCTTAAATTAAAATAAATAATATGTTGCAGAAATACAACAGTGCGAAGAGTTAAGGGTTAAAATAATAACATTTACTACAGATTATATTTGTTTTATATGTATTCTTTCGATTTCATACACCTTTCTTTGCGTGATGAGGGAAATTTCCATCATAACATTTAGTGAACAAGAAATTGCACTCAAAACAGGTGTGTTGTAAATTAGCTGTTGCTGGCAAATTTTTTCACAACTATTGTGTAAGAAGGAACGTAACTTTCAAATAAAAAAATCAAATGTCACAATCATTATAGCGGGTCATTCCGCTGTTTGTTGTGGTTGAAAGAAACGTACGATTTCTTGAATATTTTTTATAATTAATCTGAGATTCTTTGCTAATAAAATCGACAGTGAGTAAGAAAAAGGTTTGTGTGTGTTTCTGTTGTTTTCTATGCAATTTATATTCGAATACTCCAAATAAATTTTCCAATTGATTGATTGGTTGAATATTAACGTCGCACTGTTCTGCTACACGAGGGCTTTTGGCGACGGACCACGTGATTTTGAACCATGGTCAAGTGACGTGGACGATACCTGAGCTAACACCCCCTCTCCTAACTACCACACCACACCAACGGGAGGACGTTTCAGCTCTCGACAGATTTAACGTGCATCGCTGCCCTACACGGCGGGTCTTTAGTGGTATTGGGCTCGAACTCGTGACAAGGCAAGCCGCGATCCGATACCTATACCACTCGGCTACCGCGGCCACATAAATTTTCCAAAACCATGTGACAGAAATTTACATCACTATGCACCTGTTTCTCTTCTAATGTCTGACGAAATTTTTTTAACTATATATATATATTTTATGTAACTATTGTGGATAAATTTAGAAGAGAGAGACATCAATTATTACTTGGACCAGTTGTAAGTTGGTTGACTGTCAGAAAAACCGAAATAGGCTAACGAAAATTCTAACAACGTGTGAGAGAGTGAGTGAGTGAGTTTGGTGTTTTATGGCGCAAGAGCCAGTTTTGGCTATGCTGCGCCAAACATTCATAGGTCTGTGGTCTGAACGGGAAAAGAAGAAAAGGGGAAATTGGATGACTAGATGGAGGGTCGAAAATAGAGAAGGATCACTGGGGTACCCCGGGGTCGTGACACCCGTGTTTACCAAAGATAGTAAACCCCTTGGGAAAAGGAAAAGATCACTAGGGAACCTCGGGATTGTGACACCCGTACCCACCTAAAGAAGGTGAGCCTCCTGAGGAGTCTAACAACGAGAATCGAGATGCAGATGAAATTAGAATAATTCTAATAGGGTTTTTTTTAAAATTTATAATCAGGAATAAAAATGATACAAGGATATGTTATTTATTATTTATTTTTAAGTGAGATGTACAGGTAAATTTGAATGATAATGAATATTTCCATTATACTGTTTTTTAATCATTTTGTATTATAAATTTGTACTAGGACTTTTTTTAGCATTTTTTCTTTAATCTAGAGCATGCATTACATCCTGCAGATTAATTCCACCGAAAAAAATCAAGCAAAGGAAGGTTGAGACCCGCGGTTTAAATTAGATGATGCAAGTAAATAATATGCCGAGTCTCAAATCCTTCATGTTGGTGTGGTGGATTAATTTAGAGAATGGGATGCAAAAATTCTGGTGTCGACCTCGTCCATTAACCGTAATTCAAAATTACGACACTCTCGCATTGTTTCGGATAATAATGAATATATTAATTTAAATCATTGTGACGTTTGAGATATATAAAGGTAGTGTGATATTTATTAATTTTAAATATTTAGTTTATTACAATGAAGTTATTAAAAATATTGTTTAGATTATAAGTGTCCAAGTTATGTTATATATGAGGGAGGAGGTCACGTCCAGTATCTGCGAAAGTTTCCCACCTTCTCCTCTTTCTGCCCTCTCTTCGGTCTCCGATGGTAGCGGTTGGCAACTCTAACCTCGAGTTACATCCGGTTCGTGGGCGGAGTAGGTGATCTCTCACGATGTCAAAGGTTACCGGGGTGATCCCCAAAGACAAGACCGTACAATATTTTGAGGGTGCAGGTGTCCATAAAGACGTGGTGATACCATCCACTAAAAGAAGCCAATTTACAGCTGTGTGACGGGATACGTTACATCATAATGTAAAACAAAGAACATAAGAATATAATTGTTAAAAAACCTTTACTTAAATATTTTACAAAATTTCCATGTATACTATATTTACTCGAATCTAAGCTGCCACCAATTACTAGTCACACCCCCATTTCTTTACACATTTTCGAGAAAAAATAAGAAATTGAGCAAGAGGTTAATCAAATCTATGTGTGTATAGGTTTCTAAGTCCGGGGATTTTGATGGTCTCTAATATTCATAGATATCCATAACAACTTACGGTTGGAAGTACCGTCGGCCTCATGAACCCGTGAGAACACTAAATTACTTAACAGTACCGTACATAGATCCCCCCTCCAGTACACTAAGTATTTGTAACAAAATTGGCAGTTTTACAAAATAAACCCTTCTTTTTGATCCAATATTCTAACAGCCCAATTACTGTGGGGTTGACGAGTATTCTCGTTATCGTTTGATTTCTGTGACACAGTTGAATGGTTAAGGTATTCGACTACGTTCGTAACCGCGATTTTAAAAAAAGTGCATAAATGGATAATTTTCATGATATTTAGTGTCACTTAGATTAGAAAACATGCATAAAATTGTTTTAAGGACATTTTGATAAAAAAATTATTTAAATACAATATTTCGGCAAAAAATTGAGCTAGAATAACCTTTTTTCAAAACGTTCTGCTTTTGTGAAAAATGCTTCTATTATAATAATATTTTGCCTGTATATAGCTCTGACCTCTGTACAGAGGCTCCACTATGAATTTTGAAAAATTCACATTATTTTCAGAGTTATATCCCATTGAAATAATTATCGATGTTTTTTTCTTAAAATTTCTCCCCTCTGTTGTCGTAAAACATGGATAAACCACTTCTAAGTTACATAGTTCAAATATTCTAGTTGGACCTCTGTACAGAGGTCTGAGCTATATACAGGCAAAATATTATTATAATAAAAGCACTTTTCACAAAAGGAGAAAATTTTGAAAATGGGTTATTTTTGTTCATTTTTTGTCAAAATATGGTACTTAAATAGTTTTTTATTGTAATACTATTCTTAAAACAATTTTATGTACATTTTCTAATCTAAGGGACACTAAATATCATAAATATGATCCATTTATACGCTTTTGCAAAATTACGGTTCCGAACGTAGTCGGATACCTTAAAAAGTGTGTGACCGGTCCATACGGGATTTTCTCACTGATCCTCTTGGGGAATCTTTGGGCTAGCATTCACGTGTAATTCACAGCCATCTCTCTCAAGAAGAAACCCTGATATGTAGATTAGTTCGACTATTTAAAGTCAGAGTTTTGTAATTGTAGGAAGAAGCTGTGAGAAACTGTTACAGTCGACACGAAGGTGAGATAGAATAAAATTTATTATCGCAGCTTATGTTTAATAGCAGTGTTTGCCACTGCATTAAATTAGTGGATTGGGGATTTGTAGTCAACGATAGATTAGGTTAAATGAAATTGGTTACTTGCGCTTGTTCACTTAAGATTTATTTCTGTCTCCCAATCACTTTTAGGGCATTCATTTAAAAGGTTAATCTGTTGATGATTAGTGTGCTTGAGTAAAATAAATATTGGTTATAATGGAAGTTTCTGGTCCTGCTTTTAACCCCACACTCTTAGGTAGGCAAGACTGTGAGGAAGCAACTTCAGGGGTAGGTCGTTCACAAATGGAGAGACATACCGTATTTATTCGAATCTAAGCCGCCATCGATTCCAAGTCCCACTCCATTCTCTATACAAGCGTTTCTTAAACTGTGGGGTGCGCCCCCTTTGGGGGGCGTGGCTCCTCTACGAGGGGGGCGTGAGCATATTAAAAAGTCAAAAACAAAAGATTATTTTTTTAAAAAAAATATTAATTTAAGGGAAGGAAACAAACAAAATACTCCCTGATATAATAAAAAATAAAATTAAAATTTACACTGATATATTACACTTATAAATTATCAGTACTGCACGATGTATTTTAGAATTAATTTAACAATACTAAGTAAAGCGCAAGTTTAATAACTACCAGTGACACCATCGGATAGTCATATATAAAACTATATACAAAAATTATCGCTTATATTGATAATTTGTACGGTTTAGAATTAATTTATTGATTGCCAATTAAAAGTTAAAGTTACGCTATTCGCTTTCCAATGCCAACCGTTTTCCACGTGGGCATGCGCATGTGATGTATGGGGGTGAAGGAAGGAATAATGAAGCAAATAATCTGAAATAAGTAAATCCTTCGCAATTATTGTCTAAGTCCTTTTATTGCATTCCAAAGATTTCGGAATAATTTTATGGATAGCAGTGCACAGAAAAGATCATACTTCGGTAAGACGTATATATACGTGCGGGGAAATTAACGCTTTGGCTGAGCGAGACGTTTATATTCGCCGGTGGCATGTAAGAGGTTAAAATCGTGTCATATTTTTAACATCAAAGTATAGTATTATTGAGTTCAATACATTGTTATTGTATGAGGGGGAGGGGGGGATGAAAATTATGATTGAATATTGGGTGGCGTATATTGAATCTTTGAGAAGCAATGCTCTACACTCTTTAGAGAAAAAAATTAAAAATTGCGTAAAAGGTTCATCAATATCCTACTCGTAAGAAATTTTTAAAAAATTTAATGAGAAGTAGTAAGAAGTTAATAATTTATTTATTTTACCAGTACTAAACATTTTCAATTACGTACATAGACCGATAATTACTCTAACCGTCAGTATCATGTTTCGATAATGATTCGTGTCTTCCATTGCCACAGTTGATTTCAAAATATCGCATCAAGAAAGGTTAAAATTTTTAAATCCTCAGTGCTAGAAATATTGTTTATCATTATACATCGCTATTTATTGAAAATAATCGCTTTTGTTGTCTTCAATTGAATACCTATCGCATTTTTGTCTCTTGCATTTAATGGAAATGTTCAACTGATAGCGAAGATTTGAGAGTTGAGCCATTTTCCCAAATATTTTGTGGTTAGAAAATCTGCTACATCTAATTATTTTGTTGTTTTGAATTTTGAAAGTTCTTGTTTTTTAATTCTTGTTATCTTCGAGATAAATATCTGCGTTAGAATTTTAAAAGATTGTTGTGTTGGGATTAATGTCTAAATAACGCTTCGGTTGTACAGATTTCCCTGCATTTTTAGAAATTAATCTATCGAACAGTATTTCGTCTTTTTTCGTGTATTTATTTTTATTATAAAAAAAAGGATGATTGGATCTTGGATCGTGTTATTTCAAAGGCAAGTAGAAAAAACTTTGTAAAAAAAGAGAAAGAGAGAGTTTTGTGTAACTATAATCCTAATATTTTGAATTTTTCTGTTTAATAAAAATAGATTCATTCCGAATTAATCTTTCATTATAGTAAGGGAGAATTTCTTTACGAACATCGATCACAATTATTGTCTAAGTTTGCATTGTAGGATCAAGAGGTAAATTGCAACGTGTAATTCATTACAAATTTCGCTTAAAGCTCGAAGTATTATACGGATATAATCATTTATAGGAAGAAATAATACAACAAATTAATACGTTTACAAGGCAAATTAATGATACATATCAAAAATTATTGCCAAAAAGGAAACTATCATTCAATTGAATTTGATGGATAGAGAGATGACTCGCATAGAAATTTAATCAATTTACTCACAAACAAATTCAAATTGAAAATGCGCAAGATTCTTTCAGGTAATCAATAAATATAAAATGAGTTACATACAAAGAAATACGTTTAACGCGAAAACGCTGAAGACGAAACATGGGTTATCAAGAAAAAGTACAACGATTCCGCAAAACTACTATGTATTTTCAAGCATTTTTTCTCTTAACATGACACGCGCGAATATCACTTAACACGAAAAAATTTCCCTCCTGGGAATGTACAAAATACGGGGAAAACCAGCCTCGCAGGCTTGATTTAAGAAGGTGTGAAAAAAAAGAGAGCTGGTTTTTCATGTTTAGTAGAAAGGAGGAATACCTTTGAAATACCTTTGGAATAAGCAAGTGACACGAGCTAATTTTTTTACTAAGCTGCTTTCACTTTTATCTCTACAAGGGTCACACAACATCATCTCATATCGTATCAGTTGGCTTTGAAATTCGGTGACAAGTACATCGCAGTGTATCGCAGTTTGATTCGCATTATATTTTCTCTCTCTCTCGGCTTTAGAAGAAACTTTTAGTAGAGCAATTGCAGAGAGCTCAGGGGAAATGCAAACTTCTATGGCTTAAAATAAAGATGAAGCTTCTTAAGACGGTTGATTAAAATCAGAAGTCGAAAACAAAAATCTGTAAAGATTTTGGTATTGCTAACACAATTTTATCAACAATATTTAAAAAAAGGGGGAGCTAATTACGTAAATGTTTAAACGGTTTATTAAATGCAAGCATAAACACATGTCTATGTAAATAAAATGTACTCTGACAAACTTAATTTTGTTGAATATATATATATATATATATTAGGTTGGGGATAAAGAAATCCATTATTTTTTAGGTAGATGGCTGTAGTGTCGATATGTCGTGAAGTATCAATCAAACAATTTCAAATTTATGCTCGTTGTCAAGAGGACATTTCACACTAAAAAAATTATTTTGCTTTTTTTTGTTTGGTCTATTCACTTCTGAGTTACAGGGTGTTGAGAGAAAATGGAAGTCAACAAAGAGAAAATTTGGTTCTTTTTCCAGTTTTTCTTTGATAAAGGCGAAAATGCAATCCAGGTTGATTGAAATGGCGAAAGGTGTTTATGGTGCCGATACTGTAACAGCTATTTATGTGCATTTTTGGTTTCGTTGATTCCGTTCAGGTATTTTTAATGTTAAAGATGCGCCTCACACAGGCAGGCCCGTCGTCGAAAATGTCGATAAAATCACAAAAATAATCGAAGTTGTCCGACATGTTAGTAGTCGTAGCATCACCCAGGAGCTAAAGCGTGACCGAAAAACAGTTTTAAGCCATTTGAACAAAATTGGATTCAAAAAGAAGCTCCATGTTTGGGTGCCACACCAAGTAACACCAAAAATCATGATGGATTGAATTTCCATCTGCGAATCCTTGGCCAAACGGAACGAAATCAACCCATTTCTTAAATGGATGGTAACTGGGGATGAGAAGCGGACCCCATACGACAAATATGTGCGAAAACGATCGTGGTCAAAGAGCGGTGAAGCAGCTCAAACGGTGGCCAAACCACAACTAACGGTCAGGAAGGTTCTACTGTGTATTTGGTGGGACTGGAAAGGAATAATTTATTAGGAGTTGCTTCCGCATGGCCAAACACTAAATTAAGATCTCTACTGTCAACAACTGGACCGTTTGAAGCTGGCGATTGACCAGAAACGACCAGAATTGTCCAACAGAAGAGGAGTTCTGTTCCATCAGGACAACACCAGGCCACACACTTCTGTAGTGACTCGCCAGAACCTCTGGGAGCTTGGTTGGAAAACTTTAATGTATCCACCATATAGTCAGGACCTGGTACCATGCGATTACCACCTTTTTTTCGCATTGCAAAACTTCCTGAGTGATAAGAAATTGGGATCAAGAGAAGATTGTGAAAATGGCAACAAATTACATAACAAAACGGTGCATATTTTACCCAAATCGGACAATCGGAAGCATGTTAAATAAAGTCTTGATTTTCATGCAAAAATAATGGATTTCTTTTTCCCCAACCTAATACATATATGAGATGTTATATGTACAGCTGTTACATATATATGTAGATTATATATATATATATAACATCTCTTAACACGGAACAATATTCAGTACCCTCAGTTTCATGTTAATTGATTTTCACCGTAAATATTTTTGGATATGTTTGTCGAAAAAGGAATCAAGAAATTACGACTTATTTGATCCAGAATAATCGTAGGCCTTGTGGTGCATCCTGGTCAACGACTTTAAAATCTTCAATGGACCAATGGTGAATTGAATTTTTTTATTCAATTGCAGTAATACATCGACTTATGTTACTCAAACTTACGCGGTTTTCAAAAATTTCATTGATTTTTTTTTTTTTTTTTTTTTTTCGTCACTAAAAATTAGGCAGAATCAGTGCCACAGTTTGATTAAATTGGTAATTTGATTCAAGAAGTTCTCAATCTTGCAATGGCAAATAAATTTATAAGTGGACAGTGATGAAGCTCAAGAACTGCTGGATTCTCACCATCGGGAGCTGAGAATTGATGAGCTCATAGAAATGCATGGGCAAGAGCAAGATATTGAAAAACATGAGTCTAAGTACCCAATTCAGATCGAAGGACGATTGGTAATTTGACAGAAGGCCTCATTTTAATTAGATAAAGATTATAAATTTTAGAAAATACGTACTCAAACGAATAGATTATTATTTCAACAAAACAAGGAATAAGAAATTAAACGAATGCTTTTGACCACACGACTGAAGTAAAACTTATTTAGCTCCATGTATATGTACGTATATATATATGTTTATATATGTATATATGTATAATACATACATGTACATTCAAATACATATATTAATTTTCTACAAACATTTAAATTTATTATGGGCTTTCATCGATAAATTAATATGGTTGAATAGATTTTTTTTTTATTTTTATTCATTATTTTCATTATAGATTACATCAGTAATTTGCAAGACCGAGACAAAAGGCTTATGGTACGAGAAATAAGATAAATATGTTTTCGAATGAAAATAAGAAAGATACCTAGAGAAAACTGCATCGATTGTCGTTCCATGTCTTGAGGTAGGCTCATTTCGGTTATTATTCATTTTATCCATTTATAGTTCTACTTTATCTTGTAGAAAGGTTACCATGAGTTGTCCCTCTTCGCGCGGCCGCGAAAAATTAACTTTAAAATCTCCTGCTAAAATTAGTGGCAACGTATTATAGTTTTCTTCTAATTCTTCAGAGCCGGCTCGACAGTAAATCATAAGTCTTTTGTATAAAAACTTTATAATATTAACTGTGTTATTGGGCGAAATGTAAACAACTACCATTACGAAGTTTGTTCCATCGTCCAAAACACAGTGAGCAGCACATATATCACCAATTGATGCTCTCTTTCATTTTCTATCCTTTTTACCTTTTCTGTGATATATCCCTAACTTATATCTCCCTCACAACTTCAGTTCGCCTCGCCCGATCACACTTTTCGTAACGCTCTCGTCAAGCATTCACCAGCTTACTCCCAAAGTCAAGTGTGCGTAAGGAACTTTTACTTCAAAAAAATATTAGAGCACTACGAGGAAATTTTGCAAGTGAAAAAAAAAACCTTTGAATCGGCAGACTATTTGTTAGATTTTATTTAAACCTACTACCGTAAAATCCGGCGTATAACGCGCAATTTTAACGCAAAAAATAAGATGGAAAATTAAGGGTGCGCATTATATGCCTGGTATAGAAAAAATAGCTTTAAAAATAACAAAAGAGATGAACATTAAAAAAAATCCCTTCTATGTGTATTGAAATACTGTTTATTTAAAGTATCCGAGAGAGAGAGAGAGAGACTACGTTCGGAACCGTGAATTTAAAAAAGTGCATAAATGAATAATTTTCATGACATTTAGTGTCACTCAAATTAGAATACATGCATAAAACTGTTTTAATACAATATTAAATACAATATTATTATTTAAATACAATATTTTGGCAAAAAATTAAATTAGAATAATCTTTTTTCAAAATGTTCTCCTTTTGTGAAAAGTGCTTCTATTATAATAATAATTCGCCTGTATATAGCTCAGACCTCTCTACAGAGGCTCAAGTATAATTTTTGAAAAATTCACATTAAATTTCAGAGTTACCACCAATTGAAATAGTTATTGGCGTTTTTTTCTTAAAATCGCTCCCCTCTGTTGTCGCAAAATATGAATAAACTCACTTCTAAGCTTTATATTTCAAAATTTCTAGTTCGGCCTCTGTAGAGACGTCTGAACTATATACAGGGAAAATATTATTATAGTAGAAGCATTTTTCACAAAAGGAGAACATTTTGAAAAAAGATTATTCTAAGTTAATTTGTGACGAAATATTGTATTTAAATAATTTTTTTGTCAAAATGTCCTTAAAACAATTTTATACATGTATTCTAATCTAAGTGACACTAAATATCATGAAAATTATCTATTTATGCGCTTTTGCAAAATCACGGTTCTGAACGTAGTCGGATTCCTTAAAAGAAATGACTTGCCTTATGAACTAAAAGAGATTTGGTTCTAGAAGTGTACTTTTTTTTTTTTAAAGTTTAGAATATAATACCTCGAATAAATGACTTCAAAACGTAAGAGTGATGTATACTATTATTTCAGATTTCTTCGTAAAAAAGAGGGTGAGCGCTATACAGCAAATATACCTAAAATTTAAGAAATGCATCTTGAAAGTATGGGTTCGCGTTATACACCCGTGCGCGTAATACGCTGGATTTTACGGTACATTAAAATAACTTCTGTTAGTGATCTTGTATTTCTATTGAACTTCTTTTGCTCTAAATTATTATTTTATTTCGTCACCGGTCCCAACTAAAAATAATATATATGTATTTATATGTTAAAAATTATACCCCGACTAATGTAGTTATCCCTCAATCCCATCTATCGGGTAAGCTCAGGATATTACTGCACTTTATTATAAAGATAGCTTCTTTCGATTACAGATGTAGCTGATTTTAACAAGGACTATAGGGAAATTGAGTTTAAAAATCCTTTATTTAAATTGAAATATTCTAAACTATTTTTGAATCTAAAAAAACCATGTGGCAGGGGCGGCTCTAGGGCCGGACAATCCGGACCCCTGCCCGGTGTGGCAAATTTCAAGGGCGGCATTTGGATCGAATTTGAAAGATATTCTTTTTTGTGACAAAGAATTTGATATATTTTCTGAAATATTATTATTTGTGTGAATTTGGCATTGCATTTAACTTATCTTATTTTTTTTTTATTTTGTACTCAGTATATTTAATGACAGTTTTCTTTTGTTTTTAAACTTGAAGGGTTTGAGGCTGGAGTATATGTTAAAGCAAAAAATTTAACTTATTTTTACTCAGCTTTCACTTGTAAATTTCTTCCCATCTCGAAGTGAAAACGGATATTCCATTCTCACTTACGATATCCGGTGTGAGCTATCCAAATAAGGCAGTGTTTCTCAAACTGTGGAGCGCGCCCCCTTGGGGGGCGTGACAACTCTACGAGGGGGGCGCGAGCGTATTGAAAAGTCAAAGACTAAAAATTATTTAAAAAAATCATTGATTTACTGAAAGTAAACAAACAAAATACATTCTGACATAATAAAAAATGAAATACACATTAAAACTGATATATTACGCTTATAAATGTATCAGTACTTCACAATGTATTTTATAATTAATTTAACAGTACTAGGTTAAGAACAAGTTTAATAATTACCAGTTATCCCCCCCCCATGGGTTTGTCATATATAAAATTATATACACAAATTAACACTTATCTTGATAATTTTTATGGTTTATAATTAATCCCTTAAATGCCGATTAAAAGTTACGCGAT
>BMAV01007330.1:115059-125250 GCA_019973955.1 Trichonephila inaurata madagascariensis
GTATGATTGAAATTTTACTATTCTTTCAAACTGGTTTCAATACATACATAGCCAATAACTAAGCGTATCATAACAAGAATTTATGCCAAAATTTTAGTACTGATGCACCATTGAGTTGAAAGTATTTTATATTTTAATAACATAAATAGGATTTGGCGTTCCAGAATTTTGTTCACCTTAACACTTATCTCTTAATGAAAAAGTCATTAGTTTATCTAATCAGTTGATTGTTATTGTGTGTGTTATTATCATTCATTTATTTGATGGTAATATCTTTTGAAGCATGAAGAAATATTATGGAATGAAATTGATCAGAAATGTTATTTTTTTAAAAGAGCTGATATTAATAAGGGATGACAAGGCCCATTGTTATTAACAACTAATTTCCAATTTTAAGATTTTACATCTGTTCTGTATTAAAACAAGAGTTCATTACAGACCTGATATTAATACTTATTTAGCTTAAATAAATTAATAACTCATTTTAGTTTAAATAATCCCCTTGTATCGAAAGGAACTCTCACGCATCAGCGTTATATGGATTTAACTAATATATACCATTACATTTTTCTATTAAATGCACAGACGGAATTTCACAGCTGAATGGTGTATAAATGAGAGAGAAAAATAAATTTCAGTTCCAGCGTGTTTCTGGATTAAGATTATTAACACTCAAACATTGTAGAAATTATTAGAATAAATTCATTTGTTAAATTATATATTCATGAAATTTTCAGGTTTAAGTATTTCTTGTCGTTTAATCTTAAGTATGATATTGTAGCGTCGGCTTATGAGACGAACATTTCAAGGCAAAACTTTTGAAACTTGATGTACGAGGATGAACAGAATACCCAGATAAGGCCTTGTAATCTTTCAAAATAGACCGTCTATTCTTCCCTGAATCCAAAACAGATGGGAATAGAATCTGAAAATGGTTTTGTTAATACTAAAACTCCTCCTTCTCCGACACCCAGATGATGTTGCGCCACAACGATTTTTTGAAAGAATATTCCTGTTCACAGTATCCATCGTCTCATTCCTTCTCACATATGGACCACGGATTATTTGAATGAAAAAGAAAGTCGCCCTTTTGTGTAAAAGACATACCGTGGAGGGTATCATCAGGGTTAAAGTGACAAGTCGATTGACAGACCCTCCATATGCTGAACGAGATACGAAAACGGAGTTGATCTCAGTCGCCCCGGCCTATTGTCTCAAAGAACCAATTTCGTTAGGACGAAGACGAAGAATTCCGTATGTAGATCCGTTACAAAGATCAAGCAACAATTTTGGGGAAGTGAAAGAGGCCAGGAAAAGAGTTTCAAAAAAGTCGGTTAGAAAGGTGACAAGGATCTTCTTCAATATTCTGCATCAACTTCTGTATCAGCCTTTCTTCTTTTTCTTCTTCGGACACAAGAGAATCAAGATTCAGAGGCAGCAGCACCCCAAGGATCAAGAGGAAGGAATGCAATGACCTCTTAAGGTATCCGACTACATTAAGTGATTTTAAAAAAGCGCATAAATGGATAATTTTCATGATATTTAGTGTCACTTAGATTAGAATACATGTATCAAATTGTTTTAAGGATATTTTCACAAAAAATTATTTAAAAACAATATTTTGGTAAAAAATTAACTTAGAATAATCTTTTTTTCAAAATGTTCTCCTTTTATAAAAAAAAAATGCTTCTAAAATAGTAATATATATATTTCACTTATATAAATACTTCTCCACAGAGTCTGAACTAGGATTTTTGAAAAATTCACATTATTTTCAGAGTTACCACCAATTAAAATAACTATCGTCGTTTTTTTTTTAAATTGCTCCCCTCTGTTGTCGTAAAATATGTATAAAATCACTTCTAATTTATATATTTCAAAAATTCTAGTTGAGCTTCTGTAGAGAGGTCTGAGCTATATACAGGCAAAATATTACTGTAATAGAAGCATTTTTCAAAACAGGAGAATATTTTCAAAATTGGCCATTCTGTGTTCACTTTTTGTCAAAATATTGTGCTTAAATAATTTTTTTACTGTAATAATATTCTAAAAACAGTTTTTTTGTATACATTTTCTAATCTAAGTGACACTAAATACCATAAATATTATCCATTTATACTCTTTTGCAAAATCCCGGTTCCGAACGTAGTCGGATACCTTAAAGTGGGAGTGCTGGATTCTACAGAGCAGCCACTTGAGTGACTGGATCGAGGACGAGACAAGCGAAAGAGGTTGAGGGGACTGCCGCACCTGGGAGACGATACTCTTAAGATGTATAAACTTTGTTCCGGTTTCCAGCTTTTCTCCACAGCAAAATGCTGTGAAAATTAGCATAATTAATTATGCATTTAAATTTTGTTTTTAATTAATTAATTAATAAAATGCCTTCTGGAAAATAGCTGTGCAATCCCTCTCTCTATCTAGTAATGTAGTAATTGTCAGGGCTCACGACACAACAATATTGGAAAATTTAAAATGCAGGAATGTTTCGTTTCACAGAAAGCTAATTCATTTGTCATTTACGTCACGATTTAGATCAGCATATTATCATATTTCATTGTGCAAAATGTGCATCATATTTCTTTTTTTTTTCATTCCATAATACATTTATTTAACAATAAACACTACTATGATATAACATCAGTTTTCAAAGCAGTTTTGCAATAGTTTTCTTCTTAGTAGAAAAGTTACAATACAAATCTCAAAGTGGACGTTTTGATAGCATTTCCATTACTTTTATTAATTTCAAAAAAAAAAAAAAAAATGTTTAAGTAGAAAATTTCTTTTTCTTAACTCCATCACGTTTTCGGGATTAAATGTTTTTGTAGGTTAATTATTAGGTTAATTAGGTTAATTATTCACGACAGAGTTCAGGGACCAAATAATCAAATTGCAACTAGTATGGTTATTTTTTTTTCAAAATCAACAATATAGCATCTTAGCAGGAGAGTTTAAACAGAAATATAAGTTTGCACTGGAGAACCGAAATGCAACTAAGTATACAAAAGGAAAAAATGTCATAAAATTTGCAACAAATAAAGTATAACATTTAATCTATTTGCAACAATTAGTCTTTAACCCGGGAGAAGGCGCGCACTCGATACTAACGTTAATGGTCGAGTGGGGTGATTGAGTCACCCCGATCTTTTATTTATATATATATATATATATATATATATATAATTATTTTTAATATAAACGACAAAACTCATTATTTGAGCGAGTAATAAAATTAAGAGAAAGTATACTTACCTACTTTTAAGAAACTTTCAAGTTTTCTTTGATAATTTGATAAAAAATATCAATCAAACTGAACCAAGAAGTTTTAAAAGTGCGTGACTGTAATGAAGGACAGAAATTACCGACACTTTTCAATAACATTACAGGAATCTTATTTGCAAAGCAAAACTGTCACATTTTGTCCAAGTTATTGTAGTTTTACTGTCCTTTCATAATCGACAGATATTATGTTGAACTTTTTCTTGCTTGTGTCTTTTTGACAGGGCAAAGCGCCTTTTGTGATACACTTATGGCTTCGTATTTTTCTTGATGGAGTTCTCTAGGAAGCATTTGAAAAATTTTCTTTCTTCTCAAACATCTTCTCTCTACGCTTTTCTCAAATTTACTTTCGCTATCATGATTAATATCCATCATTTCATCAGGTTCTTCCCTTGCGTAATCAGTTTAAACTTCATCCAATAGAGGTCGCATATAGACCCTTTTCATTTTTTATGTTCTATTTAATTTACATTTTATATATTCTATTCATTTGTGCATTTATAAACCAAAATGAATCGTACAACACAGCAATCAAAACCACTAAGTTACAGGGGTAAAATGTAGCCTTATCATATAGAAAATATTTTGGAACAAAAGTGGTCGCGTGAGGAACTCAGTCACTTCAAGTCTTTATGGCTGTCAAAAACGTTTGCCACTTCCAAAAAGGAGGGATATATGTGACACATTTGAGTTCCCATGAAGACTGTCAAATAGAAGGATACTGACAGTCATTAAAAACCAATAAACAGTTTTCCCAGAATTAAAGATTTCGTGAGCCTGGGGTGACACTGTGCCCCACGTGACTGAGTCCGGGTTAATTTGTTTGTAACAATTAGCTTTTAAAATGAACGTAAGCTCACTGAAAAAACTTGAAACGTCAAAAAGCAATAAAACATTGTTAAATGGTGCATCAAGAATAAGATGGATGACTCAAAATTATATTTTTTATTCTTTACTTTATCAATGCATTTTCACTTAGACTATTTATCCTTTGCTACACTGAGCCATAGACGCTCCGTTACTATAGATTGCATGAAATCTCTGAAACAATACACTAACGTTTCACTGATTCAGGTCGGGCTTTCCTATCAATTCGGCCCATTCACGTTGACAATGACGATTACTTACGGTGCACTATGTTCGAGTTTCGGAAATCATCTATTTTATACCGTATTTATCCAACACGTCACGTCATGCTATGTTCCAAATATGTTACTGCATCGCATATTTCGGTGAATAATTTCACTCGCTAAGGGCTTGTAGGAATTGCGTGACTATGGAACACATATCATGGTGCTGTAACAATAGTTGTCGGAAATTACTAATCATGACATGGTAAATTTATAAAAAAATTTCGAAATTTATAAATCTCAGTAAAAATATTTTAAAATGTAACAATAAACAATTTGTGGTTCCAGTGAACAAATTGTTTGTAGCAATAAATTAAATTACTTTATATATAACTGAGCGTTTAAGTAATTTTAAAATAGTGAATAAAACATATAATGAGCAGAGGCTCCGTCAGCTTTACTTGGTGTTTCCTGATGTTATATGACAATACACAGTGAAATACGTTTAACGCGAAAACGCTTAAGACGAAATATCGATTAACTCGAAATAATACAACGGTCCCATAAACTGCTATGTATTTTCATGCATTTTTTTCTTTTAACATGAAACAAAAATTTCTTAACACGAAAAGAATTCCTTTCTGGGAATAATCAAAATACGAAAAACACCAGCCGTATTGGACTGTTTTATTGTATTATTGGAAGCATTAATTGTAGTAGATGATGATAATGTGTGTTTAGCCCACATTATGACAGACAAAAACATTTTGGAGTTGGTTCAATTAAAGCTAAAAATATATTGATGCAGATTTCGACGATGAAAATAAAATAAATAATGCAGCTCCTGTCCCGACATCATCCGAAACGGGGAATATCATGAAAAGTATGTTCAGTTATTAAGACACACATTCCAATGGCGAAATTAATAACAGAATGAAAGATGATTTGTTTTTCAATTTTTTTCATTGATATTTATTAAACACATGCTTACATACATATATATTTAAATAAAATATACTTTAATAAATCTTTTTTTTTTTTGCAATACTCTTTAACACGAAACGTTAAAACTGTTTTCACATTAGAGCTTTGAAGGTTGTGTTTAGACTTAGCATGTCCCAAGAACAAGTAGCTAGATTCCTAAATGCTTCTCGAATATAGAAATCCAGGCTGTGGAAATAATTTCAAACAACGGATACTGTTGTTCGAAAACGTTTACAAGGTCAACCAGAAGCTACAAAACCTACGGATTGATACTTGACAATAAATTCTCGTCGTCTTAGAGACAGGACAGCGAAGGAGCTTTCTCAGGACTTTGCTGCCTTTGGAAAGACAATTTCTAGACAAACTGTTTACAGACGCTGATATATTACTCAGAAAGAAATTTATGCCCGGCAGCCAGTGGTATGAGTTCCTCTTAACCCATCATAGAAACGAGCTCGTCTTTTATGGAGCTAGAAACATGAGTCTAGTACAAATCAAAAGTGGGGCCATTTACTTTTCACTGATGAGTCCAGGTTCAGTACCTGTATGGATTACAATCGAGTTTCTATTTGGAGAGATCCTGGGAATTGTTACCATCCTTCTGACGTCAAAGAACCCGATCGTTATGATTGTTGTGGGATTATTGCTTGGGGAGGCATTTTGTCTGACTGCCTTACATCGATACACATTTTGATGAGGGTTCTGTGACTGCCCAGCTATATTAAAATAAAGTTCTCGAACCTGATATGAAACTGCTCCAAAGAGCAGCTGGTAAAGATGTTATTTTTATGAACAATAATGCGATGCCGCACAGAGCTAATCTTGTCAAAGACTTTCTTGAGAAAGAAGTATTTTCCGAAGAAAATGGCCAGCAAAATCTCGTAACCTAAATCCAATCGAGCATGGTTAAGGGGCTTTAAGAAGAGCCATTTTTTGACGTCAGTACTTTCCATACACGCGCCAGACGTTAAAATCTGCGCTTATAGAAGAGTCGAAATAGTTTCGACAAGATGAAATTAATAGACTATATTGTAGTATGTGAACTCGTTGTGAAGCTTGCAAGGTGATTACATTCCTTGTTAGACATAAAGCTTTTTAATTTTTACTCAGCGTTTTTTGACAATTTTTATCTAATTTTCATATTACGAGAAGTAATCCACGCTGAGATTTTTTTTTTGTTAGTATAATTGTTTTTTTAGAATGAGGAACGTATGTAAAAAAAATCAAATAAAAAATTACATACAAAGATATTGCATTTTTTTGTGTTTGTAACCCTAATTTTGGACACCAGTGTAGTTCAAAAAAGAGGATTTCTTACCTTTAAGTTCTCGTAATCCCTTTCAAATTCTCTTAAAAATCGTTTACAAATAAACCCATTCTTAGAAGTTATCTATCCAACAAAAAATAAACTTTCTTACCAATTCTTAAGTCTAATAGTTAAAAAACGAAACTTTTTTTCTACTTACAGCTCCTTCCTAACCCTTCACATCCCCTCCTTGGGAGTATATTTCTATAAAACATAATTTGTAATTTATCTCTATTCAACGAAAAAAACACGCCTATCAAATTTCAAGTCTGTAGGTCTTATTGTTCCGGAGATATCAAGATGAGTGTGATTGAGTGTACGAGTAAACCACTTCTCTCCTAAATATACACAGATTATAATGATGAGAATGTCAAAGACAATAAATTGAGAACTATAAAAAGAAAATTAAATTTTCGCAGCTGTTGCAAACTCGCGTTGCTATGAAAAATTTCAATTTCAATTCTTTTTTCTTCTTATTTAGAACAGAACTTTGATATTGAAAGTATTTTACAATATATATTCTCTGGTCAAAAAGCTGGTTAAGGGGACACAGTACGATTTACGCAAAAATTTTTAATTTAAGGATTTTTAAAATTTCTTGGTTGCCTCCTATGTATGTATACCATGTTAAACAGATTTTGTACTCAAAATTTCATTAAAAGCCAGCCATGTAATATTTTAAGGAAACAACTTAAAATTTGTGAAGTGATTTTAAAAAATGCCACTCCTCCTACACACAAAAATTTATGTACATACATAAAATTTGATTTACAAGTGCGTCAAACTATGCATAATAAAAGTTGGTATGGGTTTTGCGTTAACGGGATTGGTATTCATACAATACTTCTTTTTATGAATGTTTATTGAAATTTCCTTAAAAATGTATAAATTCAGAGTTCAATTATTTTTAAAAAAATAAATTTTGCTTTGATTCAAAAATGCATACCAACTTTTGTTACATGTACTATTAGCAATAGGTGAAAAAAAAATTTCAAAGCATTAGGCGTAATAGAAAAAAAGCCTTTGCATTTTAAATGAAGACAAACTAGTTATTTTATCTTTCTGAGATATATCAGTTTAAAGTTTTGATTTGCCATAGAGACGTGAATAAAAACGAACGTGAAAACTATCATAATACTGCGTTTTTTTAAGTTTAGAGCTTTGAAATTTTGTGAAGTTATAGAAAAGTGTATAAAAGATAATTTAGGCTAAAAAAATTAAATTTAATTTTTTGACCGATTTTGGTCAATTGAATCGTACTGTGTCCTCTTAATGGCATTTTCATTTATAAATACATGGATGATCCAAAAAAAATGCATGCACACTTTGATGAAGAAAAAAGTATATATTATCATAAGTATTACAGTGAATAAAAATGACGAAGTTACAATAAATGTTCAAGCTGTAATCTACATTCCAACAAATATTTTTGAGCGCGATGCCGTACATTGTTGGTAACATCTCTCAGACTATGCGCAGAAATAACGTGGTTCCAATTTCATAGCGCAGTTTGAGCGGTTTCTTGCTGTACGCTACGTTTTTTAGGTAACCCCATAAATAAAAGTCAAGTGGAGTTGAATTAAGTGAACGTGTAAATCGAACCCCTTTATCCAATCCAATGACCCGGTTCAACGTTATGCATATAGGCAAGCACATCCGTATGGTAGTGGGGTAGAGCGTCATCTTGCTCTGAAAAAAAAATATGACCTGCACTAGACCTATTCACGCCTGCTTCCCGTGCTCATTGTGATGTCGAATTTTGTGTTGACCGTGAGGATGAATATAACACTGCAACAGAAAACGCTTTGCTTGTTGATTTACATGGCCGAGCTTATCGTCCATTATGCATATCTATTATTGTTCCATCAGTTTCAAGCGTATCACAGAGGCGAGCAATGCTTAAAGTATCCGACTGCGTTCGGAACCGTGATTTTGCAAAAGCATATAAATGGATAATATTTATGATATTTGGTTTCACTTAGATTAGAATACATGTATAAAATTGTTTTAAGGACATCTTGACAAAAAAATTTATTTAAATACAATATTTTGGCAAAAAGAAAAATAACTTAGAATAACTTTTTTTCAAAATATCCTCCTTTTGTGAAAAAGGCTTCCATTATAATAATATTTTGCCAGTATTTAGCTCAGACCTCTGTACAGAGGCTCAACTAGAATTTTTAAAATATATAACTTAGAAGTGGGTTTATCCGTGTTTAACGACAACAGAGGGGAGAAATTTTAAGAAAAAAAAACCGATCATTATTTTAATGCGTTGTAACTCTGAAAATAATGCAAATTTTTCAAAAATCATTGTTGAGCCTCTGTACAGAGGTCTGAGTTATAAACAGGCAAAATATTATTATAATAGAAGCATTTTTCACAAAAGGAGAACCTTTTTAAAAAAAGGGTATTCTAAGTTAATTTTTTATCTAAATATTGTATTTAAATATTTCTTTTTAAAAATGTCCTTAAAACAATTTTATACATGTATTCTAATTTAAGTGACGCTAAATATCATGAAAATTATCCATTTATGCGCTTTTTAAAAATCACGGTTCCGAACGTAGGAGGATACCTTAAGGTATCCGACTACGTGCGACAACTTTTTTTTAAAAAAAAAATGGAGATATGGAGATTTGTTGAGGTTTTTAAAATTTACTTAGTACATTTTAAATAAAAAAAGTATAAAATTAAGACGAGAATGATAAATTATTACTACTAAAACGGGAAAAAAATGTGTAAAAATTGACAAAATTACATAAACGGGACCCATTCATTTCAAATAGTAAATGGATTAATTCTCAAATTTTCAATCTTGATGTATTACTTTGCTATTTCTTTTTGAAATGACTTTTAGGATAAGAGATATTTTAATTTTTAGAAAAACTACAGTATTTTATCTTAGCTATTATATGAAATTGCTTAAAAAAACAGTGATTGTATTCACATAAAGAACTGTCAATTTTGTAATAAAACGGTGATTGATAAATCTGAAGGTTAAAACACTTCTACTGTTATACAGAATCTACACAGAAAATTTCAACAACTTATTTTAAAAAAATTTTGAGTAATCGCTGTCCCCGTTCGAACTTTTAAAAACACACACACACACTTCGAGTAAAACGCATTTTAAAGTTTGACATCTTATATAAAGTGTGATGGCATCTTCTTTTACCAAAACGTAGTTTTTGTTCTAGTGCATGAAAAATAAAAAAAATAATAATTGGTATTTTTATAAAGTTAATAAGATAACCTAAAAAAAAAAGAAAATGACAATTTTTTAAAAAAAAAAATTCATGATTTTAGGGTAGTCGGATACCTTAAGCGGATTGGTGGTTCCCTTCCATGCTGTTGCCTCCAATGTTGTTGCAATTCATTGATATTCTTGTACTTCCAAAACCATTTCAAAATGCATTTTCGTTGCTTGAAAGTTTGGCGTACTTTCCCCTTGATCTCCGTTTTAATTCTCAAGCACTAGCGCTATCTGTCGCAGAAGTATTACTCAACGCGTCAAAGCACTAATGACAACTGTTAATACCAACTCTTACA
>BMAV01007330.1:138495-181342 GCA_019973955.1 Trichonephila inaurata madagascariensis
TTTAGTTTTACAACCCAAAATCATAGACAATATACACTCACTTCCAAAAGTTAAGCACGGAGAGGAAAATGCTAATTTCCGGAAGCCAATCAGAATTAAAGAGGATGCAGTTCACTGCAGAGGTAGATGGAAGTATGCAAAAATGTTAGGTAACAGACAATCGTGCTTTCATGTCAAGAAATATGCAAAATGGGCAGTCTTATAAAAAGCCAGCTTTATGAAGGGTTACAGAAGTTGATTGTAAGTGCTGATAGAAGGTGTTTATAAAACTTTCGTACAATTAGTTTCCAAGACATACGGGTTTCTATGACTTCCAGAAAAAGAATGGAAAATTCTGAGCGCTGGCGTGCTGTGGGGCGCATTGAAGCAGGACAGTCGATCACAGATGTTGCTCTTTTCTTCGGCGTTCATCATTCTGTAATTTCTTGTTTAAGGAGATAATTCCAAACCACACATACAGTTGGCTGAAGGCCCATAGGCGGTCACCCAAGGGTTACAACCCCCACGGAAGATCGATATATTCTATTGTAGCCAAGCGGAATCGCAGAGTGACCTCCACACATGTGACATCTATGGTTACAGCGTCCATTGGTTAGGCTATATTTGCAGCTACTATACACCGAAGATTACATATGAATGGACTGTATGCCCGGGTACCTCGAGTTTGTGTTCCTCTATCCGTCCAATCAAGAGGGGCACGATTAAAGTGGTTCCAGGAACATGGCAATTGGACTGTGTCTGACTAGGGCAATGCCATGTTTACAGATTAGTCAAGATTTACTCTGGAGCCAGATGACAAGCGTATAAGGATATGGCGTAAACAAATAACATGCAATCAGTCCCAAAACATCACCGAACATCATGCATTCCGAGGCGGAAGCATTATGGTGTGGACAGGGATTTCATTAGGATACCGCACAGACCTGCACATCTTTAAACAGGGTTCTGTGACGGCTGTCTGGTATCGAGATGAAGTCCTAGAACCCATTGTGAGATTGTACGCTGCAGCAGTTGGCAATACTTTTGTTTTAATGGATGATAACGCACGTCCCCGTCGATGACTACCTCGAGAGTGAAGGGATTGCGCGTATAGTGTAGCCAGCATATTTGCCCGACCTTAATCCCATTGAAAATCTTTGGGATGCTCTCGGCCGTGCTGTATCTTTACGTTTCCCGCCTCCAGCCACTCTTATTGAACTGGAAACTGCTCTAGAAGAAGAATGGCAATTGATTAATTTTGCGGTGGTTGACCACCTAATTGAAAGAATGGTTAGAAGGTGTAAACTTTGCATACAGATGAGGGGGGATCACATACCCAATTAATGTCCTTTTTTTTCATTTTATGATGATTATTTTCACTTTATACATAATTCTGTTTAAGTCTCCAGTATGACATTATCTGATAATTTACAAAAATTTAATATTGTTTTCATTTCTGTATATAATTATTGATTTTGTTTTATGTATAAATATATATGCTACTTTACAACCAAATTTTGTATCAATCAAAGCAGTATTTGTTGATTTTTTTACAGTTTACATATTCGTGCTTAACTTTTGGAAGTGAGTGTAATAACTTCAGATGTTATATAAATGTTTATTATTAGTCTTGTAGAAATTCATATTTATGCTAAACTGGAATCAATGTGTCAGCAGACACGTTTCGATTTTTTAATTCCTTTATTAAACTTTTTTTTATAAATTTTATACGAATATTAACTTGTGAAGTAACTTTCTTACCTCTTTTAATGGGGAGATTTTAACTACAGAATTTACTGGTGTTATGGATGAGTTTTCGTGTGCATATTGTGTACACATTTCGAGGATGAACTACTTCTGGATGAATTTTCAGATTGTGCGTCATTCATCTATTTACCAGTGGGTGATGCACTAAAGGGTGAATGATTGTTAATTCAAGAGATTTTTCGGTCTTTAGATATCTGTGTTGTGTAATTGCAGTGAATCCATACAAGACGTTATCTATGATTGTTCTTCTAGCTATTTTTTATTTTTAAAACTGTTATAGTTTAAGATGTTATTACTAATCTCCTGTCTGGTATGACGAAACCAGACCAGACCATTGAAACGGTTTCCTTTAATGAAGTCCGATACTAGAAGTGGACTATCATGGATATTTTCCCATCACGGCTCAAGGCAGTCCAAGCTGTGTCGAGGCGAAGTCTGTTCTATCTAGAATTTACAGCAAATAGGAAACATCTTATTGCCTCCAGAAAAAGTGACACTTTTTAAGTGTCCACTGGTAAGTTGGGGCAGACAAGTGTTAGACTGACTGTCACAAGGAAGAGATATATAAAGCCCTGGTATTTTGCCTTTAAACCATTTATGAAACGGATGTTTCAACCATTTTTCTGTAATTTGGACATTTTGCCTTTTATTCTAAATACACTCACGGGCAAAACAATTAGCGCACCAAGGCGGAGTCATCGAAATGAAACGAAATTTTACATACGTAATTACTAATTTGATACAAGTAAATGATTAGAAAATCAAAGAAAAAGGATGATCCATTTCAGAGAAAAAGGCAAAAGAACGGAGGATTTAATATCCTGTTGAAGCAGTATGCTATACTCGGGCATTTCTTACGATGTGGCGGTCTTCTCGACGACTGGTCTGTCGAGGGGATCCTGAGCCTGATCTTCGCGTAAATGACATCTCTCGGATCCACTGGTCCCAACACTTCCTCACAACACAATCAGAGCGGCCTAATTGACGAGCTACTCGCCTAGCTGACCACCCAGCTTCCATCATGCCGATGATTCTCACCCTCTCAAACTGTGACTACTGCTCATATTGTCTTCGAAAACTGGGTAATGGCATGTATACCTCATCTCTTCCTTTGTAAACAATTCAGCACACTCGAACTAGCTTTGGTTACCTGTTTAATACTCCACGGAGAACGACGTTAAACGTCCTCTTACCGGTTATACGTAATTCGCAATCACGTTGGATTTCTAATCCTTTGCATATCTCCCTGACATTTACCTTTATGCCAAGTTTCGTTACGATCCCGCAATTGTTTCTTTGTGAGCTAATTTTTTTGTCCATGAGTGTATTTGAGTCTTGAGGTGGAAGGGATAGGATGGTTTAGTCTCTCCTTTGCAAGAGTATCAGTAAATTCATTGGGACAGATATTGACATGGAACGGGATCCATTTAAAAATTTATTTCGTGATGGTTGTAGATGAGCTTAACTTTTCGTAGGATAGATAAACTGATTTTATCTCCCATGTGGGCCCAGTTTTTGAAGTGTTTAGTTGGGCTACGGCTGTCATATAGAATCCAGAGGTCTTCGTAGTTTCTTTGTCTCATGAATTTCTCTATTACCATGTCAAAAGAAATTAGTTTGCTTCGAAAAATGGAACATAAATCTTAGTTATGTTATTGTATATACAGACTAGTATTACTTCATACAAAACAATAATTAAAGCATCATTGTTTTAACAAGACCATTAAGCAGATTAACTAATCTTGTGGTTCATTATTCCCTATTTAATGATGTGATGCAGACGGCTTCATGATGATTTTATTATTAGGTGCCACTTCTTTGGGCTAAAACAGTGTCGAATAAGATGTGTAAAAACATATACTGAATGCTGGCAAAGAAAAGCGAATCTGATTTTTAAAGGGAATCATCATAAAAATAAGTGATTGAAACAAATAAAAGTTAAAAATAATCCGGAAAACTAAGAGAGGTCATTTCTCATCTGTCATTTTGTATTAAGACCGTCCGTGCTTTAATTTAGCAGGCCAGCTGATTATTGTTCAACTGATGTTTCTCAAGCAGTGGTTCATCTCTTTCTTGTTTATTCCCTAGTCTTTGTTTAGCTACGAATAAAACTTACTACATGTATTAATTTCAATCATTTCTCATTTTTCTGAATTTTCAAGTTATTTTTATTTTATTTTATTTATTATTTTTTTTTAGAATTTTGAAATTTTTTTCAAAAATAGTATAATGTCAAAGAGCGAAAGTTGTATAAAAAATGGTTATATAAAATATATATTTATCTCAATTACAATAAAAATAATATTTTTTTATATTTTTTCTTCCTAAGCGTCTCAATTTCAAGAATGGTCTACAAGTTTTTTTTATTTTTATTTGTAAGATAGTTAGCACTTGATGATTGATTTTCTGTAATACTTGCGAGCAAAATGATAGCTGATGCATGTTAAATTAAACCGATTTCATGTTGTTTGCGTAGCATAGAATTTTAGTTAGTAATAGGAAGTAATAGACTCAAATAGTACCATTTTTACTTGAGAGTTTTATGCTATTATGTTTATCTGTCTCTAGTACCCTTTTGTACATTTAATTCTATGTTAAAAACTACACTAACTGCTAAGTGCTGACAATTCAATAGGCAGTGTTGCCATATACAAAAAAATAAATTTTTTTCTGGATATTGATCAAATATCTAAGCTAAGCTCATAGGTCGTTGATAGTTTTGAGGTCGTATATATCTGAAAGTTGGACAGATAGTATGCTAAAACTATAAAACTGATGAAGAGTTAAACCTTGTCTTATGAAAAGATTGTCTTATCGGCGGAAATATATCGTATATTATGACTATGTGAAAAAATAAATTTATTTGGTAATGCTGTACTTATTATATTTTAAAATCATCAATAAATTATCTTTTAAATAAACGGTATTTTGTTAAAAATTAAACATGTTTTCAATCCGAAAAATTTCATTCTAATTTGCATTGATTTAGGAGGAGAAAACTTACACTTTGTGAAAGAGAAAGAAGTGATTTCTATTTATTCATCCCAAATATCTCTAATTTTCTGCACTCTGTGCTCTCAATTTTGCACAATGACTTTAATTTTAAGATTTTTGAGGACTAGATACATTGAAATAAATGTATTAGATTTTTTTTAATATTGAAATATACATGTCGAAATCTTTGCCTCAGTCTTACTAACAGCTATAAAAATTATGACACCAAAAGAAAAAAAAATATTCGAATTAAATCTATAAATAGATAACTTGACAATATATCATTGACTTGAAGAGGTTAAAAGGGGTCTCAGAGGTGTTAAATTTTTCTAGAGGTTTGAAAATATAAACAATTTTCAAATAGGTATAAGTCTTTTAAATTTAAATTAAATGATTCGAATCTTGCACACATTATTTACAAAAGAATGAGGCTTCAGAAAAGTATAAAATGTTTAAAATATAATAAAAATTTTAAAAATCACGTAAGCATATGAAAGTTCTACAACAAATATTAAGTATTTTTTGCGTTGCACACAGTATTTTCTATAATAGTAGCTAGTAGCGCACACAGGAATTTTTCAAGGGGGTGGGGGGGTTCCGGGGTCGAAATTTTACCATTCTTGTATCATGCTCCTTTTGATTTTGTTGATTTTTGGGAACAAAACATAGTAAAAAACTAATTATTGAAAAAATAATTAGCATTAATTAATAAAATTAATCATTAATGACAAATACTTAATTAAATTTTACACACTATATACTTAGAATTATAATCAATCGGAAAAAAAATCAGTCTTTGGGGGGGGTGTTCTGGACCCCCAGGAGCCCCCCTTGCGTGCGCCACTGATTGTAGCCTCTTATGTATAAAACTTTATAGAATTACAGAATGCATCATACTCTTTAAACCCTACCTAATTTTAGTATTATATATTTTTTGTGTTTCAAAATATTGGTAAAATGTTGCAATTTTTTAAATATTTTTTAAAAATGTGTTTTTTATTTATTAAAATATGTAAATTATTATTATATTTATATAAAAATAGCTACAGTGTAATGAGAATACATTTAACTTTATAAATCAATTTATAGCTAGTAATTAAAACTACTATTTTAGAAAATAGCGTGCGCAACGCAAAAAATACTTAATATTTGTTATAGAATTTTCATATGCTTATATAATTTTTAAAATTATGATAATATTTTAAATATTTTATATTTTCCTGAAGCCCCATTCTTTTATAAATAACGTGTAAGAGATTCGAATTGTTTAATTTAAATTTAAAAGAATTATACCTGTTTGAAATTTGTTATATTTTCAGACCTCTAGAGAAATTTAACACCCCTGAGACCTCTTAAAAATCTTTAAAAAATTCAACTTAAAAATTTTCTTAGTATTATATGAGAGAGGGAAAACTATATAGGACTGCTCTTTAAAAATTAAGAAAAACCATCCTCTTCGATATATATAAACAAGAAATTGATTAATGCTTTGTTCCGTGATATCGGAGCTTATTTATTCCTATCCTTATTTGCATTGTCACCAGAATATATATCTATTTTCAGTTGAGAAAGACAGTAAACGTCTTGCTTTGTCATGATACATGGCTCACAAAGACAGGATAATAGTGGAGGTCATCTTACGATAATACCAACAAGTTCAGATAACACGTATGAAAGAATCGATTATTTCTCGTTGTTATGGAGTTTATGCCAAATGATTCCTTCTGTTGAGGAAAACTTATCTAAGCGTTTCTCTCAAATTTTAATTTTTTTTTACTTTATATATCACGACGAAAAAGTGTTTATATCCTGATTGACAATATCGTATAATAAGTAAGTTTTTTTATAATTTCCGTATTTCACGCAAGAATAGGTTTTACTATAACGACACATTTACGTGAGTTATAAAATACAATTATATCATTAATTAGGACATGGAAGTTTTTTATGCTATATAAATGTTAATACAGTTGCTTCAAAACTAAATATAACTGAAATACAATGTACTTAGTGTTCCTTGAGTTATTTTTCAAATCTATATCTTAATTTTTTTCTGAAATTTTATTTAATTATATAAGTGTGTGATAAAACTCACATATATGTTATCCATGAAATATATGAATCAATTGACTAAATTAATAGTTTATGAATGGAGTTACATTTATATTTAATTACTCAAAAGTATATTTCGTACATCGTGTTTCTTAACCATTTATCTACCACATTATGATTTACTGCAGTGTTTTTTATGCAATATTTTTTTTGTGAATCGCTACATTGAAAACTGAGGGATATACATAAGCAAAATACTCAACTTTAGGAAATTTAATCCGTTAGAGCTCATTAATTAATTAAAAAATTTCAACTGTAAAATTAATTATATACACTGTTCACTTAAAATAAACAGTCAAACCGTTTTCTAAGGTCTTCATTAACATATAACAAATAAGACACTTACTTTTTGACATTAACTATTTTTTCGAAACAAAAATAATCTTCGCAATCAGCTGAAAACGCAATTTCTGCTCTAAAACTTTTCACCTTCCCCCCTAATATACTCATCATAGAACCCGTGCTACCCTATATTTTGAAAGAGGGTATTTAAAAGAATATTCCTGCTAAGTATCGTCAGAGTATTCATAAAAATGGTTATTCTATGTAATTTTAAAGTGAGTGGTACTTATAAGTTCCATCGGTAGATAAAGGGTTAAACTCCGGCAGTGGTCACTCAGGGTATGTCATACCCTCCACATAAATTTTTTCATTGCTCACTGCAAACCTTTTTTTTTTTTTTTTTTTTTTTTTTTTTTTTTTTGAAAAATTGAATCTGTAAATCTGAAAAAGAAAAATGAAGCATCGATAGGTTTAAGATTATACAAAAAAAACTATAACCTTTTAAGGAAAAAGGATAAAATTTCCAAGCGGTTTTCTTATGGAAGAAGTTTTCCTTACAATGTTCTTCCATTATCCTTTATATTCTCTTTTTATCCCTTTATATAAGTTGTTTTCCAATCAAAATAAAAATTAGAGGATGCTCTAAAATAAGGTTGGGAATTCAGTTGAAAGTTAAGCTTCGGACCCCACAAAGTTGTTAGATGTATATATATAACTAGTAGTTTATATATATATATATATACACAATATCATTGTTCTCAGCACTTCGAAATATTTGTTTATCAAGTGAAACTTCCCTTCAATTGTCCTGTTCCTGATATCTCTCCGGGAAAAAAACCAAGAAATTCAAAGTTATCTAGTTCAAGCGAAAGACATACTTCTGAAAACTCGTCAACAATAGAAAGTATCTCAGCAAAATTCTTAACTATTGTTATATCAAGTTTCAAAATTTTATTGCAGAGATCTCTCACTCTCTCTTGGTTGCTTACAACTTTTTTCTAGTTAACTGTTTCATTTTGGGAGGTGTATTTATCAATTAGGAAATTCAATAGGGGAATTTTAGTGTGATGTGCTCTTGAAAACCAATAAAATATAAGGAAAAAAACCATAAACTAAGTGCAGTACGTTTTACTCATTTGTATTATTGTTAATTTTACAAACATCATTGTATTTCTTCAAAATAATGTTTTTGTTAGTGTTCAATAATATTTCAAAAATATTTTCATGCTTTCTTATTGGAGATTAATAATTTGATACATTGCTTGAATATTTAGTCAATTTCAGTCACTAATATTACGATTTATAGCTTTTTCGTTGCATAAGAAGAGCTCTTTTACATGTATAAATATATACACGCGTGCTCGTGTGTCTTAGGTATGTGTGTGTACATCAATATAAATATTTTTAGAGATTCTCTGTATCTCTAAATTGCGCTATCTTCAATTATTTTCGTTTATCATCTTAATAAAATAGAAAATTAATTATACCTCCGATTTACAAATAATTCAACGTTTCAGAAATTGATGGTGAGTTGAAGCAATACTAATATAATTTGTCATATGCAACCAATTGGATTGCAAAGATAAATTCGTGTAAAAAGTTTGAATTTTCTAGAAGTTTCTTGGGTTTGAATAAGCATCGATTGGGACAATAAAACATATTTACCCATTTTATGCTTCGCTTGCACACTTTCTTCACACTGCTTTGCTTTCTTAACAGTTTCTTATCTTTTACGGAACTATGATAAGCTAACATGTATCTTGTTTCAAATTAGAAGTTTAAAGTCAACACTAGTAAATGAAAGTGTGATCATAGTACTTTGTTGAAAACCTTACAACGCGACTACACTCAAAATTTTTATCTAAAAACTTATATGCTCATGCAACTTAGTGATTGCTCTTAAATTGGGAAATGTATTTGTTTGTAGCACAATAAATAAGAGGAAGTCTTGAGTAGCATGAACTCTCTGCACAACGACCATGCTAGCGGCATCCCTTGATTCTGTAGCATAGAGACGCACAGCAACATTGGTGCACCCAGCAACGAAACAGGATGCAACAATGGGCCCATGTTGTATTTTTAAATGAGCCTAAAATCTGCGTACAGTATCATGAAAAATGGATTTTTGAATGAAGACTTCGAGAAAAACGTGTTGGGTGAGTGAGTGAATAATAACGTCGCACTGTTCAGCTACACGAGGGCTTTTGGCGACGACCACGTAATTTTGAACCATGGTCAAGTGACGTGGGCAACACCTGAGCGTGCACCCCCCTCTTCTAACTACCACACCACACCAATGGGAGGACGTTTCAGCTCTCGACAGATTTATCGTGCATCTCTGCCCTACACGGCGGGTTTTTAGTGGTTCTGGGTTCGAACTCATGACATGCCTGCCATGATCCGATATCTTTACCACTGGGCTACCGCAGTCCTGAGAACTCGCTGGATCTGCTGGCATTTGATATCATCATAATGGTTATACACCCGATGTAATGATATGGGGAGCCTTTGAGTACTTCATATGGATACTTCTTGTGATCAGTAAGGTAAGTAAAAAAACCATTGTATTTATCAGTTCTTAATAGCGGTGATTGTATCCGATTTTCAAGCTTTTTGTGGATGGCATCTCACAGAAAGATTTCTTATATAAAATGCAAGAATGCATATTTCTCGTTGTTCCTGATCTATCTCGATCAGTAGATGTTAAACTGCTGCCTCAGCCAGCAAATTTTTTATACCTCTACCCTAGTAAACCCATGAGTTTCTGGGATACTAGATGGCCGCTAGTCTCTAGCCACAACAATTGAAGTGAGGCATACGTCTTATATGTACTGTGTATTTTCTGATTATGTGAATATTTTCTGCATGTAAAATAAAACAAGATGTCTCCATGTATTGAGCCTCGTCAATTGTAACTCGAAATCGACTACCACAAAATCATAAATATCTTAATTAAAATGGGAATCCCCTCGGCAATTCGTGTTATATATTTATAGCTTTGGCCGGTGATGGTTTATTTGGATTGTTGGCATATCTGGTCTCAGGAAAACCTCTTCGGAATTTATTTTCAACTTGTTTATTTACACACACATAACATAGATAAACAATCACCTTTATATTTCACAGCTATTTGGTAAGAACAGGAAAACGGTCACATATAACAGAAGCGACAGAGCAGCAGCGACATTTCACAGGACGAACACAAAGACAGAGAGAGTGATCACAAAAGATTTTCGCTTTTTATACTCGGCAGTGAAGATGACCTGACTCTTTTGTAATAAGAGGCAAGAATTAATTAAAATTAATTAAATTAATAATTAATTAAAATAGGCGGGAAAGGGATTTCTGATACTTGTTGAATACGATTAAGATTAGGGCATTGGTTTTGAAACAAAGAATTAAATCTTGTTTAAGTTTTCTTAAAAGATTGAATTTAAAGGATGCTAGAGGAAATTATTATATATATATATAACATCACGGCGAATGGCATTATTTATTGTAATTAATGGATTGTTGATTATTTGGCCAAGGAAGTACATGTGGATGATGTCGGATTGATGATAAATAAATCTTGTTGCATGTAATCCATTTTATTTTACAAATAGACATTATTTATACGATTAACAACAAGTACACACACATCACTAATGGCAATTAACACAGTATCATAGCTGTTACAATAAGCAGCAATGACATTTCACATATTGAAGACAAAGATAAAAAGAAAAAGATTTCCAGAACCTTGAAGCTTTTTATAAGGAGCTGCGGTAATAGGAAGTATTGCAATCCGTATGACTTCCGTAGACGGAAACTATGATTGGTGGAAAGATATCGTTCGATAGATTCCGATGTAATCTTGTTTTTAAAAATACAAGTTGTTAACTTTCCAAAAGACACGGCTACAATGATTCCCATTAGGTGGGTAGCTAGAAATTATTCACGCGCGAGTTCTGAAGGCTCAGGACCATTACAATTTAAAATGTTATTCAAGATGAAATTAAAGTGAATTATATATATATATATATTATAGTTAAAGAAAAACACAAATTACATTTGCTCCTTTAAAATAAAATATCTGAATTATCACTTATTCATTTGTATTTATTTTTCCTATTGTTAGATGGAAACTTAAGATAAATGTGAACTCTCTCTCTCACTTTTTTTCAAAATCTAAATAAAGTGTTCGTTATCCTGTTCGAAATTTATTTAAAGAATTGCTTCAGAATATTTCACATTCGAATTTTTTACATAATAAAGGATCTTAACACCCTTTAACACTAACAGGTAACTACAAGTTTCGCTTTGGGCATTCCTCTGAAATATTCATATTTATATACATCAAAAAAGCACTTTATTTGTAGCTTTTTTATCTTGTTTGAAAAAGGATTCATTCAAGAAGCTTACTCCTTTTAAGGTAACAAAAATACCACTGCAATAACAAAGAGGATAAGGGAAAAAAATAAGCCATAGGAATAAATGTATTCTTAACTTCGCCGTTAAATTCGAATACTTTGCACCACACACTAGGGCATATAAAATGTTTTATGAAAAATAAAATAGGTTCTGGGAGGACTTTTAGCAGCTGAGCACTCTTTTGTGCATCTAGCTATTTTATTTTTCACACAAAAAATGATCATTTGTATTCGGAAGAGCCTTTTACAGAAATTGTTTTGGAAGATTTCGAAAAGTATTTCACTAAGCACAGTTATTTTGAAAAGTCTTAAATGTATTTAAGGTCTTTATAAAGTGTTGCACATTGTTAAAATTTGACATTGAAAATAAAAGTTTGAAAACAATTTGTCTCAATATGTACTACTTAAGTACTGTTTTGTATCTAAACAGAACAAAAAGAAAAATAGATAACTGCGAATCTGTTTTATCATTATACTTTGCATTTATTTATATTAATAAACAGATTGTTAGCTTTTTTAAACCTAATTATATAAAAAGTTTATTTTTTTTTTTAAAAAATATTTTAAACCCTTTTCTGTGTATATTTTGATTTAATTTTAACTTATGTGGCACTCGAAAGCAACTCGAGGGCTACTGGAGACAAACCTTATAATTTTGGACGAGTGACTGACGAGGATGACACATACACAAGGTGTGACAAATTTCCGGACTGCGCATGCCATAGTCGTTAGGCTGGGTGTGAAGGAGTGGGAATGTGTGAAATATAGTTGACCTTGATAATTCTCGTGCTGTGGCGCGTTATTCCATCTATCTAGTTCGGTTTATTTTTTATCCTTGTTTGAGTAGGACGTAGTTGTGTCGAAGTGCCACGATCTTGATAAACTTAAAAATCGAACTTTGCATAAATTTGTAATTACTCGCGAAATTTAAAAAAAATATCCACCTGAATGTTTAAATTGCTAAAAGAGACTTTCGGAGGTAATTGCACGTTACATTCTCAAACTTTTGAATGGTACAAAGGATTTTCGCGGAAGATCGGGAAGTCGTTGAAGAAAATGAACGTTCTAGTCGATCTGTGATATCGAGAACCGTTGATGCTTATCGTTTTTGTTCGATATTAATGGCGTCATTATGATTGAATGTGTACCTCAAGGTCAAACGGTAAGACAGCAGTACTAAAGCCAGGTCCTGGTAAAGCTTAGCGAAAGAGTGACGTAAAAAATTTTAGATATGTAGAACAACAACATGTGGATTTTGCAACAAGACAGCGCTCCGATGCCTCTTGCGCTCTCTGTAAAACAGTTTTCTTGGTGTACAAATACATTATTTTGCTCAACAACTCACCGTACTCGCCAAATCTTGCCCTATAGGTTTCTTAAAGTGAAAAATGCTTTGATTGGAACACAATTTCAATCTATGGAATAGGTAGAGCCAAAAGCGGCAGACTCGTATGCAGCTATGCATTGGTAGTGCAATTAAGTGGATTAAAAGGTAATCGTACATTGTTTTAAATACAGATTATTCTCCCTTCTCAAGACTTCTACACCACGCTAGCGGGAAGACGTTGAGCCTCGACAGATATAATGTGCATTATTCCTTAAACACGGGGGATTTACAGTCGAACAATGCTTCGACCGCTCGGCTCGACAATGCCATCGAAGGTTTAAGAATGCTTCCAAGGTTAGGTAATACTTTTATATGTTATTCATAAATTGTTAGATATAGATAAACGAAATGCTAATATTTTTAAGACCATGTCTGCTTCTTCCCCGCAACTTTTTACACCCGCAACCTTCAGGTGTCGTCCTCGTCACTTGACCATGGTTCAAAATTACGAGGTCCGTCGCCAAAAGCCCTCCCTCGTGTAGCTGAACAGTGTGACGTTAATATTCCCTTACCCTCACCCTTCAGACCTACCACTGCCGATTTTTAAACAGATATCCTGAGTTAAGCGGCGATGAGCCTTGAATACGTTTACAAGGTTAAATATACGCGACAATAATATATGAAAGTTTGAAATATGATTCCGGACATATCTGTACCACGTTGAAAGCATGTTGATTGTACAAAATTGAACAGATTTTTTTTATATGTGTCCGCTGTCGAATTAATGTTGATTGAGTGATTGAATATTAAAGCCACACTTTTCAGCTGCAAGAGGGTTTTTTGGCGACAAACCTTGTAATTTCGAACCATGGTCAAGTGATGAGGAAGACACCTGAACTAGCATCCCCTTGTTTAACTTCCACACCACACCAACAGGAGAACGTTTGAGCTCTTGACAAATTTAACTTGCATTTCGCCTCAACATGGTGGGTCTTTAGTGGTACTGGGCTCAAACTCACACACGACACACCATCCCCGAGTCCGTTACCTTGACCACTAGGCTACCGCAACCTCTGGATATATGTTTAATACACATACAATGTAAAATACATCATCAAAAAAATGGGACAACCTAGATGTTTTTTACATTCCTATTGGAGAAGTATTTTTCATCGTTAACTTAAAGTCAAAAAAGCTAGGTTATAATATTAATGTATTAATTATAGCAAAGTTATCTTCTTATATATATACACACAAACACATATACACACTATATATATATATAATTCCCTCTAGTATCATTTTTATTTACTCTTTTTAATAATATTTAAACAAATTTTTTTTCTTTGGTTTAAGAAATAACACTGTAATCGTAATCGTAATCGGCTAGTCCGAAATCTCTGTCTTGCCCATTCTATCCAATTAAAACTGCTACTGCGTAATAATCCCGCGCTTGCACTGCTGGTATAAAAGAAAAAATCTGGTGTAATCGCTCTCTTTTGTCTGCTTGCCTTCATCATGTAATCAGCCGGCTGCCGCATGATCTGTGTTTGTTTTTGTCTGTGTTTGTGCCATGATGTTTGCTTCTTGTTATGTGTAATGTCGTCCCTACTTGATCTTTGTGTGTTTCCAGATGTGAATAAACTGGATTAATGTTCCGAATAGCCTCATCAATAGTACTGAATACGTAACATCTAATGTATCTAATATACAGTCATTCACTCGCCATCGGCCACGCCCTATCCTTTGGTTCGCTACAATTATAACATCCCCTCGCCACGTCTTACAATTATTTTTACTACTTTTCAGAAATATTATAGAGGTATTTCATATATATACATTGATTTTGTCTGTTTTTTAAGATGATATTTTGTTGAACCATACGGAAAATTGTTTTTCAAATAAAGGTGGCCACTAATTGTAGTTTTAATTTGTTGTTATAATATTCGAGGTTGGATCATCTTTAGATATCCATGCCTTGTTTGTACATCAAGTAGAATCCTACACTTTTTATACAATTGGTGTTATAAGATAAAGCAAAGCAAAGAGAAAGCAATAATAAATGCGTTGAAAATGCTTATAGTTTCTTGAAAAAGGAGAAATCCCGGATTTCTGCTTATTCAGCACATAATTGAAAGTGAAGGTGATTGATACGCGGGAAGTTTGATTGGAATAAATTTGGCAGCTGGGTGTTAAAAAATAAATTTTAAGTTGTGATGTGAATTCACACACAGATATATATGCATGCAAATTTCGTTATCCAGGTTCCTCAGGCGACAAATCCTAGAAAATTAGACTTTTATACAATTTTTTCATATATTTTAGGAATTATTCCAAACCAAACTTATTATATCGTGCCGGTAAAGATTATGAAATATATATATTGGTGTCTAAATTTCTATTATTTAATCATCACTTGCATATAATGCGGAGTTAAAAGAGTCAATTTTACGAATGAAATCTATTTTACGGAGTTACTAATAATTTACTTTATATTAGAATAAGCAGTTTTAAATGAAACAATATTTTTATTTAAAAAAAAAAAAAAACTAATGAAATCAATAGGATATATATATGTATTTTTCGTTAAAATTAATTATAAGAATATTAACTTTAAAAGACCTTTTATAACTAAAAAAAAATTGGGATGCTTGGAAGCTGAATCGTTTGTATTTCTTATTAATATTTTCCCTCCAAAATTGTGGTATAAATGTTTGAATTTAAATTGAATTTTAAATATCTTTTTTTTTAAATTTTTACACTTACTTTCGTAAGAAACATGATTCCAGAATGAGATAATTATTATTAGCAGAAAATTTTTTAATCCTGTTAATTCATTCATCAATCCACTATTACAGAATTAGCAAGAAATAAGTAGTCTTCTTCAGAGGGATCTATAATCCAATATGCTGGATCTAATGAGGCAAAATTTGAACTACTGATAGTTCAAATGATGTACTTGACATTTATTAAATAAAAAAAAAATCATAGAGATTTTCGCCTATAGGTGGCGCTTTAATTATTATAATTACATTTAATATACTTAAAAAAGGTTCAAAAATATAAAGTGACATTATTAAAGCTGCTGAATTTGATAATTTCCATGCTAAAAAATTTGCTTTAATCACAAAACCATGTTTTTAACTGCTGACCAGGTAAGTCCTCCGAAATATTGGGAATATAGCGCCATAACTATAGATATTATCCTTTCAGAAACCCCATTACAAAAAGTAATATCTGATGAACGAGGAGGTCATGCTCTTGGAAAATGACGGCTGATCACAGGTGCATCTCAGGTGTCACTTTACTCGGTGATCAAAGTGAGGAGGTGTGCCATCCAAAGTTATATTCTGAAACGATCAACGCTTTTGAAGTTAATGGATTAATAAATCTTTCAGTATATCAAGATACAGTTTTTCTCTGATGGAACAGGATTGGACTTCATTTGATCTTATCTCTTGAAAAATAAGTATAGTCCAATAATAGACGTAGGCTGTGAAACCACATTATGTTGCTACTTTTTTAAGATGCGTGGTTTATTTCTGGACAGCGTGAAAACTTTCCAAATTCGACAGTTGTGTATTTGAACTTGCTCATCCACGCAAAAGTGAACTTTATCACTCCACAGAATGTTCCATGGTCAAGTGTCTTCAATTACCATTCGAGCAAATAACTGAAGTGCAAAACTTTTGCCTCTAGGTCCCTGCGTTTCAATTGGTGTATAGTCTTGGTTTTGTACGGATAAAAAGTATCACCCACAGTAAGATTTGTCTCACTGTAGAATACGGCATATCCAATATACACGGGAAACAAATAGCACACTCACACTACCATCCATTGACTAATTGCTGGAGTCAACGACTGCATTAGCCCTATTTTCTATGCTAGAAGACGGAATTTGCTTTTGTCCACTACCTGGAAGAATGCTAAGTTGTCCAGTTGATTCAAGTTTCTGTATCCTCTTGCGCAGGGCATATGGAGACATTGGTCCTCTTTTTTCCGCCTTATATGGCGGAATTCCTTCTCAGCTTCAACGGAGCTCTAATGGATTTGTTAGAACAATTTTACGAATAGCGCTTTTCTTACAACGTAGGCTTTTTTTGCATGCAAAGAAGCAACTACTGCTCGTGTAGAATCCGCCTTACTTTTATCCAAAAAATACTGCTGATAGGCAAGTGCTGTATCACAAATGCTGTTTCTGATTTTGAATATGTACAAATAAGCATCATTTGTGTTACGACATCACCCATTGATAAAAACTTTGTACTGAAACTTTCCATTTAATAAATCTTAAGCACATTTTTTAGATTATCCGTAAATCACATTTCATCAAATTTTAACCTTTAGAATGGATTCTGAAGCTCTCTGAAGTTGGTAACTTTTTTGCTAGTCGAGTATATACTTATATAGTTACCTTTTAACTAATAAGTGTGGCAAAAATTTTATCTAATTAGGCCCCTATGAAAAGTTAAAGGAATATTAAATACTTAATTAATTAAATTAAAATATAAATGCATTTACAGCAATTAATGCATTAATTTTATATTCATATAAAAACTGATACTACTGAATAATTTGTGAGATACTCATTGCACTTATATTATCTTCATGCACTCTACTTTTAATGTTTACTTCGATTTATACACTGTATCCAGAGTAAACAATTTTTTGATACACCTTTAGAGATATTTCTAATGAATTGATCTTCGAAGAAATATACATTTTCGAAAATAACCAGGTTGCAATTTTGTCTTATCCTGATATTAAAAGTTGATTTCGTTCAAACAAGCTGTGCGACAAGTCTCGGGGTTGAGTCTGATTAATCAGATATAAAAAAAATGTAATGTTGAAGCAAGTGGATTTATTGATCTGAAAACACTTTCTTCGATCAAAAACTAATTTCGGATTAAATTAAATGAATGTATTAAGCTCAACCAAAATGGGGTGGATAAAGGAATCCTAAACAGCTAGAGTGGATTTGTTATTTGAACTTTAAATTAGAGGTTATCGTTACTATTTCACTACAATTTAGAAATGTAAATAGTGATTTATAAATAGTTATTTATATCATGTATGTTCTTTTTCCATTTTATGAGACGTGTCATTGCATATATGATATATGTATCAAGACAGATATAAATAAGTAAAATCCTGTAAAATCTAAACGCCTTTAATGTGTAGAATCAAAATATTACAATTTCATTATAGGAAATGTATTCAGTTTGTCGGAATAACATTAATATATTGATAAATATCCCTCAAACATTCCTGTTGTTTTGGGGTTTATAAACATTTATCTGAAAGAAATAAAAGATAAAAAGACACAATGTATTGTAACACAATAGTCCCGAAAACTCGACTTATTGTGGACCAAAAGGTGGTCGATTTTGCGAGGATTAAGAAGAATAAATACTAGTATTCCCTCAGAAACCATTATACCGCACTTATATGTATTGTTTTCTTTAGAATGCAAAAGAAAATAAACTATCCAAATACCCTTTAACAAATTGGTACAAGTAATATAAAAAGAAAAAGATAATTAAGTCACTTCCTACTTAGGACCACAAAGAAAAAATTTATTTTAGTTACTTTTATTAAATTAATACAAATATGTATATACAGAATCACAATACTAAATGACAAAACAAAAAGCAATTTTCCTTTCTGTATATGTTGTTGGGCTGTTTTTTTGTTGTTGTTTTTGTTACTATTTATTCAATAATTATAAATTGAATTACTCTAATAAAACAGTATAGTAACAAAGGTATTAGGCCATCCCAGGTGGGATTTGAACCCACGACCTTTGATTTAGAAGTCCAACGTGCTATCCAGTGCGCTACAGGGACCCAACGAACGCTTTGCCTTTCTATATGTGCTCTTGGACTATTATTTTTGTTTATTACTATTTATTAATTTCTTAATTTAATGAATGAATTAATATTTGAAAAAACTGTATTAACATTAAGTGTCCTCTGCTGAACAAGACATATATATATATATAAGTAAATATATATATATATATATATATATATATATATATATATATATATATATATATATATATATATAAGTAAATATATATAGTAATATAAAATAAAAGTGAATAAGTACTAAATCTACAGTGCTAAAACAGGAAGAAATTGGAATTCACCAGACACAACAAATGTAAAAACAAAAAAGTCTTTGGACTAAACTGGAGACCTATTATAATTTCTAAAGCTGTCGCTGAATTAGGCCAGCGAATTAGGGTTAGCAATGCTTTATGGATCCAACCTTCCTCGTACAGCAGAAACTTTCGACATAATAGGAAAGAAAAAAAACCAAGAAAAACCTGATAATATATTAAAATGAGGCTAAGAAAAGAGAACAATAATGAATGTCTCAAGAAAAGGAATAATAATAATAAAATTTAAAAAAAAAAAAAAGCTTACGAGTAAAATAATTACTGGAGATCGAAAAATTCAACCAACGCGGAATGAACATTAAGTAGAAATGAAACGACTATTCGAGATGGAAAAATCGTGGCACCACCTGGATATTTATTTTCAAATTAAACAAACAACTAAGATTTTTTTAAAAATAAACTTAATAAAGGAAGTTTTAAAAACGGTAGTGAACAAAGTTAAGAATAGATAAAATCTAATATATATATATATATAGGGATAGAGTGAACTAATAGTAGAGAGGAATTGAAAAAGTATGTACTTTATGAAGGTATAGAGCAGGGGTGGGCAAACTTTTACATGGTAGGGTCTACTTCTAATTTTTTAAAGTGTTGCGGTCCACGTAGTGGTGTAGGTACGGTAAGTTACAAAAGCGGTCAACAATATTAATATTCCAACAATATGAAATACAGAATATACACTTACCTACACAATTGCAATAAAAAAAACACTCTTTTAAAAAATGTTTTAAGCAAAACACAAGATACAAACATTATTATGAAACATTTATTATGAAACAACCAAAATAGATTAAAAATCAAATCATTTTCATTTAAAATTAGTTATCCTAGAATTATATAGTCTCAGTAGAAGACTTAGCCTACATACTGTCCAATCTTGAATATCTCATTAAGTAATTTCTAACTGCTAATCTTGCACTGGATTCCAGGTGGTCATCGTTGAAAATGCATATTTACACAGATAGATAGTGCACGAGAATGATGTTAAATGAAATGCAGCTTTTTTAAATTAGGATTCTTTATACTTCGTCCATTAACCAATATATGTCCTTAGCACGTTCGCTGCCAGGTGCCTTCTATCGCGGTACGTAATATCAACACAAAACTCCAATCCCGTGGAAGATTGAGGTCTGGGGAGATGTTTCAGTAGCCAATCCCGTGTTATAGCGGGAAGATCTGGTCAGCGTTTTTTCCCCCCTTTAGTTTTCATGTGTGGGGAAACGTATTTCTACGGCTAGAATCATTGTGATCGCATTTTCCCTCTATAGTCGCAGAGAATGTGTTAAGCGTCATCGTGTGCTTCCAATAATGGTACATGTATCGTCTACACATAGTCGCATGCATTGTAAAGAGCCGATATTTCAATCTAACTGACGTTGGTGCTCCACAAATATATTTATTTTAGTATGCGAGTCTTAGGTCTTACGTGAAGGCGGTCCCCCCCAAAATGTCTTGGCGGTCCACCGGTCGATCGCGATCAACTTAATGCCCACGCCGGGTATAGAGCATGTACTACGTGAAAATGAGAATTAATGTATACGTGGTATATATTAATTTACCTGATCAGATACACCTCAAAAAATTGTTTTACTAAGGCAAAAAGTTGTCTATAATGAAAAATAAGTCCCGGATTTTGCAGAAACTGAATATTTTTTATAGCATTGCGTTATGTCCTGTCGTGGAGTTTTTTTCGTACTGCAAAGGTGGGGCTTAGTTATCCAGACTGCCAGGTTATCGAGTGCTTAATATTCGAGACTGTACTCCTGTATAGTAGTCTCCTACAGTTCTCCTTTTCATTGATAAATTGGTTCCATTACAGGGTTTAATTTCGATAAATTTTTAAAGTGCGTATTTGATATAAGTATAAACTAAGGTAATTATCTATCCAAGGTCTCATAAAATTTATTAAAACACAATGCGTTCAATAATTTAAATAAGAAATATTAGCTTTTGTTCAATTATTTTGAATGTAATAAACTATTTTATATTAATTTACGAGTAAAATGGAATATTTTATTCAACACAAAAAATGTAAATCACAGAAAATCATCAAATTAAAAAAAATGTTTAATTATTTAACTAATACGGATGCATAGATCCAGCTGATGACTATATGATAGGTTACTTATTTTATTTCAAAATTTAAAGTATCACAAAAGTGCAAAAATATTATATATAACAAAAATGATAAATTTAGAAATTTACATACTCTAAAGTTTTCGAATATTTTGTTTCCAAGATGTATTAAGCTTTTTTCCCCTTCCGTGTAATCTTAAGCTGAACAAACATTTCATTTTTTTATTTGTTCTCATGAGACTTTTTGCGTAGAACAGCTTAGAGTGAGAAATAAATTTATTCTGAGGGCTGTATTTGTATTTTCGGGTGGAGCGTAGATGAACTGTAGCAGACACTACAAAAATGTATTTCAAAGTTCTTAACATACGCCAGACAGAAAAGTAACAAACCTTGAAATATTTTCAGGAGAGATTCTATGTAAGTTTCTTAAGTGAAATAAGAAATTGAGAGTAAAAATACTGTGAAACTGTGTATATTTATCTGAAAAAACTGCCCTTTTTCAATTCCTACTATTAGTTCACACTCTCCCTATATGTATTTATATATCTTGTGCTCTCTCTCTCTCTCAAATTTTCCTTCGTTAATAAAATACTTTTTATTCGTCCACAGAAGTTCAAATACATTTTTTTATCTTGCAGTGGATGACACTTGATGTTATTTCAATTTTTCAAATTTTAATTCATTAATTAAATTAATTAATTATTGTATAAGAGAAAAATATCAGTTGATATTATTCCTGTAGATGGCAGCACCATTGGAAAAAATAACTTTTGTTAAATTTGTGATGAAGATTTAACTTAACCTGCATAATCATTTGATTGTTAGACATCAGCATTACTTTTACACTGGCTTTAAGATGATTTCTTGCCCATTATGTTCAACTTTTATTAAAAATGTAATTGCAAATTTAATGTGGTTAAAAAGTTTTTAATGTTAATTTAAAAGGTTTTTTGCTTCTTAATATTGTGATTATTTCATATGTATATACATAGTTATGTTTGAATTGTATTTATTCAATAAAAATTAATTAATTTAAAAAAAAAATGTTGACCTAAGTAGGAGTTGATTTTATTATTTTTATATGACTTATTTATAGGATAAGTATTGAAAAATGGGATTATTTTTGTGCACATATTTGGGACCTCGTTTGATTCTTGTAAATTGCTCTCCAATCGTCAAAGAAATTCATTGTAATTCATTTACACTCATTGCTTTGAAAATTATAATTGAAAACCTACTTATTTACCAAGAAAAATTATTTTTATTATATTGATGTACTTAAAAAAAAAAGATTTTAATTGATTTGATCTTATTTTTCGTATTTCTGCTGTTTACTTGGTTTTGGTTAAAATGTTATTCTGAATCATTACAAACCAATTTAAATCAGAATAAAAAGTGTCTGTTTTTTCTATCCTTCAATAACCATCTAGAATGCACATACACAGCTAAAAAATTGGGGAGCAATTGGCATTAACAAAATTACACAAATATTTCTACTAATAATAGATGTAAAACAAATCATTCATGAAATAAACTGTGGCAGAAAGAAGAATGATTTTTTATATGCAAATATCGGCATGACATCATGAACCAAAACAGGGAAATCTGAATAAATGATATGAGATTTAATATGTGACGTCAAGAAACATAAATGAATATATGAAGTGTTTAGTAAATCGCAATTTCTTAAAAACTTCTTTTTTTTTTCACTGTCTCAATTGCAACGTGCAATGAAATGTCAGAACGATGTGACGGTTTGGCGAAGAATTAGGAGTCTTTAATTAGGACAAATGCAAAGAATTGTAGCTGAATCAACTAGAATGGCAAGAAATGACGTTCGAAAGGTGTTGAACCGATTCCAAAAAGTTGGGAATATCAAATGTCTATCAGGGAAAGGTTGTGCACGTACTATTACAAGTCAGGTATATCCAGTCAACAGTGCGTCGAAAAAGAGCATTGCTGCTCAGATGTAAGAACAATTACTTTTAACAGGACGCAGGATGTCTGGCATAAAATTCCAAAATAGGTTTCATTTGGGTAATCTGAATGCATGCACGTCAACGATGTTGTTATCAGTTGGCCATGAGAAACCCTGAGGCCGAAGAAGTTGGGCTGCTAAACATCGAGATAGGATGCTACGCGATTGAAGTCTGGTGCTGTTTACTGTTTCGATTCAGTCTGGAGCGTAATACACGGCATGATCTGGTATATAGAGAAATTGGCACTTATAATACCCTTTTCTGCGTTCCTTCATGGAAAATTACAGTACAATTGAAGTGGGTTGATGGTGTTAGCTGTGTGACGGCTCACGCGTCCTTTCTCTAACATAACCTCTGTGTTCTTTGACGGCCAAGATTAAAGGCAAATCTTTTCTAACCCAAATCCAAGAAGTGAAACGAAGGTATAGATGCAAATAAGATAGCCTTTAAAAGGACAGAAGTTTTAGTAAGCATGATGGCAATTTAGAGAAAGTTCAGTGTGGAAAAGGTAGAAGTGTAATTTGACGGCCTACCCAAAAATCATGGAAATCTCGCCATTACTACAAGGTGCACACTATTGCATTCGAGCATAACTGAATATCTGAAGTTTATTGGACCGTTGCTTGGAATTCAAGGTAGGAAGATTATATTCTGAAAGCGAATATATTATTGAGATTGAGAGTAGGCGGATATAATATAATTATTTAGATAAGTGATCCAATTGCGCGATCTGTCAAAACACGTTTACTACGGCTACGTGTTTTGGTTTATTCTCACTTAATATAAGTTTGTTCAATATATAAGTAATTTAAGTTAAACTCTTAATAAAAGTCATATTAAGAATTCTAAATTGTCTCTTCATTTCGAGAATCCCACACCTCTAACTTACGCAGACCCACAAGAATATGGTCGACAAAGATCGGCCATATCACAGCTGGAGTCAGCATAAAGGGGGGGGGGATTATTCGAAAAAGAAACTTTAAGACCTAAGGTATGCTGACGAGATACTGAGACCTCTTTCGCTATCTTGCTCTGCAGCCATTCCCGATCCATTTCTTTTGAAGCATCACAATGTTACACTTCATACTATTCCCCTTGTGAAAAAGAATCATTGTTTGCCTTGCGAAGATGAGTTAATACAATGTATGGAGTGGCAAACGTGCTCTAATGAAAATCCGTTCGAGTTCCAATCCAGCATATTTGGAATACATTGCAATGCTTCAGCATTCAAATAATATATTACAATACATATTTATTGTAGAAACATTTATACAAAACCGATAAAAACACATGATTTATGATTGTTAGATCAAATAGTAGATATATGTTTGACTTGATTAGAAATTATCCTTTCTTGCTGAAAGCTGATGATATTTAATCTTGTAAAAATTTTGATAATACCTTAAATATTTGGTTCTTCCCACCAAATTTAAAACTTTTGTATTTTGATCGTTTGTCAAATAGGAGTTTTAATGAATTGTTGTGAAATGTGTACTTTGGTCAATTTCATTTAAATATTATTATTTTTTTGTAATAAGAAAGAATTTTCTGATTTAAAATGTTCAAAGACCTTGTTATATGCATATATTTTAATATTTTTAAGGTCTTAAAATTACTTTCAGAATAAAATATAAATAAATTTTAAAATTAATTGCTGATTCAAGAATAATTGTAAATGTTATGGCAATATTATCCAACTTAATTTTAACAGTTACTTATAAAACGTATCATTTTTGTTTATTTAATAAAAACAAAAAGATTAATTAAAATATACTTTAGGACTATATTATTTTTTTGCAAAAATTGTCTTTCCGAAAAATGTATTAAATTCAAAGCACAATATTTTGTGGAAAAAAGGATTAACTTCCCTTACAAACTGTGAAAACGTTTTTGCCCGGTATAATTTTTCCCTTTCATTGTCCCCTTAATTGATCTTTAGTCAAGCTAATAACTGGAGAGCATAAAAAAAAATTCTGTGTGAAAAATAATAATTTTCGCAGTAAAAAAAATGTAGTAGAAAGTTACCTTTTCTGACAACTGTTTTTTCATGAGTACAAAGTTTTTTACAAGGAGACACAACAAACCAGTTTTAAAAGAAGATTTCTAAGCTTAACTAAATATGTTGGAAATAAAAATACCCCTATCTAATGTGTCATTGAATCAAATTGCTATGAGGAACGATATGCTTAATAAGTAAAGAAAATATAAATCTTGTAAGACGAATAAAATAAAAAAAAGATACATTAATTTCAATCTATTCTTTTTCAATATAATACTTTTTTAAAAATACATTTATATCAAAAAGACGTGAGAAACATGTGTTGTTGTTTTTACTCATGCCACCTGTCTGACATAGTCAGATTCAGGCCCACGAAATTCATCGTGGCAATGGGCTAGAAGTACGCCTGTCGTTGGCCTTAGCCTTGAGCACCATACAGGTGACAGTACGATTTAGCTCGGTGAAATTCCCGAAGGGACGATAGATGGCGACACCATCTATCTCCACCTCCAAAATTTAGGCATGAAACTGAATTGGAGGGAAATTTTTTTCAGTTCCCTGCACTCGTAATTCAGCCCACACGATTTTCAGACTCACTGATCTAACGAGCACGTACTCCGCGTGTACTCGGAGGGTATTTGGCGGTAAGGGCATCGAACCCAGGCCTTCCGGTCCGGAGTCCGGTGCTCTAACCACTAGGCTACCCACGGCCTTAGAAATGTGTTTGATCCCTTAGTGGTCAAATTTTGGCCTAAAATGTTCCAAAAACAGGGCATTTTTTTTTTTTCATTTCGTAAATTTAAGTGTAATAACAGAATGTGGAATTAGAAGAGTTTTATTTTCATTTTCAATTTTAAAGTTTCCACATTATTTTTTATTTCATAATTGTGGAACACAAAAACACCTGAAAGTTTGCTTTTTTTAAGTATATTCGGAATGCTATGAAGAATATTTCATATAACCTAAAAGAATTTCTCTCATACTTACAATAAATTTCGTGACCATACTTATTTTTTAAATGGCTTATATATAGAATTATGTGTGTGAGTGACACAATTTGAAGTATGGTGTAATACTCAGACTTACATTGCAATGGAAACAGAGGTAATATAAGCTTATTTTGGATTATCTCTTCATTTTCATTTCCTCTCAAACCACAAAGTGTAGATTAACTAGCCAATCCTTGTTTTTATCGAATATTTTCAAGACCTAATTCCTACCTTTAATGAAAAATTTCCATCTTCTCCACCAAAAAAAAAAAAACCCGGATGAGAAGTATTTTAGTACCATGGACAAACTACATCTCTCAGTAAATAATAGTTTTAAAAAGAACTAAAAAATATGCTTTTATAGTGAATCGAACTAAAAAGTATAAAAATAATAATAATTCTCAATACAAGAATAAAAGGATTAACGAGAAAATTAATGTCATTGAGGTAAAAACGTGGGGTGCCCTACATTAATTGTGATAATTTCTTTCTAGTTCTCCATTCCGAACAGCTGAGTTAGTGCAAACATGTAGTACAAAGCATCCCACGGTTTTACCCCAATGACATTAATTTTCTCGTTAATCATTTTATTCTTATATTAAGAATTATGTTTTTACTTTTTAGTTCGATTCACTATAAAACCGTGTTTTTTCTATATAAAACTATAATTTATTCTTCATTTCTTTTAGTTCGATCTACAATAGAAGCATATTTTTTTTTTCAGTTTTTAAAAGTATCATTTATTCTTGGTTGAATTTATCCTTGTGTTTGATATTTGGAGCCGGAATTACGTGGCTGTTGGAATTAGTCTTGCTCTTCAATAGATATTCATTTATGGGTTCGAAAGGTACTTATTCTCCCCTTTTACTGGGCCTCGGATGAGTCCCATATCGTTTTATTTCAAAAGTTCTGTCTTTATCGATATAGGACTAACTAATAGGAGAGTGCAAGAAGAAATATTAAATGTAAATCGTATTATCACCTTTTAAACGTATTGCTATAGTGTTAATTCGTATCATCACTTCTAAAAGTATCGCTTTATAAAATATTAAGCAGTTGGAACAATTTTTTTTCACATGGGCGAGTCTTTTTTTTTTCCATTTTCAGAAAAACAAGACTTATATTATGGTAAGAAATGCCTAACGCATCCCCCTACCCTTTCTCACATAAAGAACACTTTTGTTTGTTTTATTTGTATTAAACACAAGCCTACTCACGGTTTTTGGGTTGCACCTTAATCTTTTAGTTGCTAAATCCGGTAAATCAAACCTATAAATGACATGGAATTAGTCGTCAAATCTGAAAACATTGTATGCAATAAGTTGCCAAATCTGGAAGTGGTATACGGAATTAGTCGCCAAATTTATAAATCTTATTCCTAGTTATTCTGATCAGGACAATGTAACAAAATTATGAAATTATTGTACTATCATCTGTCCTTGACAAGTGTGCAAAACTTCAAATTAATCTGACATTTTAAAGTGGGTAAAAATCGAGTTCAAAGATTCCGTTACATACAAGTGAAACTTTTAAAAGCGTGTTAAAAACACCAGCACTAATAATCCCACAATAGGAATTAAAAATATGAGCAAATCAAAGATAGAAAGAAGAAAATATTAGAGTGCTCGTTCAGTGCACAGGCAAGCCGGTTGTGACCAGCTTTCTGTAGCTTCTACGGTGTACGAGCAAACCAGTTAAGGGTTTAATTTATAAAAAATTAATATGCATATTTGTTTAAGCCATTTTTATTTTACATAAAATCAAATGTTAGGGATCACAGCATTGATGATGTAATTGTTTGTGTTAGAGGATTATAATATATGTTTTTATGATAATACAATGCAATTACTAAATTGAGACCTTATCTTTAAGAGAATTATTTCAAAACATGTCGCATTAAAGTTTTTGAATAGTTTATTTTTATCATGCCAAAGAATCCACTAAACAGCTCTAAAATACTTTTAACTCGTATAGTTTTGGAAAATATTTTTGAGAATCTGAGATCGCAATTAGAAAGACTTCACACACACACAAATCACACAAAACTTATATTAACACACTGGAATAATTCTATAAATGCACATACAAATTTAAAAATAGCATGAATAAAAAGTAAAAAATAATTATTAATATAATAATAAAATTTTTTAACAAGAAATTTAATGCCATTGTAATAAAAGCGTAATAAAAGAGTTAGTGTAAAAATAATAAGAAACACCCCACGCTTTTACCACAGTGACATTAATTTTCTCGTTAATCATTTTATTTTTATATCAAGGATTATTTTTACTTTTTAGTTCAATTAACTATAAAAACATGTTTTTTAGTTTTTTAAACTGACATTTATTCATTAATGAATTAATTTTAAATGCTTCATTTTTTTTAGAATCTGGAATACCCATTGGCATCATATCAGTGCGCCGATACGGCCTGGTTTGCAAAATGTAGGCTCAATCATAACGCATTCTTCCCTTTTTCACATAAAATTTTGTTTTTCTTCTTTTTTTTTGTTTGCTGTATTTGCATTAACCATGAGCGTTTTTGCTTTAGAGTTGTAACTTTAATCTTTTAGTCGTCAAATCTGGAATTAATCGTTCAATCTGGAAATAGAAAATAGTTTATTCTGAAGATCCTCATCACAGGGCAATTGTACACAATTATTAAATTATTGTATTATCATCTGTCCTTGAGAAGTGTGAAAAATTTCATATTAATCTGACCTTTTAAAGTGAGTAAAAATCGAGTTCAAATATTCCGTTACATACAGGTGAAGCTAATAAAAGCGTGTTAAAAAAGCATGAATTTTAAAATATCCTATAAGTATTCCCTATAATATACCTTAAAATTGGTTGCATTTTAAATAAGTTATATTAAATGTGGTTAACAATTTGAATATAGTATTTTTCCAATGCGATTTAAAATCCTGTAGAATCTCATAATATTATGAAATTATTCTAAAAATGTGCACAATGATTAATCAAGCTTATTTAAAAATAAATCCTTTGTTGATTAAGTGTGTATAATAAATTTTAGCACAGAGAAAAAGTGGATAACTTGTTAGATATTGTGATACATCAATTTCTGAAATTCCTTGTTAAATTCACCTTTAAATAATGAATTAAAGTATCAAGCTTTTGTTCGGCAAATATTAAATTTGCTAATATGCTTTACTTTTTATTTTTAACAAGTGTTTTCGAATAATTTTAAACTGAAAAAAAAACGTGAATTCAAGAATTGAGATTACAGTTTTAATTTAATGAAGAAGGAATTATGAGAATAAATTTTAAAAGTCCCTTTAATGATTGTAAGCTCTACTTCTAAGCATCTTGAAATTTTGTGTTAATTTGTGAGTGTGTGAAAAACTGTTCTAGCTAACCTTAAAATAAATTTGCAAGCTGAATGAAAATCAAAATATTATTACAGTTTGAAAAAAATATCGTTTTTCACTTGTTTCTACATTTGGTTGAAAAGAATTAATACACCCCATTCGAAGTCAATATTCAATCCTGTAAGAAGTAGAAATATTTAAAAAGAAGTAGTTCCTTAAAATATTATTAGAAACTATTGATGGACAACAATATATTTTCCCTTCGTAACTTTTTAACGCTTTTTCGTTACGTAATGTAAGAAGAACGGGTCACCGAACATTCAACAAAGATTTACATTTTCTCTTATTGCCATATGTTTGATGTTTTAATAGAAAGACGCACTTGAGGAAGTTATATGACTTCCTGTAATATAATAACATTTTCAACCATGAAGTGTGTATCACAGAAAAAGAAGATCCGTTCGTAATTTCATTTTCTTTAGCAGAAGCGTTCTTGAGTCATGTTTCCGGTGCCTGACAGTTCCCAAAAGGCAGAAGACAGGATTGTCTCGACTATCTTCCGGATATTAGATTTCTTTTTTTCCTTTGCTTTTTCTTTCTTTTGACCAAAAAAAAAAATTCTTTCATTTTCTGTAACATTCTTATTAAATTGTAATACGTGAAATGACATTATTCATGAGAATCTCGGGTGTCTGTGCATATTGGGTTTACAAGGGATAAATTGTATTTGTGAAGTCAATATTGATTTGTCCTCCAGAAATTTAAAATGTTATTTGTTTGGAACATATTTTATATATTTTTTAAATATGTTCAATTTAAGGGAACCAGGACACACACCATACACATTAAAAAAACAACAAACATTTTTTAGTTATAGTATAAAATATATTGCACATTTTTCTGAATCTAAAAAATGTATAACACTTATATGTTCGTTGATAAAATATCCTTAAAGTATAGAAACATTAATTGACCAAAATGTAAGCAAACGCTTACAAATATTTAGTTTTTTCATTTTTTCTCCAAAGCATAATTTTTTGCTTTCAGGTGCACTTTAAAAAAATACAAAAATTAATGCACTATATGATTCCAATTTTTTTATATTTCTATACAGGATATCTGTGCATATAGTGAATCTTTTTTTTTAATCGAAGTAGTGCATAGCTCTTTTAAAAAATTAGTTTTTGAAAGAAAAAGGGTAATAAAAAAATTTCAAATTTACTAAGTCTTATAATTTTTTGTACAGAAACTATGTTAATATTTTTAATAATAGTAAATTATAGTAAAAATAATAAAATAATAAATTATAGTAAAATAATAAATTAATAAAATATAGTAAAAATAATAAAATAATAAATTATAGTTTAAAAAATAAAAAAACACAATTTTATAGTTAATCGAATTAAATGGTAACTTAATCTTTTAGTCGTCAGATCCGGAAATGTTATCTGAAATTAGTCGCCAGATGTGGGATGGGATCTAAAAATAGGGAATCGATAATCCTGATGATACTGGTCAGACCAATGTAACAAAATTATTAAATTATTGTATTGTCATCGGTTCTGGACAAGTTAGCAAAATGTCGAATTAATTTAACCATTTAAAGTGGGTAAATTTGTTCAAAGATTCCATTACATACAAGTGAAGCTTATAAAAGTGTATTAAAAATAGGTTCCCTATATTTTGTGCTTTGTTTTATGTATGTGCAATAAATATTTTACATATTTAAAGAGATATTTTTTTAAAAAATAATGGTACCTAAACATAAGCACACACACACATGTATTATAATATCTCAAACATTATGTCCAACTTTAATTAAACAGAGAAAAAAATGAATTAAAAAATTAATTTTGTATTTCTGCAGAATGATTAAAATATCTTTATTCAGATCACTAAAAATCTAAAGAAATTTTTAAAGATATATGTCCCATAAAGAGAGATATTTAATTTTGGCATTTTACTCTTTCGAGCATGTCCTGGTACACTTAATAAAAGGAATCTCCAGTATAATTAAAAAAAAAAAACTTTCACAAATAACATGCAAAATGCTCATAAGTACTATGATGTAATTTTGTTCTTAATGTTAAATTTTTGTAATTTTTTTTCCAAAAGAAGGATCAAGGACACGGGAGCCTACTGGTTTTGATGTTGAACCCATGGGCAGCGCATAATGAGTTCGAGACTTAATGCCTCTGAATAACCGCCTTGTAGAAGGACTGATGTGAACTAAATTTGTTGAGGCTGAAAAACATAATTGGGTAATTGGTTGGTGAGGCAGTTTAGAGAAGAGGAAGCCAGCTTAGGTGCCATCCTCGACATTTGACCGAGAGCTGCGGCAGCCCAGTGGTCAAGGTATCGGATCATGGCAGGCATGTCACGAGTTCGAGCCCAGTACCACTGAAGACACATCGTGTAGAGGAGAGATGCATGTTAAATCTGTCGAGAGTTCAAACGTCCTCTCGTTGGTGTGGTAGTTAGGAGAGAGGGTGACAGCTCAGGTGTCATCCTCGTCACTTGACCATGGTTCAAAATTACGAGGTCCGTCACGAAAAGCCCTCGTGTAGCTGAACAGTGCGACGTTAATATTCACTCACTCACTCGAAAGTTGACCGAGGCTCAAAATTATCAGATCCGTCACCTATATGCTTCGTGTTGCGTCATAGTGCGCCGTTAATACTCAAAAATTCGCCGTTACTTCACACTCACTCATAAGAATAATGAATGCAGAGAAAAAAATACAAAGCTATTTTTCCTTATGTGCGTGTATATATATATATATATATGTTTATTCTCTACAAACAATATATATATATATATATATATATATATATATATAAAACAAAAACTCCTCTGTTTAAATCTCTTGAAATATTTAATAAAGTTGAAATGCGTTGGATTTTTAACGGGTTTGGTAAGAGACCTTAAGCGCTTTTCATTCGAATTTTAAAGATTATTTTTCTCGCTAAAATGCCTGTACTTGAATTGTACATAATACTGAGATACCAGAAATTATTACGTATAACATTAATTAATTAAATTACAAATCACGACTGCTTTTATTTTAATAATGAAAATGTGTTTACATAATACTCTTGCTTCTTTAAGTATTTTTGTAAATAATTTCATAATATAGTCAGCATTTTGGTTGATTGTAGCTGCAAATATGTTTATTAGTATCTAATTTAATCTTACAGAAACGCATGTATTACTTTTATAAATAAATTAAGTATTAGTTTGTGAAAAAGATATTTTAATCATAGGAAATTTAAATTCCAATAAACAATGCTGGCTCCAAAATCGTCATGCTAGGTATCTAAAGCTTCTTATCATCTTTTCACACATTTCTCTTTTAAAAGTTCTGAAAACAAACGAAAGAAAATATATTTCCAAGAAGCAGAAATCAAGAAGGAAGTTCTAGTTTTTGAAAACCCCATTAATTTCTTTTTTTCATTTTAAAAAAGGATTGTAAATGTTTTTTTCCCAAGTTGTAAATGGGAAATGAAAATGAAGCCATTAGTTTATTGAATCCAAGAACTTTTGGGGTAACACTAAAATGTTTTTTTTTTCTTTCTGAAGAGTGAATAGTTTTTTATTTTATTTTTCAAAGAGTAATTCAAACTTTTGCAATTCAAACAAAAACATGCTCTACACTTCGATATAATTATTGCATTATCACAACTTGACCCTTTACTGACCCACGGTACTTATAAGTACCACTCACTTTAAAATGACATAGAATAACCATTTTTACGAATACTCTGACGATATTTAGCAAGAATATTCTTTTAAATCCCGTCTTCCATGATAAATAGCAGCAGGAACTCTATGAGGAGTATTTTAGCAAGGAAGGCGAATAGTTTTATAGCAGAAATTGCGTTTTCAGCGCATTGCAACGATTGTCCTTTTTGTTCCGAAAAAATAGTTAACGTCAAAAGGTAAATGTCTGAAGTTTCTTTTAGAAAACGATTTGACTATTTATTTTAAGTGAACAGTGTGCATAATTATTTTTGCAGTTAAATGTCTTTCATTAATTAATTAGCTCTAACTAATTAAATTTCCCAAAGTTGAGTATTTTGTTTATGTATATGCCTTAATTTTCAAAGTAGTGATTCAAAAAAAAAAAAATTGCATGAAAAAAACTGCAGTGAATCATAATGCGGTAGATAAAGGGTTAAATGGTTGTTCCTTCGAAAATATTGCAAAATATTTTTCAAATGCAATTAAATAGAAAGAATTAAATAAAATGCTTTTTTGGGAAATATATATTTTAATTATTTGTGCTTCCATGAGTAATATTAATTCCATTCAATTTTGAATCATTAGGAAGTTGAATTGATTTTAAATGTAGACAGAGAGTCAATGATTTAATATTTTATCTGCCATTTTAATCAACGCGGTATTTGAATACCTTGAATTAAATGAAAATTTAAGTCATTCGAGGAAAGCTTTACTTTTAAGCGAAAATGTCTAATAGAACAAACCAAAAGTTGTCAATTATCAATTATTATTCATGCAAATTAGATACGCTACTCATAAAATTTTTTGTTTTAACATTTGAGAATTTATGTGTGCTAGCTCATTGTTAGAAAATAATCCATTACTTGAAAGTTCAACAAAAAATTTTGGTCAATTCCAAAAGATTCTGGTTTTGTTGATGTGTTTTTTAAAACAATTATGACTTCATTTCTTATATTTGTATTAATGCTATTAAATTTTTTGAGTTATTTCCGTAATGTATTCTTGTGTTCGTAAGCAGGGGGAAAGAAGCGGGAAGCGTGGCTGCTTCTGGATTATTATCCTGGTCTGCATCGAGAAAGTGGTGTTACATAACTTTTCTCCCTGATGTCATTGATGACGAAGTTTCATTGAGTGCGCCATCTGGTGAAAGGCGCGTAAGCAACTTTTGGATTTTACAAGAAAATACTGCTTATTATAGTTTTAACTACCTTTTTGACTCCCGTTCTTAATATTTTAATGTCAGCGTGAATGATACATTTTTCTTATCATAAATCGAAAATAATTGTTAGAGATGACTTGCATTATATTTATAAAAAAAATCTGTATAACTGACGTAAATCAAAAATAGTTTTCTGAAAAAACAGCAAATTGTTTCAGTGTTTGTTGATTCCTTATCTATTCTTAAGATTGTTATATTATTCACAAAGAAAAAGAAAAGGCGTATACGTTACTTAAATATTACAAATATTGAAGCATCGGTCTTAAAACTTGACACAGATGTATTCAATAACATTCATTTTCATTTAATTTCTCCAAAAATCAATTTCATTTGTATTTTTCAATAGCATCTTTTAATTTTTATTTACGAAAACACAATTTTGAAAGCACGCATTTAATATTCCCTGTACAAAATTCCAATTCCCCTCGACTGATTTTTGACGGATGATTTCTGAAATGTATTTTACATTTCAAATGCATACAGTATGTCAGTTTTATAGAAGCAAAACCAAGACATTTGCTTCTAAGAATAGCTTTTGAAATTTCTATTTCTACATTTTTTTTTAAATCTCATCAAGATGAAAGTATAAACGCTGTTGAAAATATGCATATTTTTAGAAGATGGAAAATTGATTTTTCTTTTGATTTCAAGTAAAATTTTCAAATTTACAAACGTCAGAACGGCCTGTTTTTTTTTTCTATTTACATAAAGTAGAAGAATATTTCGAGTATACATGCAAGAAATGAAATCTGAGAATCGATATACATAAAATGGTTTTTATAGTCTGTTTCTCGCCCCGAATTTTCGCATTCTGAAAATAATGCATAAGAATATTATATAATTTTTAGTAGTTGCTTCCATATCACTTAAAAAGAGAATATGTTGCTTTAAATACAGTCGAGCCTCCATTTAACGAACCTCTATTTTGCGAACTTTTTAACTGTCCTACAGCATTTTACTATTTTCTTAGTAAATAACCTCCAAATTTAACGAACATTTTCTCTTTTGATTCAATTTTTTTTTTCTCCCTATTTTTAAAATATTTCTGTACATTTGAAATTATTCTCTCTTTTAACCCATTTTATGGTGATCAATGACCTTCAACTGGCCTTACCAGGGGCTTAATTCACAGAGAGCAATAAAACTGCCGTAAGTTTCCGAGCAAAAAAATTCAGACAAAATTAACGGATTTGATCAGTAATTTAATTTAAGGACACATGTGGTAGTGTATGCTTAAAATTCATGGTGATAAAATAATGTACGTTTAAAATTTCTCATAGGATTAAAATTAGAAAATGTTGTTCTTTGCAGATTTCTTTTTGATGTGTAAGACATATAAAATGAATACATATAAATTTTCAAAAAAAGTGTCATTAATTACTTTTTTTCAACAATGTAAAATTTATAAATTTCATATTTGTTCTATGTGGTTTTTAAAGTATATTAAAGTATCTATTTCCATTTAACGAATTCCCCAAATAACAAACTTCATTTTTTGGAGTGATTTTCAATAATATTAAACTTTAAAACTTGTTTTTGTGCTGTAGATAGGAACAGCATAAAAATTACCGCACAAAATATATTCGAAAACACTTCATAATTTTTACTTATAACAAACAACTTCGTCAATATACCACCAATTTTTTTTCATGCGGTGGTGAAGAACTACATAAAAAAGTCACACTTGGAAAATAAGCCAATTATTTACGAAATTTATGAGACAGTACCTCCATAACAAAAAAAAAATAATAATAATTAAATTACATACGAAAAAATTTTAAAAACATTTAGTTTTTCATTGTGTTGAAGTATTCAAAATGCTTATACCAGGGCCGGCTCTAGCAATTTTGCCGCCCTGGACAAAAATGGAAAATGCCGCTCCTCTCTCAAAAGCAAAAAATTATAATTGAAAAAAAAAATTGTTGACATAGATAGACATAAAAAGAATAATTCTTGCTAACAAAAAGGCAGCACTACAATGTTATATATATACAAAATAATTCGAAACTAAAGACATAATTACCTGTTATTAGTTCCTGAGTAAAATGTAAAAGAAGGAATCTCACATTTCAGCATGCCAGTTTTGTCTAAAAAGAGTCTACTGATGGTAGAGATCATAAGCGTTTATTTTATCTTATAGTAACTGCACTCAAGACAAAAATAAAACACTTCCTACAACTCTCTATGTACAAAAAACTCTTATTGCCCCTGTCCCCTTTTGGATAGTTGACACCAGACATCCTACGGGTGACAGGAATGCCCGTGCTGACCCTACTTCGGGATGTGAGGAAAGTTGCTAGATACTAGTTACTTGATTACTAGTTACTTGATGTGTAAATTTATAAAATTTCATGATTGAACATATACTCACGCCTCTAATTCTTAAGTTTCAACATAAAATATAACTGCCATTAAGCATACAGAGTACAAAATAAGGAAGAAAGATACAATAAAGGAAATACCCAATTCCCACTCAATTGTGTTTCAGAAAATATATCATGTTTTTTGCAACAAAAATATGTTTTTTCAAATTCAATCCAAATGTCGCCCTTACAATTTGCCACCCCGGTCAAGGGTCCGGTGTGTCCAGCTCTAGAGCCACCCCTGCATATACACAACTCACTGCTAGTTATCGTAATCCAAAGCACTCATCTTCCTGTGATAAATAAGTTCAAAATCGCTTACGTCACTTGAAGGTGCAATTTCAATTGATTTATTTTTTGGCAGCATAAAGTAAGAGACAAGTTTTTGTGGCGAAGGACGGGTTGTCAGTTGCTTGTAAATGTCACGATAACCAGCTATACATGATTGAAGCTCTTTTTGGAATTTTATACTTCTTTCGTAACTGGTATCTATTTTAAGAAAATGCTTTTCCAATTTGTTGGAAAGCTGCATCCCTGCATATTTTTATCCGCTCTCAAGGAATACGCATCTTCTTGTCCGTCTTCATAATCTATCAAATTATTGATAATGTCACTGTCATTGAAAGTTTAATCTTCAAACAAGCGCAGGCTGTTGCCACGTTGAGAGAAAGCAACTAAACGTGCATTGTCGGGAGACTATTTATAACAAATGAACACAGTGCCTTGAAGTGTATATATGTACATTGTGGTGGCGTAACGTACACCCCGACCTCTCGGAAGGGGAAAGGCAGGAGTCTAGGGGCCCTAAGCCTAACCAACTCCAAGATTTACCCAATTTATAAAATATTAAAAGCAAAATCTGACTTTGCAGGGATTTTATTTTAAATATAATCCCTTCCGTCACTGGTACATTGATAGAAACCATTACAGTGGCGCCAAAGCCATTAAAATTCATATAACGAATAAAAAAAGATCGTATAGAAAAATTCGCACAAAAATAAAATGGCATAAAAAAAGAACCGCACAAAAACAGGTTCTACTGCACATCAAATTAAGTGTTAGAATTTCAGATTGCTCCCAGAGTGAAACTGTAAAATTCTACTCGTATATCATTCTAAAAGTGTTAAATATAGAAAAGAAGTAGCTATTTTTAAGATCATGTCTGTTTCTTCCCCTAACCCTGTTACACCCACGACCTTCAGGCCATGACAAACTGTATGGTGCTCAAAGCTACGGTTAACGGTAGGCTTATAAGTAGCCCTTTGAATTTCGTTGGCCTTGATGTCATGTTACTGTCGATCATGTGGCATAAGTAACAACAACAGCAACAAAACTCGAGGCTTAACGTTCTCTTGGTGGTATATTGTAAGAGTTTGGAGGGGGAGGGAGGGTGTAAGCTCAGGTTTCATTTTTTTCACTTGATCGAAATTCAAAATGACGAGGTCCGCCGCCAATAGATTTCGTACAGCTTCAAAAGTCAGATTCGAAAAAAAAATAATGGAATCAAGTCTGAAAGTTAAAAGTGTTAAAAAGTCTCAGGGGTGTTAAATTTCTCTAGAGGGCCGAAAATATAAATAATTTTCAAACAGGTATAATTCTTTTAAATTTAAATTAAATAATTCAAATCTTGTACACATATTTATAAGGGAATGAGTCTTCAGAAAAGTGTAAAATGTTTAAAATATCATCATAATTTTAAAAATTATAAGCACATATGAAAAATAAGAAACATTTCTATAAGAATAATTAATTAAGTTTTTCGTTGCGCATGTTATTTTCTAAAATAGTAGCTTTAATTACTAACTATAATTTGATTTATAAAGTTAAATGTATTTTTATTACACTGTGGTATTTTTATATAAATATAATAATAAATTATATTTTTTTAAAAAAAAATTACATTTTTAAACTTTTTTTTACAAAATTCAATATTTATCAAATATTTTGAAATACAAAAGATATATTATTCTTAAATAATGTAGGTTTTAAAGAGTATGATACATTTTTCAATTCTATAAAGTTTTATACACCAGAGGCTATTATTTTAGAAAAAAACGTGCGCAACGCAAAAATTAATTTATGTTTATTACAAAATTTTCATATGCTTATAATTTTTTAAAATTATGATTATATTTTAAACATTTTACGCTTTTCTGAAGCCCCATTTCTTTATAAATAATGTGTAAAAGATTTGAATTATTTAATTTAAATTTAAAAGAATTGTACCTGTTTAAAAATTTTTTATATTTTCACTCCTCGACACAAAATTAACACCCCTGAGACGTCTTAACTGTATTTGTTAAAAAACTTCGAAATGTCATAAACCTAGTATTTTCAGTTTGATCACATCGAGCACTTTAGAAGAAATGTTTAGGTAACCAAACCAAGAACTCGAATGAAAGTCGGAATTCATTGATCTGGAAAATTGGATCTTGTTCAGGTGTCGTCTTCGTAACTTGAGCCGTAATTTAAAGTTGTGAGATCTATCACATATTGCCACTGTGGTGCTTCAAAATGCGACTTTAATAATAAATCAATGAATTTTTACGTACCAAATACAATTTAACTACTTGAGGAAGTAGCACATAAATTCACATTTTGTGTTTTCCAAGTGAAATCAAGTATTTTGCCCTGATTTCAAAAAGGGATTTATTGTATTTCTTTTGAAAATGCTATTACTATATAGATTGCCTTTTCTGATTATGTACTATTTTTATCATAATGTTTAAGGTATTTGAACACGTTCGGAGTATTTTTTAACAAAATAACAAATTTAAAAATTATAAATGCTCTTTTGGGACTCATTACCAATAAATACTACTATTTAACTAACAATATTTAAAATAAATTACTTGAATTTTACTAAAAGTACAATTATAAGTAAAATCTTAGCAGTATTTTCCAAAAACTTCAAAGCAGTTAGAGAAAAAAGTAATAAATATATATTAGTAAAAGTATTACTAAAACAAATTAGATGCATTGATCTAGAAAATGTACTAACATTTTAATATTTTAGTAAAATTTGAAAAGTTTAGAGCTCATTGAGCGAACATTAAAAGAAATGTTACATTCTTTATGAGACCATTATTTAAATAACAAGCTATAACTCAAAAAGTATTAATACAATAAGTAATATTTTAGTATATTCTCTAGAAAATAACGTAAATATCAGGTTCAAAAAGTTTTAGAAGAATATATTCGTAATAATTTGAGTTATCAAACTCACCATGACAGACTTTGAGCAATCTAAATACCCACTTCTGGTAATTCAAAGACCCACTCTTCCGGTTATTCTAACCTAATAAAATTGATTGTAACTTGATCTCTCGGCAGCTTAGAAACAAAACAAAGTATGTTTCGTGAAGTAAAAAGATAGTTCTATATTCAATAAAATAAAAAACAAAAATATCTGTCTTGACAAAATTTGGTCATTTTCAACGTGTTCGGATACCTTAATTTATGTTTGTAGAGAAATTTGATTTGATGAAATATTGTAATAATTACCGATTTATATAACCAGGCTAAACTCACATAAGAAAAAATCAATTTAAAAATAGATGTAAATGAAATACAAAAAAACTAAGCTCCTTGCTGTTGAAGTTAATTGCTTGCATTTTAATTTCTATTGCTATAAATTTAACAAATTACATGTTTAAAAATTATGAAAATTTTCAAGAGAAAAGGAATTTAAATAAAAAAAAACGTTTAACTGTACATTTTTAATATCAATTCTTAAATTGCTTCCAAAAATCCCAAGGTAAATACTTGAATTTGTTTTAATAGAATAGGAAAAGTTCAGAAATGCTTGAAAATAAGTTAAGGTCATTTTTTCATTGTATTTTTGAAAGTTATCAATGTGAAAAAAATATTTAAGCTATTTAAAGAAAAGCATAAGATTAAGATAAAAGTAAAATTTTATGCAGTTAATTTAATCTAAAACAAAAATAATATTTTTAAGCAAATTAAATCGCCTTTAATTTTTATTAAAGTATAAAATTAAATTTCAGCAAACAAAAAATTGTTTAAATGTAAAATTAAATTTCAGTAAACAATAATTTTTTAACCTAGTTAAACTCAAACGATCGTAATAGAAGCTAATAGATTGTAATAGATCGTAATTATTAATAGTGTTTGGACATAGCTTCATTAAAAATATCTTTAATTAAGAATCTGTCATAGACAAGTAATCTGATTTAACTAATTCATTTACTTAATTCCCTCATGTTGAGACATTTTTTTAAATATGTTACTAAACTTGAATATTTGAAAAGAAAAGCTTGGTTTAACCCTCTGACCGGAACATCAGTCTCTCAGACGGGGATGATTGGCTTCGATGCCCGTAGAGTGATGCGCTGTGGTGTGATTTATGGGGTGGGTTGCTTTGACATCTTCATTTGGACTCTACACCGTGAGAGGGACACGAGATGGTACTCGGCGATTTTTTTTCAATTCACGATATGTGCGATTTTTCTTATTTATCACCGTCTATCAATATCTATATTCCTATAGTTTTTTTTTTTTTTTTTTTTTCATTTTCGGTATTATTACTTTTAATTATTTTTACATGAATATAAATAATTTCTAATAAGTTTTTATAAAAATACTCATCACAATTCTTGTACTATAAATATATTAGTATAGTGTGCCTCATAAGGACTTAAACATTAAAAATTCTACTCGATTTTATGAGCGATAAGGACATTTAAAACACTCCACAAGGTAATAAAATTTTTTAAAAAATTGCATACTGGTCTGTCTGACGGATATTTCTAAGAGCGGCAAAAAATTTGATGTTCCGGTCAGAGGGTGAAAAATCATGTCAATAGAATTCAGTTTAAAAAGGTTATTTAATATCAATCTATATTTATCAAATCTTAATGTGTGGAAGCATGTTACATGAGAGAAAATATTTTTTATTCCTAAAATAGATACACATGTATGAAATCTTTAATTTTTTTTATATTTAAGAATATCTTTCAGTAGAAAGCAATGTAATATCCACATGATTGCTTAAAATACGTCTGTTTTCAAGGCAACAGTTAAATGCATCAATTTGTTCGTGAATCAAATAGGATGTTTGTCAAAATTATAATTATTCCGTTAAAAACTCAAATTGTATATTTTTCTGACAGATTTCTGCACTATAATATAAAAAACACCTTAAAATCGTATCATATTCAATACAAACACATTAAAAATGTGCATTTATAGTCAACAATTTGCCATGGTATGTTGAAACAAATAGAGAGTGCCTTTTATTCTATGGAATAAGTGGAAAGAAAAAAGTAACCACAAATATTCACATGTTCTATCTTCGGCTTCAAGTATTGAGTATTAATTACGTTCATGAGAATTTTCATTATAGAAATCACATTTCATAAATACATTTTTCATATTTATGGAATAGAGTAAACTTATTAGTTTGAAAAATTAGAAACTTTGTTAAAGTAGATAACTCCAATTAAATTATACCAATTAACTAATATAGGGTGTTTCACACACACACATTTTTAAAAAAAATAAAAACAAGAGAAGAAAACACAGGGAGATACATAACTATCTATTGATTTGGAAGTCATTAGTGTCAAATGCTTCTTGGCAAAATCAGTTTTTCGATTCACTATTTGTTTTACTTTTGTCAACATTCCACGATGTGAAATAAATCTTGTATTAATGTGCTTATAACATTCAGTTAACATATTTAAATAAAGAGAATATATCGTTTTACCTCCATATCAACATGGCTAAAAATCAGTTCCGTTTTTATTCTTCCTTTTTTTTTTTAATTATTAAATTAGGCACAAATTTCCTAAATCATCAAAACAGATAAATACTTCCAATGTTAATTTAACGATTCTGCCTTATCTTTTACCATTTCTTTTTTTTAAATGAAGTAGAAAAATTTACTTCTGTTACCTTCTGTTCACTTACAGGAGAATAAATTTATGACTCCATAAAATGATGTAAAAAGAAATAATCTCCGTTTACAAAAATCAATTATGTTTTCGACTTTAAATGATAATAATATCAACCATTAAGCTATAAAATTTTACGAGAAGCCAATTTTTACAGCTTTTAGAACTATGAAAAAGATAA